>WBMY01012863.1:66084-123018 GCA_013397315.1 Donacobius atricapilla
AAAAAAAAAAAAAAAAAGAGGCTAGAGTTGTAGAGAAGTGGGCTATCAAAGGATTACTTCTTAAAACAAAATTCATATTCTTTTTTGCTCTGTTTCATTAAAATAAGATATGAGGTCAGGTTTTATAAAATCTTATATTTTGGGGGGGGGGGAAGGTGCAAAGTAATTTGTTTTCTCTACAAAGAAATGCTTGGGTGAAGTTCAAATTTGAACTGAAAGAAGTAATATGTCTTGTGAGAAAATGAATCAATCCAAGAAAGAGAGAAAATGTTTAATCAGAGAAGCAAAAAATGTTTAATCACACAGCCAATATAGATAAGTTATCAAACATGATTTCTCTAGATATTCATTTAATGAGGATGAGTTTTCCCTCAGCTGGCAAACTGAAAAGGTGATAGGATTTTGCAAGAAGATCTCTAACCGCCAGGAGTATCAGGGGTGAAATGTTCACCTCAGTTAAGCAACTGGGAATTCTACAATTGATTCCATAAACCAGTTTTTTACTGTAGTCCAGTCTAATTTCCATGCAATCTGTTATGCCTCTCTAAGCTTTTATCCTGAAGCAGGAAAAAAAAAAATTCAAAGATGGTCATAGAGACTTTGTCCTTGAGAAAACCTGCCAGTGTCATAGGAACTTCCTACCATATTTAACTTTTTAAAAAAACTTCTATAGTTCTGAAAAGCTTGGAACTCTCACATATTGCTGATATTTTTACCAGCTTTTAAAAACAGCCAAAAAAGAACTTCTCTACCAATGTGGATTCTCATTCATGTGACTATGAAAGGTAAATTCTGCATGTGGATTCTCTATGGGAGAGCTTTCAAAAAGAACGTTTTGGCAGAGTTAGGGATCCACACGTGTATGTGCATTGCCAGACAGCTATAAATATCAGATCCATGGAGTGCACAAAACTGGAGGACAAAGGCACAAAGACTGAATGATTTATTGTAGACAGAGCTGTAAAGTGCTTTTAAAAATGGGAAAAGATTTAGTGTTCAGCAAAGGTGAAATTCATGAGGGGTGTTCTATCAAAGACGTTGGCCAAGGCACAGAGGAAAAAAAATTTTGTAAATAAACCCAGTGGAAATTTTTTTCTTGTTCTGTAAAAGCATTCCATTGGATTTAAATTATGTGGAATTATGTATTAGTGAAAGTAAAATACTTTAGTGGTGCCCAAGTTTTAAGATGGAAAGTATTTAAAGATTAAAGCAGTTTCCCCCACAGAAATTTATAAATGGCCAAACTACTTTGTGTTCTTTATCAAGAAATGAGAGTTGTGAGCACTTGTAAGGAAAACAGAGATACATGATCTCTGTGTGAGAAATTCATGGAGCCCCTGGCTGCAAGGGGTCTGTGTCAGTCATATGAGATAGGCCTCAAAGAAGGGCAGGTACAAATCACATTGAATCTAGGGATGGGATGGGAATTAAAAATACAGAGGTATTTTCCTAAAGTGAGATTGTGCGAATGATTTTTAATCTATCTATCTAAATGTAGGTGCCAAGCCTTTCACAATTGTGCAGTTTTGTTTTGCAGTTAAAAAGAGAAAGATACTTCTAGTGGATAAATGAGTACATGCAATTTATCACCCATTTTAAGGTCTATCTTTGGAATATACCTACCCTTCTTCTATTTTAGAGACAGAAAAAAATCCCCAGAAATTAAACCCTTGACTTTTGGGTGGGGTGAAGCAGGTGAAACAGACTCCTCCACTCTCCATGTGTGCCCCTATACATACAAAAGCACACATGCTTGTTTCATAACTTCTTTTGCAATTGGCTTGAAGGAAACTTTAATCAATTTGTGGAGATAAAATCTTGCCTCCATATGAAGCATGTAGAAGAGTTCAGCAGTTGGATCTACAAGCCAGTCTTGTCTGGTCTCAATGGTCTTCTCTTTTATTTTGGGCATCTCTCAGGGTAACCTTCTAAAGTTAATGTTCTATAGCTCAGTGTTCTGGTATAAGACATTGTTCACCTAATACTACATTACAAAGTTTAAATTTATTTTAAAAGAAGAAAATGCCATGCATGTTAGTTAAGCTCATCCAATTCCATTTTCCATTCAATAGGCAAGAAATGCACTGTCACTTTCTGATATTGTTTCAGGAATCGTCTTCGAGCAGAAATAGTCTTTTAGAGACAATTCACAGAAATAATTTCTGGAGATGTAACAATTAATTAAAAAATATAGTAAGTTTGTATCTTGTTTTGCAATATGTTCTCACATCTGCAGCTGAACAAACAGAATTGCATTTCCCAAATTATCATTTGATCTAGCACATTAAACCAAGGCTTTCATTGTACTTAGGAGAGCATTTTTAAATGAGCTGGTAAGTCACTTAGAGGAGAGTACTAGAAGGAGCCCACTGCTGTGAGTAAAAAACACTCACAAATTTTCTGTGTTCTGTGGGTCTGTTCATTGAACTCCAGTTGAACACTCCTGCACATATTTTAGTACATACTTAATCTTATGCATACAGCCAAACACAATGACCTTTAGGAGAAAGGCTTATGTGGTTTTAGGGTTTCAGAATTTACTATGGAATGGCAAGATAGAGGCCCACTAAGTATAACATTCATACACATTGTGCTAAACTTTTTACAGGTATCTAATAGGAGATTGGCCTTCCTGTCAAATGCTTTTAGTCCTCAATAGAACAGACAGTTTAAACCTTGAAAAGTGAGACATGGGGATGCAAAGTGACTTGCTCCAGGGGCTGAATTTAGTTTTGGAGATTCAATACCCAACATGCCAGACTTCTCATTATGCAATATCTTATTATAGGAGGACAAATGTTTGAGAGGACTAAATACTCAAGAGGGTAATACTTGCGATTCATTGTTGTTTGTTTGTTTGTTTGTTTGTTTGTTTTTTAAGAAGCTGGAAAGATCTTAATGTAGTCTCTTTCTGTTCACCTCAACCACTAATACAGTGTTAAATTTTAGAGCAATAAGCTGGTTTTCGTTAATGTAATGCTGTGATATTATTTCTGGTTATAACACTTTAGATATGTTGCTACCTGACATGATATATGCCCCCTAAATGCAAGATAATTCATTTGCTTGAAGGAGTTTGTGATCAAAAGAAAAAGGTAGATGATGATTTAGAGGGTGCAGTGTCTATAAATAGAACATGAATAGGATCGGATGTTGTTGGATGTATTAACTATATAATTTGAAAAAAACTCCTTGTTTCCCTTTTGTCCTATTTTGGATAACCGTATTTAGAAGTATCCTATTCTACTCCAGACAATTTTTAAGATAGTAGTAACCTGGTCCTGATATATCTATAATGTTTTTCATCTACCCACTTTATGTAACACTGTTTTCTCTTTTATAGTCCTGTCTGTCATCTTATATCAGTGATTCAGTTCAGCTCATTAAGTTCGTCTAGTGTTGGGAATTTTTCTTAATGTAAGACCATAATTTAGTTTTAAATCAGCAGTCTCAAACACAGCTGAAGAAGAGCATATGTGTTTCAAATCTGTACTGGATTTGGGTGCAAGATAGTTTAAAATTACAGAGGGATGAAGTTAGATAATTTGCCTTTTAGTTCCAGAGCTCCAACTAGCCCTGTGTCCTCTTCCAGGAGGTGGAGGTCAGTGGAGTGATCCGAGGAGGTGGATCAGATAGCACAGAGGAGAAAGAAACTGTTGGGATGATCTGTTCAAAATGAATAGAAAGATCTTTGGACATTTTAACAGGAAACACCAATCTCAAAGCTATTTTAGAAATACTGCTTAATCTCATCTCCAATGTCAGAGTTCTCACAGACATAAGACATCATTTGACCTTGGGAGGCGGGTTCATATTTAGATTAAATGATTTTTTCCCTCTGTGCTTCATGTTACATGTAGAGTTTGCATCTCCATATGGGTAGGCTGTTCCTCTTGGAAGGAGTTCTTTAGGTTGGGAAAATTTGCACAGTATTTTTTACATCAGTGCTGGCAGGTGCACAGCAGCTGAACAAAATAGTGTATATGACTGAGACCCATGAAGACATGGACCACTGATGGCATTGCACACACACCTCAAATGAAAGTCTTCGTGTGCTATTATATGGTGGCACTAGGAAATGTGACTTCTAAAGATACTTTTTAATTTGTTGCTCTCTGGAGTTTACCAGATCAAAGAAATGTAGGATGAGCTGAGTTAGAAGGGACCCTCAAAGATAATCAAGTCCAACTCCCAACCCTGCACAAGACCATTCGTAGGAGTCACACCATGAGCCTGAGATCATTGTCCAAATGCTCTGAATTCTTCTCAGGGTTGGTGCTGTGACCACTTCCCTGGGGAGCCTGTTCCAGACCCCAACCACCCTTTGGGTGAAGATCCTTTTTCTAATGTCCAACCTAAACCACCCTGGCACAACTTCAGGCCATTCAGGTCCTACCACTGGTCACCAGAGAGAAGAGATCAGTGCCTGCCCTTCTTTGGCTGGTGGGGGGGAATACAGGGACAGCATCTGTGAGAAGATGCCAGGGGCCAGTCCTATGTCAGACAGAGTTTTCAGCCAGCCCCAAAACAGAACTGGTGGTGGTGAAAGCTGAGCTGGTCAGTGATGCTGTGGTTCTTCTGTGATAACACATTTAGTAAGGGATAAAAAACACTGCGTAGGAGCAGTGAGAGAGTGCAGTGAGAACATGTGAGAGGAACAGCCCTGCAGACACCAAGGTCAGTGCAGAAGGAGGAGCTGAAGGTGCTCCAGGTGCCAGAGCTGAGATTCCCCCACAGCCCATGTTGCAGCCCATGGTGAGGCAGCTGTGCCCCTGCAGCCCCTGGAGATTCAAGGGGAAGCAGAGATCCACCTGCAGCCCCTGGAGGATTCATGCCAGAGCAGGTGAAAGTGCCCTGAATGAAGCTGCAGCCCATGGAGAGTCCACATTGGAGCTGGCTCCTGGCAGGAGCTGTGGCCCAATGGAGAGAGGAGCCCACACTGGAGCAGGTTTTCTGACAGGAATTGTGGCCTGTGGGGGACCCATGCTGGAGCAGTCTTTTCCTGAAAGACTGCTTCTTGGAGAATACCTACAATGTAGTGGTTCTTGGGCAAGAAATTAGATGTTTGCAAAGGACTCTATCTCCTGGGGGGATCCAATGCTGAATTGAGTGAGCAGCCTGAGGAGGAAGGAGAGTCTGACACAAGTTGTCATTGACCGATCACAATCCCTAATCCCCTTTTGGATGTCCAAAGCATAGGAGGAAGGGAAGAGACAGCACTGAAAGACTGTCATCATATCTGAAAACTTCCACAACGCAAACTAGTCTTGAGTCTTTCAATTTTGGTCCTTCCATAGTTTGTGCTTTTGTGACAGATCAGTGTTTCTGTCAACATATCTGTAATAGCTAACTGTGCCAGAGCTTCCCATATAGGAGTTGAAAATGTAGGGGAAAGCATTTTAAAATGCTCATTCCAGAACCTTGTGTCCTGAAACACTTGGGGTCAGTGAGTCATGGCTGATGCAGGTTCTATCATGTTACTTTGGTGTTAGGCTGCAGGTCTCACAAGTTCCTATGTATATGGTTCCTATACCTGGTACCTGTTTGTTGCTGAGCAAAACTCACATTGTTGGCAGACTAGCTGTACACTACTTATTCTCTGTAAATATATTGTTTAGAGGATTTAAACTATATGGGTGTAACTTGGGAATAAGAAGTTGTTGGAATTTTTTGCTTTTTGTTTTTCAAGATCTGTGTTTTAAGTGGGGGACTTGTCTTAAGAACAGTAGCAGGAGCTGTGGAAAGTATTTCTCTTACAGGGAAAGAAGACCATGTGACTTGACTGTGTGCCTCAGTAAACCCTTCAGCATATACAGGTTTTGCCATTTTGGCATTATGATGTCTTTTATTAACTGAAGGTCCTGTGAGTCACCTATTCTTTTAAAGTGATTCTACTGTCATGTAGTACAATCTGCTAGAATAGAACACATCTAATTCATATTACAACTACTACATTAACACTATATTGGCTTTTTAAGGTGCATGGCAATGTTTTTTCTGGAGTCTCTTCCAAGGGGAAAAGGCTGGGTGGAGAAGAGATCAAGACTAGCCTTGGGGGAAAGCCTTAGAGGTGGTGGTGGATGAGAAGCTCAACATGCCCCTGCAGTGAGTGTTCACAACCCAGAAAGCCAAAGAAGTCATGGGCTGCATCCAAAGCAGTGTGGGCGGCAGGGAAGGGAGGGGATTCTGCCCCTCTTCTCTGCTCTGCTGTGCTCTGCTGAGACCCCTCCTGCAGTGCTGCGCCCAGCTCTGGGGTCACAGCACAACAAGGAGCCAGGTGGAGCCAGTCCAAAGGTGGGACAGTTGTTCCCAGGGCTGGAGTGCCATTCCTGTGAAGACAGACTGAGAGAACCAGGTTTCAGCCTGGAGAGGAGAAGGCTACAGGGAGGCATAATTGCAGCCTTCCAGTACCTGAAGGGAGCCTACAAGATAGATGGTGAGAGTCTATTTACAAGGGCTTGTAGTGACAAGACAAGGGGGAATGGTATTAAACTTAAGAGAGTTGGTTTAGATTAGATATTAGGAAGAAATTCTTCACTGTGACAGTGGTGAGGCACTGGAAAAGTTTGCCCAGAGAGGTTGTGGACTCCCCATCCCTGGAGATGTTCAATACCAGGTGGAATGGGGCTCTGAGCAACCTGATCTAGTGGCAGGTGTCCCTGGCCATGACAGGAAATACTGGAACTAGATGATCTGTAACGTACCTTTCTACCCAAACCATTCTACGATTCGATGAGTCTGACCTCCGCATTCATCTCCTCTTTGGTGAGACCAACAGTGTTGCAAAATCTGCAGGAGAAAATAATACATGTAATATGGCTAGTAAGTTGTCAGCTATGAAGAAATACCTGTTTTGAAGACAAATTATTATTCAATATTTTTGAAAGTATGCTCATAAAAGTGTATTTGTCACTGCTTTGTATTTATGAGGGAAAAAGTCTTGAAGAAAATATTCTTAGAATGCTAGTATGCAACTGTTTTACCAAGCATAATTTCGTGCATTTTTAATAAGTAAAATGCCTTTAGAAGTGCAAGAGAAATGGAAAAAGAATCGGCAAATTCAGGTAGTCATGTTTGCCAGGAGGCATTTTCTGAGAGCAGTAGTGAGTTGGAATGCAAATCCTCATGACTTTGCTGATTTTGTGGTCGCTGCTGATTACTGTAAAATGGATTCAGGAGTGTTGTGGCATCTCTGCATATGTTTAAGCTTCAACGCCATAGTGTCACAGGCATTTTTCCTCTCTGTGAGTTTTGTACTGAGTAAGAAAAAAGTCTCATAACCCTCATCTTGGCATATTTTCTTATCAAGGAGCAAAGAAGGACACTCTTCAGTTATTTCCCAATCTTGATCTCAAGTACAATGGCACAAGTTTTCTTGGATCGGCTATTTCAGGACTTTAATGGTATTTAGATAATGTTTTATCACATTTGGATTTAGGCTGGGGCAAAGATAGTTTGCTTTGAACATGAAGAATTATTATTTTGTTACTCTAAGATATAAGTACTTTAGGGTCATATTATGTTATTTAATGAAATTTCAAGTTTGACTTTTTTCTCCATCCTGAGAATGAATTTGAGCTTTAACTCCACTAAGTGTACAATTTCACAGCTTGGCATTGATTTCTTGAATTTTTCATCCTACTGTAATGACCATGTGTTACAAAAAGTGCTCTGAGCCCCTGTAAAACTGCCAAGTACAACAATGAGGATCCTTAGGAAGGATTTTGTCTAAATATGAAACACATTAAGTAACTACCATTTACATGAGGTTTGTGTTCAGTTATTTCAGAGTTAATTGAACTGTGTTTAAAAGTAGAGAAAGCCTGCCATATCCTCACAGAAATACTTGTAAAACACAGAGAAATCCCCTTGCAGAGGAAAGTAACGTACAGGATTTGACTGAATGAATGATTATAGAAGGAAGATACAAGAAATAAGTGTTTAAAATTGATTATTAATAAGAAAGATTGTGTTTTAGAAAAAGGAGATATAAAGGACATTTGCTGCAGAAATGAAAGCCTAAGTTAAGGCTTCCACTGAAAAGTGAAACTTTTAAAGGACATTAAAACAACAGTAGAAGGTCATTTACATATTTAAATAAAAATACAGGAAATGGGAAAATAATTGAAGCTGTTCTATATTGATGATGGGACAGAAATGCAGGAAAATCTGCTTGGAGGTTTAAAACTAATAGATATATCACACTGATTTTCACTCCAGGAGAATGTTGATCTTAAAAGAGGTGTGATGACTAATGGGACCAGAGAAGTCACATCTTTTATCCCTGCTTCTTCAGGAAGTGGTTTGCTGAAGGGCAGATGCAATAACAAGTGCCTCTTGCTAGAGCTGTTAAGTAAGTTGTGATATGTATGATCAGTGAAGTTGTAGACTATATAAACTATATAGACTATATAAACTATATAAAGACTATATAAAAACTATATAGACTATATAAAGACTATGATGGAAAGAAAGCTTTAAAATATGGATATAGAGTGGAAATGGCATAAAATGCGACCAGAAGTTACTAAGGTAGACAGTACAGGATTGATCTCTATCTTGCAGTTGCCAAGAGAATGTAAATGCCATTAAGACAAGTGATTTATGGAAATGGAAACAAACAGAGTCAAAAGAGCAAGCATGCAACTGTGGAGAAGATGGCAACAAATTTTAGTAGAAGAGGAGGTACCAGGCTGGAGAAGCACAATTACAGGAGAAAGATCATAGGTATCTAATTTTACAGTAGACACAGAGATAAAAAGTCAGGGTACCGTGATAGAATTTGCTGCAGAGGCAGATAAGTGCATCAAGCAGAGCAGACTAAGACTGTAAGCATAGAAGTAAATAATTTTAAAGAGTGCAGAAATATGTGTGGCATGATGGAAAACAATGAATAGTCACTAATGAAAATGCTCTGTTATAACCAGAAACTCATCATTTGCAAATGGCCCAGAAAAAAGAAGAAGCAGACTGTTGATCCCAACATGATCATCTCCTATCACTGAGGTTCAGGTTTTAGAAAAACATCTAAGGATACGTATGAAAAAATATTTTGTGCTCGAGGTGGGGAAATATTGTAAAAAACAGCAGGAAACCTTTAACTGAAATTCTCAACATGTTGGTCATCTGTGTTCAAGCAAGATGAGATAGAGCTGGGAAAGCAGAGAGCAATGCTCCCTGTGATGATTAGTGGAATGACAAGCCAATCATTTCAGGGGTCTATGGGAATCTGTTTTGTGTGGTCCAGCAGAGAAAATACTAAGAGGGTTTGTAAGAGATGTGTATATTTAAGGTAAACTTAGGTAAAGGAAGAAAGCTTTTTAAAAAGCTTTATTGGTAAAAATCTGGCTATAAAAATCATTAGGATGGGAGCCATAACACTGGAGGAGAACATAAAATCACAAAACTGCCCTCAAGCTACTTACTCCAGTTCTGGCATCAGAAATGAGTAAATCACCCAAGTCGTAGGAAAAAGATGCACAGTTTGTATTTTCAGCTCTTTATGCGGTAAATGTAATATGAAAAAATTAAAGCTGAAGTGATTTGAATTTGCTAAGGGTACATTTGTACATTGTACCTTAAGTGTGCTGCACATGCAGAATGACTGTGTACTCCAGGCTAGTGTGAGGGTGTCTTAAGTTTTCCCATGTTTAGGCAGCATGTAAGAACGGACTGTGAGAAGAGAGGATCTGGAACAGGAGAGCATAGGAAATACAGACAGGAAAGCATAGGAAATATGATGATCCCCTAACAGACTTTCTCAATTTTCTGTAATTCTGGGAGAGGTACCACTATTAATGATCACACAGTTTCTAATACCTTGGTTTGTGCTTCAAAAAAATGGGATTTTTTTCGCTAGACCCTCTATGAACCGATAGAAATGCAGTAGTTGCTCAAGAAAATACCCACATGCCTGCTTTTATGTGCTGAAATCAGTAAAGTCCTTACCCAGTCTGATGAAATCAATAGAAATCTTTCCATCTGTCTTAAATGAGTCCAAGTGCAAATCAAAACTCAGAATATATATTGAGGTCATTTGTTTTCTGGTTTCAGTTAGCACAGAGTTGAAATAAAAGCATTGGGGCAAAAGTCAGATCACATTGACTTAATACATTTTACTTAAACTGCCCTCTTAAAGTCAAGGAGATTATTCATGAAGTAGGTTTTTACTCAATGTCTCTAGAAGTGTTTTAATGTACTACAAGGGCTTCCTGCTTAAAAGGGAGCAAAGGTTCTACCTTATTACAATTCAAAATGTCCAAATTTCACTTACAAGGTCAGTAACATTTTTTTGATAATTTTCACATTTTAGAATGTGAACATTTTTCAGTTCAAGGTAATGGAAATGCTTGATGCTTGATACTATGCAGAGCTGTGGCTAAAACAGTGTATGTTGATATTTTTTCACTGGCATGCAAAACCACGTTATTTGTTTTACATTTTATTTTAGAGCAAAACCTCAATAGAATCCCACATAGTGTTCTATGAATAGGATCAAAAAGTCACAAATTATTTAGCTATTTATTTATTGGTTTCCGGAATAAAACACACGGTGGAAATTGAGTGTAACTGTACAGGAAGAATTGCAAACCTTCAAATTAAAAATTTGGGGATGTTGGAATGTGTAAGTACATGTTTACAGATTTTATCTCAACTTAACCTGTTTGTTTGTTTGTTTGTTTGTTTCAGTTTGCTCCCAGTATTCTAGAGGAGTTTTTGCCATTTTTGGACTATATGATAAGAGATCAGTACATACCTTGACCTCATTCTGCAGCGCCTTGCACATCTCCCTCATCACGCCAAGTTTCCCCACAGAGGGCGAGAGTCAGTTCGTGCTGCAGCTGCGGCCGTCCCTGCGGGGAGCCCTCCTGAGCTTGCTGGATCACTATGAGTGGAACCGCTTTGTTTTCCTCTATGACACAGATCGAGGTAAGTTGTGACCCAGTGCTCTTATCTTCATTGCCCAAATGACTTTTGCAAGAGCTGTGAACTTTTATGTCCCATTGAGAGCTTGGGGAGCCAAATTTTAGAGGACCTTTGAGGTGAAATACCTCTGACTGAGTAGCTGTGTGGCGGAAGGAAGAACTCCTTAGCCTGCAAAAATTGGGTATTGAATTCACATAGTAAGTAATCGATCAGCCAAAGCCTGTGCTGTAAGTCTAGAATACCAAAATCTTTAAACTGATGGTAGCGAAACAAAAACACAGTTCAATAAGCAGAATGTTACAGCTCTATTCTCTCTTCACTTCATAAATGACAGGAACATAGAGAGGACAGGAAAAAAGCAGGCTGAAGAACATTTTTTTTAGTTATGCAAGGCATAGTAGGAAAGGGCTGAAACAAAAACTGTGCCTCCTTGAGATACCTAGAGGAAAGGAAAGTCCAGCAGGGAAAAAGAGCTCAGATAGCAGTACAAAGAAATAGAGAGAAACAGCCACTTCTCTGCATCTGCGCTGGTGTAAGCTGAGATGAGAATGAGCCTCAAACTCCAGACTTTGGAAGGTCAGGGCAGACAAAGGCTCTGCCCTCGGGCTGTGCCATAGTAGTGGAGGTTGGAGGCAATACCTGCCGGGCACGAGGTATCCCCAGGCCAGCAGAGGGAGAGAGTGCTGCCACAGCCCATCTTTTGCTCCTTTCAGCTGGAGTTACCTCTGTGATGGACTACACTTTTACAAAATACATAGTTAATTACAAAAAAGGGTGTTTTTTCTATCCACAGTCTCCTTTCCACATCCCAATGCATCTCAGAACTGTTTAAGTGGTAAAAATCTGTAAGTGCATCACCGTATGTCACCACTCAGTGAGGAATTGAGAGGTAAAAGCTGTTCTCCAAGTTGTGTGTTCATTCTGCTGGCAAAGTCTTTGTTTTTTGAATAGGACTGAGCCAGCATAGCTGAGCTTCTGCAAAAAAGGCAAGATTTTTATGTTGGTGGCTTGCTTTCAGGGGGGAAGTGAACAGCATAGCTGTAGTCAAATAATTATTTTACTACAGCTGTTTCAATATAGTTCCCCATGTGGACAGTCTATTCCAGAATTAAAGTGGCTTTATTCCAGTATAATTACTCTACAGAAGAAATAGGGATTTACACAGATCTAACTAAATCTGTTTAATTACTTGATTATGGCTATAGAAGTTAATTTTCTCATATATACAAGCATTACATTTTAGTGAGTTTTTAACTTGATGAGCTGCCTAAATACCTGAATTTGAATCAAAATGAATAATGGAAGAAAATGAAAGAGTTTGTATTGTTTCATAATTGTTTGTTTGTTGTTTTAAACTAAATATTTTTTAATACTTGCTGGACCCATAATGGAAGTTCTGGGGAGCATTATAGAATGTATTAGGTAACTGGAAAGAGAAAAAACTATAGCAGAATTTTAAAGTATTTTACTCAAGATAACTGTATCTATATAACTATATGGGCAACAAGAAAACAAGCACATAATTACAGATGTGGTCTTAAAAGTTCAACAGATTGTTAAAGAAGTGCACAACCTGCAGTTACCTTTCTCATCTAAATTCACACACTTCATTAGATTGAGACATCATTTTTAAGCAGGTGATATCACACCAAGGACAGTTTCAGAACAGAGCCTGTAACAGCATGGTTAATAATTAATTCTTATGGCACTGAACTCAGCCACTCTGAACTCATCATCACATCTTTGATAAAGACATGACATTTTCCAGCTTGGATTAAGGGGATGCTACACTGGGTAGTCTCTCAAATTCTGAATAGGTCTTGTGATGCAGTTTCATGCAGGAGAAAATAAGATTCAATGTATCTTTTGGTATTAAGAGTACTATAAAGACACATAATTGTTGAGTAAATTTTCACCACGTTTGCGCAAGAAAAAATGTCACTGTGGACCTGAGATACACTTTAAAAAAAAGTAAGCATCACCTTACTATCAGAGTAACTGTAAAAAGGAAAAAAATCTTTCATGTTGGCTCATAGAATCTCTGTGAGTGAGGCCAGAAATTAACCTTGTCTAGATTTTTGTCAGTGATCCTTCCTTCACCTGCCAGATATCTCCCTGTTTCTCTGAGCAGCCCCATCGAAGCAAATTGAAGGAAGGTGAACCCCTTCAGCATTTTATTGCTGAGCTTGCAAGTTGATCTTTGCAGATGAAGTGGGAAGCTATGAATAAGCTCTTATGCGGGAGGGTAAGCCTAAATTCCAGCCTGACACAGTAGCTGTCTGTGAAGAAGGCAATATTTAGCAGCTGTCAGTACTGTAAAAGGCAGAAGTCCTTCGCAAAAGGTAGAATGACAAAATACACTTAGGCAAACCTTCAGCAGCAGCAATGGACAAATGAATGTTGTTTTCAGACCTGCTTTCAAGCCTTTCAAGACTTTCTGTGCTGCTTGCTTCTTGGTTCTGTTGCATGTGACTCAGTTGCTGCTCACTCTTGGGAGTTGAGCAATTAAATCCTATTATCTAGGTAAGTTTCTCTGTTGTAACTTTCCATTCATCACTTTGACAGCCCCTCAGCTCCCTGCACAACCTCAGTCCTCAGGCCTGGAGCCACCTATGTTAACATTTCAGTTTAGGCCAGGAATGTACTTTTATTGCATCTCTCTAAGTCATTCCCACATACCACACTTGGGGTTACGCCCCGTAGCAGTCTTGGACTGCACAAACTCTGATGAGGTGGTGGCTTCAGCTATTATGTTAAATCTCCCTTTCTGGTGTTCTGCCAAAGTCACAGTCTGGAAAATCACTGTCATGTGACAGAATGAAGATACTAAGAAGAATGACAAAAATACAAAATTAATTGGATCTAGGAGGGGAAGTTATGGAAAAGGAGAGCAAGTTTTGCAAGAGGCATTAGACCTAAGAGAAAGATGAAGGAAAATTCAGCTCATTATTTAACAGGGGAAAGTGAGCAAGTAAAGAGTGACACAGAAGGCTAAAGCCTGAAGGGTCCTTTTGTTTCAATACATTCCTCTTTCTCTTATCCTCCTTCCAGGTTTAAAAAGGTTTAATTATGACTTGATGCTGAATGCAGTTAATAGTAACAGCAAAGTGCTAGGAACACAGACATGACAGGAAAAAAGCAGGCTGAAGAACATTTATTTGGATTATGCAAAGCATAGTAGGAAAGGGCTGAAACAAAAACTGTGCCTCCTTGAGATACCCAGAGGAAAAGGAAGTCCTTTCAAGGAAAAGGAGCTCAGGTAATATTCAATGTCATCTCTAAAGGGAATTAAGTGAAAAAAACCACAGATGAGTAGAGCAGAAGAACATTCAGTTTACATATGTTGTTTTATTGTGACTGAGAGATATTTAATTTAAAAAGAGGCATATAATCAAGTGGAGCTGTGTACCTGTAAATCCATGAGATTTTTGACCTTGCACAAGTATGCCTGTAGTGTGATTTCACTAGTTGATGAAAATATTTTCAGGCACCAGAAAGAAAAGTTTGGACCCTGAAACCGCAGAAGAAGGCTGGAGGAGTCTGTGTGATGTGTGAGAAGCTGTTCAAGAATAAAATTATGGAATAATTTAGGTTGAAAAGGACCCTTAAGGTTAAGTTCACCTAGCACTGCCAGTATCCAATATAGACTTGAGCGATGCAGAACTGAGCTGAGAAGAGGTCAGCGTTAGCTTTCCACACTGTCTGCAGCCTTATTGAGAGCTGAAATGGCAGAAGTTGCTGCAGGGATTACCCAGAGCTGAGGGGTCCTAGAATGGAGAGTGGCAAAGGGGCTGCAGAGCAACATAAGCACATAGGGCACCAGGGAGGATGGAAGCCAGCAAACTGGAAACTGCGTTCACAAAATGTCAGCATCCATTTGAATTCAGCTGTGTTTCCCAGCAAGAGTTTTCAGTCCCTGACTGTCACTAAAGTGGAGGGCACAAAGGGTAGAGCTACCAGCTGGCCTAGCAGTTGGTTCACTAGAGGCACAGACTGTAAAATAGTTATATTCTATAGAAACTGGGCATCATGCGTGAGCCTGCTTGTGTACCTTGTTAATGCTTTCTTCTTTCCCTCCACACCTTTTAATTACATGTTCATAAAGCCAACTCAATCATGGCTGCAGATGAGAAAAATTAGCTCACTGAGCACAAGATAAAATGAATTTTCCCACATTTCTGGATAGTGTTTTAATAGCAACTCCTTTAAAGCTGAAGCTGTTCTATGACAATCTAAATGTGGCAGAAGGTTTATACAAGTACTGGTGGCCTGTTAGCATTAATCCTACAGTACACAGAGTAGCAATCTCTAGGCTTTTGTCTCTAAGAACTTGTGGAGGATAAGTAAGTCCCAGAAGAGAACAGAAGATGTCTGGAGAAGGCAAATAATGGTACAGGAAATTTAAAGCTTTCCCTCTTATTTTGAGGGAGATTATGGATTTTTTTTACAATAAGTTTATCAGGCTAATTTAATTTCTAGCTTTGGCAGAGCATCTGGCTCAGCAGGAACCATTAGGTTTGGTGTATCCATGATTAGTACCTCCAGTGATACTGCCTCAGGCTTGACTTTCTCACAGATTAAAACAGACAATAGAGGTTCAATTAAAACCTAAAAATCTGAAAAGTAGAAACCATAACCCCAAAATTTTTGCTAATAACATATTTTAAAAGTAAGAGCAGGTATCAGGTGAGTTGTAAGGGGTGAGGTGTCTTTGAATTTGCATGACAGTGCAACGAAAGGCTTTGTGTTAATGAGCCTGGCCAGGGTATGAGTGGTACAAAAAGGGTTCAGGGTTCAAAGTGATCTGCCGAATAGATAGTTCAAGAAGGTGAAATGTGGTATAAAGGCTAAACATAGTGGGGAATAACCATAGATGCAAAGTGCAGAGTGACTGTCTCAGAATTAATATCATGGGATATATTTCAGGAGTTGTGGAGAGCCATAGGTACAATGTAAGTACAGAAAGCCATACTATGTCCCATAAAGTAGAGGTTATTTTGAAATTTTGAAAAGGAATGTTGCATGTGAGACATGAAAGCTGAATATTGCTCTCACCTGGCTGGCCATGCTGCTGTCTCACATGTTGAGATTTCCACTACGAAAGAAAACATCAGACATTTTCAAAAAAAAATTTCCTTGCCCTTTAAAAGGAAAAGTACCCTAAAAGTACCACGTACTGTTTTCAGCTATAACAAGGGCCCTCAGTGTAAATGTAGTGCAAGGATGCATTACTGGTGCTGTGATCACTGACTACCACATACAGATACAAGTTTCAGGGGTCCACTGAAGAGAAAGAATATTTTAAAAACCAACCAACCAACTAAAACAAACAAAAATAACAACAAAAAAATACACGACCAATGAGAAAAAGCTTTAAAAATGGAGATTTTATTGGTTTAATTGTAGACTGTTAAGGAGCAAAGATCAATTGTTTGTACCTGATGAGATGTAGGCAAGATAGAATTATGTAGACAGATTTAAAGTGTTACTAGGAAAAACTGTTTCAAACAGGTTGGAATAAGCTGATGAGGTTCTTACCACTAGGGTAAGATTGTTACTGCATCAGAGGTTTTGAAGAGTTTATTAAATCTCTGCAGTGGTGATGGACTCTGCTATAACCACCTCAGATGATCGCTTATGTCCCCTCAGGATTATTTATGTAGTTGCCATGATTTCTCTAGGAAACTAGGAATGGCTTCTTCACAGTACTTGGACACTGAAAAGATAATTTTCTTAATTTTTTACTATGGAGCAACTTTCAGTAATATATTATTTCTATTCAATTATACATATATATATAGCCTTTGTAAACCAGTGTGTAAAATATCCATGCATAAAATAGTGTGTTCTACCATTCAGAAATCAGATCAAAAATATTCCCAGTGGTCTAGATAAAAACACCATAAAATCAGGTTGAAGGACTATCATTATAAAATGGTACTCAAAAATTAAAGTTATTGTTAGCTGGGCATTTAGGTGCTGAAAGAATTGGCCCCACATCAAGCTTTACTCGATATTTTTACTGCACTTCGGAACAAATTTTTCACGGTCTTGCTAGTGAAAGTAGTGGTAATGTAATAGCAAGTTGTAAAGTTATTTCAATACCACAATAGAAAGAGCTGTACTTACTAAAGTCAGTAGTGATATAAACATATAACTTACATTTTTATGTGCATAAAAATACTGAGTCAAGGCTCTTATTTGTGAAATAAGTTAAAAGGACCAAGTGTTGCTAATAAAAAGCAAATTGGAGGTGACCTTCTGACTCAATCCTGAAAAAAAGATGTCTTTCACACCAAGTGCTCTTCACTTATTAATTGTTTTCTGCATTGCACTGGTAAGCCCAAACCTACATCACTCTTGCCTTAAACTTCTAGAATAATATCCCAGGTAAGCCTGAAAAACCAAGTTATGTCTTAGATAGTAAAGAACATTATGTTGGGAATCTGGCTTTGTTCAGTTGCAGTCATCCACTTGGTCTTGGGCCCTTTTTTCATTACTGTCACCAGGAAGAATTTGGTAGGATTCCCACAATACGAATTTTTCATCCTACTCATCTTTGACAAAATGTTGGACAATAAAAAAGAAAGTTCATGATTGGGTTCACTAAGAATGGAAGGTTCTTACTTGCATCATGCAGTTTTGTACCAAACTTTTGTGAAATAGTGTTGTCATGACATTGAAGAAGTATTGATAAAAGAAACAACATCCAATACCTGCGCTCATAGTCTTTAGACTGCTCTAACATCATGGTCAGCAGGTTTGAACTTTTCGATATTCCTCACTAGATCTGATAAAAAGCTGTTTGTCTTCAGCAAACACTCTTACGTGAGCAGTGCATCATGTCACACATATTGGGATCCAGCTACCACTGTGTTTGTTTTTTACCAAAGTTATACTGTAATTGAATGCAGGCCAATCTGAGCCAATATACAAAACATAGGAAAAAACTGTCGTGTCAAATACCAGTGAATTTAGAGAACTGCAGTAAGTTTTTCATGATCTGCTGTTGACTGTACTCAGTAACAGTAAATTCCATGTTTTTAATGAAATAGGGCAATGTGCTTTATCCATCAGTAATTGGCTTGCAGTAAATTTTGTTTTGCCAGTGTTAGCTCATTAATAATTATACCGGCAAAAAGCCAGCTCATCCTCATCTTCTCAGCAGGTGGTAGCAGTTTGAAAATACAGGTAATAAATGCACACGTGAAACTAAAACGCAGCTGGATCCTAAAATCAGCATTAGTAATGATACTCTGACTTCCCATCTTTCCCTTCTCATACCACTAAAGAGAAGCAATACTGGTAAATCAGCAGGGTCATCATTTAATTTACTACATGTGAAAAATCTTCCAAGAGTTGTAAGAATGCTTCATTTAACAAAAGGGCTCCTCTTCCTGACTGAAATGACTGAACATTAGATCAAGGTTGAAATTAACAAAAATGTAGGTATTGGAATCAAAAGCTGATCATCAAGTGGACAGATGAGTCTCCTGACCTTGGTATTCCATCTAAGATGTGGCTCAAACTATGCTGCATCAGAACTTTTCTGTGTGTTTGGTCATCTGGCTAAACACTCAGAACATGGAACGCAGCTGAATATGCAAATACCATAGAAATATATAAATCCTAAAACATGAAATAAACTGCTGCTTATTACATTCCTAATCTGAAGAATTTTCTTTCCTTTATTCTGACTTAGCGGCTGCCATGGAGAAGACAAGAGACTCATGATAATTTCAAATACTGCTTTTTAAGTTCCTGTGCTAGTGAATCATCTCTGCCCTTTCTAATGATTTGTTTTTGACGGTGTTGTAGAATTCTTTTCTCAGTAGCATTTATCTCAGTTTTGCACATGTGTAATACAAGATTACCCCTGTAACTTCTATATGCTTTTATATTCCAACATCCAAATGTAAATAACATAGCAACTTCCAATGGCTTGTTCTAATGATATCAGAGAATTAGAGAATAGTTAATTTGTTGTTACCTGCATATGTAATACATTCCTGTAAATGAAAACATGTCATTTTTATCTGGTTTTTACACACATTCTGTATTTACTTGAGAGCAGGGACAGTGTGGTCTGTAATTCTGAATGTCTGTTTCCATTTGCTTAAGAGCTTTTCCACAAGGATGTTATGCTGCAGTCAAGAAAAAAGTGACTTCATACCATTTTTTCTGTAAAAAATCTCATGTATTGGCATTTTTGTTGTAGATTTTCTGAATACTAGAATTAAGTTCAGCTACTCTTATGAGTTTCAAATTGCAACTCTGAGCACACTTCTGATTTTATTATTATTCAATCTCAAATAAGAGGGAGTGTTTTATATGTGCAATGATTGGACTTGTAGTCATCTTTTCTGTGGATCAAAGAAATTACTGTCAGAGAGCAAAGTGTTAAACAGAAATTTGTGTAATGGGTCACTAGTATTTAGCTTTCATATTAATATTTAGGGTAGACTTTGCTCGTCTTTACATATATCTGTATCAGTGGTATCACGTTCGACAAACGCAGCAAAAAGCTACCTTCAGTTAAGGCAGCCTTACATCAGCATAACCGAGAGCATCTTTTCTAACTCTGAGGCTGTGCTATGTCACCACTACAGCCTGCTCAGTAGTAACACTGCAGACAGTCGATAGATACAGCGCCCAGCAGCGTGGGCCGCCAAAGAAGGCCTTGAAAAGACTCAGACAAGGAAGCCAGCCACACATCCAAATGCTTATGCTTTAGAAATTCCTTTCAGTATGGACATCCGAGTCCCGCAGCTGCTGAACGTAGCCTTTTATATGGCCACAGGTGTTGGCTTCAGTGCTGGAGCACGGAGTGGTAGCAAACAAAGGGGAGTATAGTCAATGCTGCCAGAGACAAGACGTGGTGCCAGTTTAATACTGAATGTAAAACAAATACTTGTGCCAAGTTGTTTCTAAATGCATTTTTAGTTAGAAAAATTAGCTTGTCTTTTGAGAGCATTATCTATGTGTAGATGAATGTTCCAAGTTTTAATAGAGTATAAAGCAGGCTTTTTAAAAATAAAAATAAATAAACAAGATATAGGCTTAGAAATATCAAGACATGCTATTCCATTTTTTATGCACCTATTGTATAAAAAAGAATCAAAATGGCTAATTTAATTCTTCATGATCCCTCCTAGGCATATTTGTGAGACATTTATCCCTTGTGTAGTGTGAGTTACTTCTCCAGAGCTGGAGCAGGAAGTAAAGGTAATTCCACTTTAGAGTAAATCTGTGTTTGTATATTAGGGTATTTCTGGAGTTGCACGTTTTTAATTCAGCTGATTTAACTGTCATCCTATCATCTATGCAATCTGTGATTTTATGGGTACATTTTCTGCTTCTGTAAAGGAACATATTCCAATTTATTTAGATATTCACTATTCTGAGATGTATTTTCCCTGTAAATGGAATGTATTTTAGGTGGTTCCCTCAAAAATTACAGCTGAATCCTTTTTGCATACGTATTTATACAAATAGTTTTTGGTCAATTCCAAAACGGGTGGTTGAAGTGTAGACATCCTTTTAAAATGATTGACTGCTTATCACAGTGCTACAGATTCTATTTCTGCCTCTGTACAGGGAATTTCCTGCACTCGTACTTACAGATAACAGCATTAGCAGCTGCTTCTGTTACCAAAATTGCAATGCATGTTTGAGGTATTTAGCATTTTGCAATTGGAAAGAGAGTTACCAAAGGGTCTTTTAATCCTGGGGTCTCAAAATCCCATTTTTGTGCTACTACCTTGGTGGGTTTTAATATTAATGCACACCTGGATGCTGCAGGATGTTTTCCTTTGGACAAGGGACATACATTTTGTTCCAGTGTGATTTTGTCTGCAAATGGCAAACAGAGCATTTAATGTGGTTTTGAAGATCTGGGCATGATAAATGATGGAAGTGTCACCGAAGAGAAGGATTGTGAATGCAAAACTGGTTGCTAGTGTAGGTCCCTGGAACAAATATGCATTTTATGTTAACCTCTCACTGGGAAAAAAATAAAGAAACTGTCCTGAGAGTAAGGATTTGTGTCCTGGATCATCCCTCTTCTCAGGGTGAGTCCATTCAGAATGGGACAGTGAGCTTGGGAAGGTGCTAAATGCATGCTTGTATTTGATAAAAGGTATTGGAGACAAATTTCCTTTAAGTTCAGAATAAGAAAAAAACTAAATAAAAAATGTCATGTGTACATAACATAATGAACAAGTATTAATCACAGAAAAATAATAAGGAACATTTTTCAAAGTATACTATTCAAAGAAGTCTCTCATACCAGAGAAATGTGTTTGCAGATGCATCTTATAAATGATTTGATATATATGAATAAATCAAGTGGAAAGAAAACATTCTACTATGTTAGTAAACTTGATAAAAGAAAGGCATTGTGATATTTCTGTCTTTAATTATGTCCTTCCTGTAAAAAAACAACGTACTCTCCTTTATATAATGGGATAAGGAAGGTTTCAAATAGATCTAAATTATTCAAAACTCTTTTAAGAATCTTTAACTAATGGTAGTAGAAATAAGGCAGCTTTGCCAAATTTACATTATAAACAGTTTACATTTAGAGTACAAAATAGGTCATGAACCTGACCCTTAAACACAAGTAACTATCCCAATCACAGATCTATCACTTACTGTTGTGTGGAATGTACTTTCGATGCTGTGGGTGAAATTTATCTTTCATATATATATATATATATATGTGTGTGTGTGTGTGTGTGTATATATGCCTAATATAAATTATATCTCCTAGCTTTATCTGGATGCAGAACAGCTGAAGTCATTCAATATCAGAAATCTTCATATTTTACAAATTCAAATCATGCTACTGAAAAATATTCTAGCGGTAATATTAGATTATATTTTCTTTTTAATTTGTATTTTCATTCTCATTAAGCATTATATTAAAGCCAAACTTTTTTTACAATCTTCAACTAGTATGTCTCAACATCTATTTTGTTTTAAAATGATTCAAAATAAGAAACTCACCTAAAATAGCCTTTTCCCATGAAAAGCATTTCGATATTGGTTTTTCAAGGAAAGAATCAGAGAAAAATGTCCCAGTTAATTCTATCAAGTAATTGTTTTACTGATAAAATAATATCCTTCTTCTGAAATGTTTAATAAATGTATTTTAAAAGACCAGTAAGTCATTGTATGTATCTTTTTGTTTGTGCATTTTGCTAGATTGATTTCACATCCAATTTCTCAAATAAGCAAAGCATTCTGCCAGGTATTTCCTAATGCAGCTACATGCACTTGATCTTGAGGCAGAATGAAAATCTCTGTTCTGAAGCCAAGGGTGACGTTCACAGTGTGCCTTTCTGCACAGGACTTCTATTATTCTGTGAAACAGCCTCTAAACCCCCCTACTTGATGCATCCTTCTCTTGTGATCTCTTCATTACCCCTTGTGAGAAGAGGAACTTCCTTTCTCCTCTGTATCAGAATATCCCCTTGCAGGTTCTGAATCTGTGGACTACGGATGGAACGGCAGCAACTTTATCTTTTGTCCCTTCAGAAGCTCTGTTTGGTTGGGCCTCCCAAAACTCAGCTATTTTGTTGCTCACATTTCCACTGCTCCAGGGAGTTTTAATTATTTTCAATTGCATTATCTGTTAATCACCTCAGGATCTACCTCTGCATTCCTACTTTCACATATTTCCCCAGATTTACTGGCTTGATTCTGCATTTCCTTTCCTCCTTGATAATTTGGCTTTTTTTTTCCCACACCTTCTTCTGAACCTTTTGTCACATTTTCTAGTCCTATCAGTACGTTGTAATAAGCTTGATCCATTTTCATTTCATACGTTATTTCAGAGTCTGGGAGCATCTCACTGCCATTTATTTCTATCTCTGCTATTTACAATTATCATAGATCACAGTTTTTAGCTTGAAAAATTAGAAAAACCAAACATCTAGTAAGATCAGTCTGTGGCTGTCATATGAAAACAATTGCAGTTTTGTCTCAGGGTGAACAAATAGTTGTCAATATATTTTAATGCATCAACATTCTAGTTTGAATTAAACAAAAGACATAAAAAAACAAAAACCCAAAACAAACCCCAAAAACAGGTATCAATTATTTTTGGTTTTAGTCTAAGTCATTTTAGAATGAGAAAGAGTTTCAGTTTTTATTTACTTACTTTATTTCTGCCAAAAATGTCTATGGTTTGTTTTCATGTGTGTGAATCACCAAACAGCAAAAGGAGAGGTTCACCAAGTGCATTATCTTGTAATCTCAACTGCACTTCCAAGCTTCCAGACAAGTGATAATAGGAGATGCATAGAGGTGCAGTATTTCATCTGTACCAAAAGATGAATTCGCTAGTAGTCTAAACACAAAATTACATAATTTCTCCTCCTGCAAGTCAGGCACGTTGCGGTGGCCACTGCACAGCTGCTGGCCTGGGCGACATCCAGGCAGACCCAGTCACAATTGTCTCTTTTCATCTGGGTCATTCTGAATTCCTTCAACAGGAAATGGAGCACAAGCAGAAAAGTTTTAAAAACATCCCAGACATGAATCAACAAAACCCCCAAACATCTGCTCATCAAAGCTCATCAGAAAACAGTGTATTTTATTTACACCACTCTTCTGGGTGTACTGAGAATGCCTAATGAGGCTAGAGATCACTGGAAAATATTGCTGGCATGAAGTGTCCATTTCACTTCCAGAATAACTGGCCTAATCTACCCAAATATGTGAAATGCATTATATTTCTCTACCATTTTTTTATATATTTTAGTGATACAGTTTTTTAATAAAACGCAGTTCAATTCAAATCCAAGCTGGCTAAAAGAAGGTACATCTTAAACAATATTTTAATTAATTTTGAACATAAAATGATTCTAGTAAATGCAGAAACCGGGATAATAGAGAACAGAGTTAGTGTAAATCAGAGATGTGAGAAACATTTTCACTTGAAAGGAAATGCAGGGTCAGATCCTCAGAGCAGCTCAGCATAACCTACTGACGGCATCCTGTACTGAGAAGGAATTGGGCCACTGGGTTTAAACATCTAATGTTATATCGCTTTTCTGTTGCCCAGGACAGATCCTATTCATTGTGCTCATGCAGGATTTATGAATCCATGTGTCCTTACAAGAGGTCCCATTACTGGAACAGGTCTAATTTCAGCTTTGTCCATAGTAAGAGCTCAGATACCCTTTTCTTCAGCAGTTGGTGTTTTTGTAGAGCTGCACTCAAGCTATTACATGAGGAGGTGGTTAACTAAAAGATGGTACCTACCTGCGTTACTTCAGTTATTTCAGCAGAGGGTTCACCTCAGCTACAGTGAGACAACAGAGTCTTTGACTTTATCTTTGCAGACATCCTCGCATCTGTGTGCATATCAGAAGGGAAAGAAAATTTTCTTTTGTCAAAGTAAAATTTGTTAGGGAGTGACGGGATTGGATTGTTTTAATTTTACTTGTACACTGATCCTTGTCTTTTTCAGGCTCTTTAAATGGTTCTTATCATCTTAGCATCAAAACAGTGCATAGTGTTTTTTCTGAGGCTTTCCTCTTTGTGTTCATAGGGAAGCATCTTCCTTTGCTTTTAAAGGAAGCCAATAGAGCACCTTGGTCACTCTTTTATTGACACAACTTGGATATTATGTTTTTCTTAGTAAATTCCAGAAGCAGCAATACTTTCGTAGTGTTAGTTTGGAGACGGAGGACATCAGCTATGAATGACTGGAGCAGCTGTAAGTCACATAAGGGGAAATTATTCTTTGCAAGTGTGGAAGGGAATCTTATTCTGCATGTCTGCTGTGTAGCTACAAAATATTGCTGTCGATGCCAAAAAGGATAAACACCTGCTGAAAGAACTGTGAAGAAGATTATCTCTCTTTCTTACACGTACACTTAAGAAACGTGCACTACACCCTGGACCATCTCCATGTTTTTTCTCTTTCTCTCAGCATTTTTCATAGCTATTGAATCAGTTGTTCACCCTCTCTGCCTGACCTGTGGAAAAAACATCTGCTATGGAGGGAGACCAAATATCAACCTGTAACATGCTTCAGTTTTGTGGTGCCAACCTTGTAGGATAGAACACTTTGTTTTTTATTCAACCTGCTTTTGGGTTTTGTCACATGATTTTATCATTGGGATGTGGTGCCAGTACTCTTGTCTGCTTCTTACCCTTTTTAGCCCAGCTGGAAAGAGCTTCTTGCTGACTTCTCTCTACCTGCGCAGCTGTAACAATACTCTGCCAGCAATGCCTCTTTGCCAGTTTTTAAACATTCTGCCAAGTGAAGAGAATTTATAATAACATCTGAATCATCTCTGAAGCAACCTCTGTGTCCTATTCTCCAGTACGATGTCATTTTTCAGCTCTTGTCCAGGATAATAAGAAGGATCTCTTACACCCCCAGAGCTGAGAAATGTGTCAGGGCAAGCCACACCATTATTTCAGCCTACCCTTTCGCCTTTGCAGCTCTAAATGTTTAAAAACCTTTAGGCCAGATTTTTCAGTCCATGTCATGCAGCTCAGCTGGTGCAAAGTGGATGGACTCCAGCCAAAGCTGGCGAGTGGCCACAGCCTTCCCCTCATGCCCATGAGGACAGCTGGGACAGGGCAGTGAGGTCCCTGTCCCTGTGGCTCTTCTGTGGTGTCACATGCCAGAGCCCCCCACCCTTGGAGGGGAGCCCCTGGCTGGGCTCAGCCCTGTGCATGGGCTGGGCAGCCCATTGTGCCATGGCTGACTTTGTACCTCTGAGGACATCCGTGTTTTAGAGCAGAGCTTTTGGTTTTTAGACTAAAAACCAGAAGAGTTGAAACAATTGAAGGGTTTGAGTGGAGGTTAAACTAATAGGGAAAAGCTACTAAATCTGAACCATAGCTGATCATATCTGCAATATGCAATGCCTACTATATGTCCAACAGCAACTTTCCATTGCAATGTGAGCTTAACTTGTTTCTCTTTCTTTCATCTTGTTTCATCCTTTTTGCTCCATTTGGAAGCAAAGGCAAAGGTCTTAAAGAGTCAAGATGAACTGTCAAAAGCTCATAGTCGAAGATGCTTTGGGGTAGCCATGGTCAGTTAGTACCACACCTTCAAGAAGTGCTGGAAACCACTCCTTTTAAGTTTTTAAAGGGTGTAATTCTTTGTGTCAAGAGGAAAACTTGGCCTTTAGTCTCCAGAGACCTCTACTAACTGCATGAATGTGTGCAGAGCAGGAGCAAAGGACTGGAACATGCTCTGGTGAACTGTGGCACCTGTTTCTGCTCCCAGCACCTTTCATTCCTGTTGCAGCTACCAATGGCTTGCTTTGTCTGGGGGTCGAGTTTTCCTTCCCACGTGATCTGGAGAGCAAGCATAAGCTGGTACACTGTGAGCTTCTCCCCTCTCTCCTCTCCTGTCTCTCTTCTACCACACATCAGTCATGAACTTGCTTTCATATTTGCGTGGTATCCTTTGCTTGCCTCCAGTGCTCTGCGGTACTTTTGGTTTTTCATTTGGTATGAAGACTTTGAGGAAACAGTTCTGCAGCTCATTGTTTCTATTTCTGCAGCCTACATCTTCAGTCTACTGTTTGGAAAGAAGGACAGCTCTGACTGCTTGTAACGGCTTCCCCAAATACCAGTGCGGCAGTTCTGAGACTGTAGTGTAGCAAAAGGCTAGCTCTTTGTAGAAATGCAAACAGGCTCCTAACACTTTGGCATTCATCTGTCAGTGGCTGTGCCTTGGCCTTCTCCTGCCAGTACTATGTGAGTTGCATATAAATACATCACATCGCCTTTGGCTACTGATTTTATTAGTGAGGGGTTATACCACATTGTCTGTGATAATAACAGAGTACCTTAATTGATACGTCTGAAAGAGCTGTCTGGTACAAGACACTAAATTCTTTCTGGTTCTCTGCTCCACTTGTAGTAAAGAGGCAGTTTCTGAAGGCCTAAAAAGTTATCTGGCTTGTAAAGAAAAATCCACTCTCTGGCAGAGACTGAAGTTATAAAATTTGATCTACTTAACTAAAAATCCTATTAGATGGATTTATACATGGCTCTTTGACATCAGGCTGTCCAATATGAAGAATAGGACCTGAGGCCTTTTAATGGGACCTGAAGCCTTAAAGCTGTTTAATGCTGTCAGGAATCTTTTTCCAGGTTACTTTTCCATAGTTCCTTCAGGTTCTGGTGCCAAAAACAAAGCAAACTAGTATCTGATCCATATAGACCTTGCAGTTTGAAATATCATTGTGTCAAATGACTAAATCTGTTACATTAGAATTTGATAAACAGCATTCCTGCAATCAAGATTTTTTTTTTTTTTTTTTGCCACTAGCTACAGGACACGGCAAGATGTGTCTAATTTGAGGTTGTTTCAAGCTCTTAAATAGTCAATTCTCATTTTAGCTTGCTGTTTTTAAATCCATTTCTTCTTGAATACATAGAGCTTCACCTCACCTCATTCTGCAAAATCATGTGACTTCATTTCAAAGCTAACAGCGTTTAGTCTCTTCCTTGAGTCTCTTGCTTGGAGAGCCAGGCAGTCTTGTGAAGCTCTCAGCACTCCTTTCTGTCCAAAAAGAAAACATGAAAAAGGAAATTTTTGTGTACACCTCCATTGTGTAAAAGAGTTTGTGACCCCAAACACTGCACTGGCTCAGAAATCAGGTGACAAAACATTTATCATTAAATCCCTTTATTCTTATTAGTCCTGTAATTTATGGGGTTTTAATGTATCAAGCAATTACTTCAAAAGATTTTTGGTTAGTTGAACTTCAGTTAACAAAATCCTACCAAAAAAAAAAAAAACCACCAAACAACAAAACAAACAAAAGAACACCCCAAACCAAAACAACAACAAAAAAAACCAACAAACCAAAGAAAACGTGAACCCCCAAAGTCAACGCACTGCTAAAGATCCTGTGAAATCCACAATCACTAACACTTTAGTTAACTGGGATTATCCTCTATTCCTTATTCTCTCACTCAGGGTACCCAGAGTCACCCTTGGCAAAACTTAGTCAGATGTTTTTTTCCCTAAAGTGTTCGTTTGCACCACACTTGCAAAAGATGGTGTTTCTGGGTGCTGAGCAAACACCTTTCCCTCCAGCATCCTGCAATCTAAGCACGAGGAGGGGACATTACCATACTGGGCCCACTGAGCTCTTACTGGCAATATTGGTACCAGTGTTTTCCAAGGCAGAGTAGCTTACTTTCTAGATAAAACTGTATTACTTTTAGGTGAAATATTATTTGTCTGGATTAAAATATACTACACTGGGTTTGCATTTAGTTACCATAAATGGTCATGAAAATGCAAGGCCTTATACATTGATTCCTCACTCTTCAGATCATCGAAGTTTACGGTACATTTGGCAAGTGAGTATTGACCTTCACGTTGATGATGGTCAATGTTATTTCTTAAAACATTAAAATCCTAGTCTCACCTAAATAGAAGTGTATATCTTATTACTGCCTCTCCTTTTTCTACATGAATTATTACATTGTAAATGACAATCTATGAATTTAGCTTGGCCTTACTTTGAATCATACATATGCCTGAATTTTCAAGTAGGATGTTTGAAATTAAAATAATGTATTAAAGAACTCTAGTGAGACATACTGGATTTTTAAAAATAGAGAACTGCAAGTATAAAGACATAAATATTTATGGTGAATTTTCTTATCCCTGTTTATATTTCACGTAGCATAATCTTTCCGTCATAGTATTAGCTTTGGTCTACCACTGGTTTGTGTGACAAAAAATTTAGAGCAGTTCACATCAATCAAAATAAATCACAGTATGCAAAGAGTTAACAGCAGCTCTACAAATGTGAAAGCTTTTTAATGCATGACTAATGTATGTGCATGTCTTGTCCTTCTGAATTAAAGGACCATTTGGGGCTGAAAATGAAATCCTAGATGAACTGTTCTTCAATTAATAAAACAAGGGATACAAAGCTTTTAAAATACTTTATGATTCATAGATACACTTCATAGAGTGCACATTGAAGTGGCTATTTCTTCAGCCTGATTCAGCCTTCACCGACAGTAGTGAAAATCAGGAGTAACTCCAGCAAAGGCAGGGAGTTACCTGGGATAAGATGAGATCAAAATGAGGAATTTATTGTCACAGTTGTGAAGAAAATATACTGCAGTGATGGATTATTTCTTTATAGACTATGACACAGCTTGAAGAAAGAAAAAATGGTTGTGGCCTATGAGCAATTGATTTTTTTTTTCCAGTGCTGAATGAAAGTAGAGCCATTGTTAGCCACTGCTCTTACACAGAGAAACAGCTGAAAAAGTACAAAGAAGTTGTACTGGATGTGAAGATCTTTTGCAAAGATATTTTCACATTAATGATTGGAACACAGTACTTTGCCTTTTTATAAAGGAAAATGTATGTCTCTGAAAATGGTGATGAAGTCTGCCTGGGAGCAGACAACTTGGAGAAATGTATGCCAGAGACTGACTGAAATAGTATTTATTTGCATATTAGGATATTTCAGTGTATGTAATTTTGAACTACTGCAATATTATATGACTGTTTAATTCTTTAGTTAATAAATGTTGGATGACTTTGGGTTAAACAGGTCAATGAAGACTTTAATTTCCAGAGTTTTTTCAAATTGCTTTAACTCTTCTCAGCTTTCGATCCATACCGGTTAGTATAATGCTTATATTTGGTTAATCGTGAACCAAGTCACTACCTGTTGCCAGTAAAATTTAATAAGCCATTTAATTTATCCTTTTTTTGCTGTCCCTTGTCCTTTTCAAAATAGATCTAACACTTGGTTATGATCTTATGCAAAAAAGTGCTACTGTATTCTTCTTCTAATGAATCAAAATGCAAACTGACATCTAAGTCTAACTGCTTAAAATACAGAGGGCAGAAGATTCACTCAGTGATAGAATTTTAATAGCCAACAAGGCTTCAATAAATTTCGTGAACTGAAAGCAAAAGAAGGATATCAAACTCTTCTTCTTGCTTGGTAAAATTACAAAAGAGCTACTAAGATGGGGGATTTAAGTATCAAAAGCTTACATGGAAAATTACTTGAAACACTATTTTAAAGTAGCCAGAGAAAACCTTTAAGGAGCAGAGTCCTAGGCTCAGAAGATGCCTAATCAGATGAATCCGGATGGTGGGAAATGTAAAATGTTGTAACTACAGATCTATCATTAAAGGGAAAGGAAACTAACACTGGAATACCAGGGACAGATAGCTGTAGATTTTATTCATTGCCTTTCAAATTAATCAGAGGAAATACAGACACTATCTAATAAAGGTAATAAAGCTATTGTTTCAAGAGACCAGTTCTCTTTGTCTGTTTGAGTGCATATGAACAAATATATAGTAGATTTATAGATCTACAGATATTCTAGATTGAAACAGCCATGGAAAGTTGGTCATTTCAAAACTCTTGAAGAATTTTGTTTACAGTTTTGAATGACACTTACAGGATATTGCTTAAGGTATAAATGTAGCATGCCTCAGTTATCAATTGGAGACTGATGAGTAACAGTATCTTGGGTTATACCCTTGAGTAGAGCCAAAGAAGAAATATTACAAGACAACTCATGGCAGATTTTGAGCCAGTATCTGAATGTAAGGGAGTGTGACCAAACTGATAGAGAGTATAAAACATAGCAACTGCCTATTGGCTTTCTTGTGAAGCAGCTGGTGTTGAATAGTGTAAGAGGTAGGATTCTAGATGGATTTGGTTTTGTTCAGTGTCAAATATTATAAGCTGCAAAGTAAAAAGTATGGTGATGACTCTCAAATACGGTGATATAAAACCTGTCTATAAAAATTCTCTGTCCTAAATTTCTCTTGAATAGTTTGCCCAATTGCATACAGTGTGGTAGGACTGTGGTAATTTATCCTAGTGACAGTAGGTCTTAGAGTTTTAAGATAAGCTGCATAAGAGAAGAGACTTCAGCAGAAAAAAACACTGAGAAGTAATCAATCTTTCAACTCCTGATTTAAAAACTACCACAAAGCTAACAAATTGTTTTTAAAACTAATGACAACATAAAGTGAAAATCTAGGTTTTCTTGGGAAGCAACATTTCATTCTGATTTTCAAGCTGAATCACATAATTTGCTCACAGGAAGCAGCTCCTGTTTTCTGTTGTTAAGGGTAAAATTCACCTTCAGGTGATGCCATTGAGGTAGTACAGCTGGCTAATGTTTGTGTGGAAAATCAGAACATTCAATTGCTGAAAACTAAATATCAAGCTACTTTTTGAACAGCTAATATTATTGGGTTTGGGAGCAATAAAATTATAAATGTAGATGATGAAATAGTAGAAAAAAAAAATGTGTGTGTTTCTGTATCATTTGGTATTACGTTGCCTAAGCAGTGTGAAAGATACTCATATGTATCTGGTGCCATGACAGTCAAAGTTACTGCAAACTCTTTAACCATAGAATGAAAAACTTATTCAAATATATAGAACAAGAAGAAAGAAAGAAAGAAAGAAAGAAAGAAAGAAAGAAAGAAAGAAAGAAAGAAAGAAAGAAAGAAAGAAAGAAAGAAACCATCAGTATCCTAGAAAATGTTAGAGCTTCTTCCATAATCAGTCTTTAGGATGGCCATCAAGCCACAAAACAATAAAATCTTATTTTCTGAACTAGAGGAGTAAAAGTTCTGTGGATACTGTAGCAAGTAATTAAAGTGTCTAATGAAGATAAAATGCAAAACAGGCAAATTCCTCTGTTTTCTGGTAGCTCAAAAATGCCATGCTTCAAATGTAATAAGGTACACATATATGTAAAGCGGGAAATGAGTCTAAAAAGCTAAAATCACGGTCAGTGAAGTTTTAAACCAATTTTTTTCATAGATCTCTGATGTTGTTATCAGGTCTTACACATCTACCTTTCTTAGCAAAGAGTATTTGTTGTATATTCTTAGCACTTATTTAAAAGTGATGCTTGTGATAAACTGGCAATTAGCTAATTACCAAGCTGCTTTGAGAAGGATTGTCTCACTCAGTCTTTCTTCACTGGTTTCCAATTCTGTCTTAGTCCTTTTTTCTGTTCTCTTTGTTATCCTTGACTGTCTCTTCAACTAAGTGACCAGCCATTGACCACTTTGATTTGTGTGTATAGAGTCAGGCGTCTGCTCTTCACCTCTACCTGTTCTGCTCTACATTTTTTTAACCTCTTCTGCTCTACATTCTACACGTCTGTTCTAACTCATGGACTGCTCACCCTATGGTGAATATGTTATCACTATCTACTAATTAGGAATAGGTGCTGGTCCATATCACTACACGCAGCTGAACTCCAGCTGAATTATTTAGACAACAGTCAACTGACTGCCAGATGTTGTCTGAAACAAGCTAAAACTTGTGTACATGGTGTGGCAGGTTGCTGACTCTTTCTCCTTGGGTTATGGGGACTTGACTCCTCTCCTTATCTCTGTCTTACAGCTCAAGGAATGGATGGAAACCTGGCATACAACTGATCTTATGAATAAAGACTGAGGCAAAAAGGTGCTTAATACTAAGTACCTCAGCCTTTTCCTCAGCCTTTGTCGCTATGTGTCCTGGTTTAGGGCAAATTGTGAGAGGAAACCTCCGAGGCGGATTCCTTTGAAAATACCAAGCCCAAACGACCCCTCCCCCACAACTGGTCCGGAAAGAGGCTTTCTTGGAGAAAAGTGGAAAAAAAATCTATTTATTCAACGAAAGAAAACCATACGAAACAATAAAACCTTTAGTTGAAGTGAGACGGCAAATTGAGAAGAGTCCTTGCCGTAGAATCAGTTCATCTCTCTCAGTTTTATCAGTCCCTCCGGCGCTGGAGAAGAGCGCTGTCGTCCCAGGCCCCAAAGGGGCAGGGGGGTGGGGGGAGAGAATCTTTCAGCTCTTCTCTGCTTTTCAGTCCGGAGCAGTTTCAAACATCCCAAGGAAAAAAAAAAGAAAAAGAGGGGAAAAAAACCAATTCTCTGCCCTAGCTAGCTAAAACTAACTAACTAGAAAAAGGAAAAAAAAAAACCCAAAGCACAGGAGCTCTCTGTCCTGCCACAGCCAGACTGGCCCGCCGCTGCGCAGCCAGCGTCCCAGAAAGCAATGTGAGGAGATAACATAGTTTTCAAAACAAATTGCACTCTAAGAATCTTCTTAAAGGTGCAAAGTGATCTACAGAACAGACAACTGGGGATACAGGCATCATAAAGTCACTCTAGGACACTATGTTTTCCCCTCTTTCCAGTAATGGATGGAGGTTCTCCTTAGCCCTCCTTTTGTTGCTAGTGCATTTATAGAAACATCTTCTGGTCTTTTCCAGCAGCAGCCAGATTAAGTTCTAGTTGGGCACTGGCCCTTCTAATTTTCTCCTTTCATAACCACACAACATCCTTGTAGCCCCTCTGAGTTGCCTACCCCTCCTTAAAATCTCCTTTTTACCCTGAGTTCTGGCCAAATCTCTGCTCAGCCAGTTGGGTCTTCCCTGCCTGCTCATCTTTCAGCACATTTGGAGGACCTGCTCCTGTTTCTTTAAGATTGAAAACTGTGCAACATTCTTGGACTCCTTTTCCCTTCAGGACTGCCTCCCAAGGGATTCTCTCAACAGAACTGCTAAACAGGCCAAAATCTGCCCTCTGGAACTTTTTTTCCACATAGTATATATGTATTTGCAGATTTTCAATGTCACAACAAAGGGCTTTATAGAAACATCCGAAAGATGACTAATGCAATTATAAATAATCAGAACCGCCTGAGCACTAGTTCACATCAAGAGTCTGCAAAAATAAAAAAACTATTTATTGTTAATGAGTGAAAGAATATTAACTAGAAAGCTGATGCTCTAAAATGTTCCTAGTAATTTTTTTACTAGAAACAGACATTCATTTGAAAACATGCTCATGTACAAATTACATTGTGAAAGTTAATCAAAGAACATGTTGTTAAATTAAAGGAAATATAATTTTTCTTTTGGCTGATTCTTAATGTGATAGGGGTCTGCCCCCGTTGCAGTTTTAAAATGAGAAACTGGGGAATCCCCTTTAAAGGATTAATCTGGCTGCTTAAATGCAAAAAAAAACCAAAAAAATGAATGAACAAAAAGCCCTGTTTAGTTGCTATTAGAATTCATTTCAAGCCTTGAGTTAGTATACAAGAAAAAAATCTGTATTTTTCATTGAGAAAATACTACAGCTACTACAGTTTTGATTAACACCCTTGCAAAGTCTTGGATGTTTTGTTCATTTTGGATTTTATTTATTTATTTATTCTGTCTTTATATGGGTTTCTTACTTTGTTAGAGTTGATGCAGTGTTAAAAATGAGAGCACAGATGAAAAGAGGGTGAGAGATTGTCTTGTTAGACATGGGCAGAATTTCCAACATCACGTTCTTGCTGTCTAGCTTCTTCTTTCTTTTCTTTGAATTGTAAAGCATCATGTTTCTGATGGACACCACATAAATGGTGAAGAAATGCAGCACCTCTTACTGTTCCCATCAGCCTGACTCAGTGAAAACTGAGGGCTTCTAAAGATGAGTTACTGGACCGTGTTCATCACCTGGGCATTTGGCCATATATGGGGCTTCAGTTCTCCGCAAACTGCTGCCCTGTGAGTCCATCCCACAGGCAAGAATGCTCCCCAGACTGCTGCACCATGGGCCGTTCTTCCACAGGGCCAGTCCTTCAAGGACAGGCTGCTCCAGCATGGGTCACAAGTCCTACCAGGAAACCTGCTCCAGCGCGGGCTCCCCTCTGTGGGTCTGCAGGTCCCTGCCAGGAGCCCGTTCCAGCACGTACCTGCCATGGGTTCACAGCCCTCTTTCAGGCATCCACCTGCCCTGGTGTGGATCTCCTCCGTGGGCTGCAGGTGGATTTCTGCATCCCCATGGTCCTCCAGGGGCTGCAGGAGCACAGCTGCCTCACCACAGTCTGCACCAGGGGCCGCAGGGGAATCTCAGCTCTGGCACTGGAGCACCTCCTGCCCCTGCTTCTGCACTGACCTTGGTGTCTGCAGGGCTGATCCTCTCACGTGTTTTCACTGCGCTCTTCTCTGGCTGCAGTTGTATCTGTGCCATTTTTTTTTTTTTCTTAAATGTGTTATCAGAGAGGCTTTCCCATCACTTCTTATGGGCCCAGCCTTGGCCAGCAGCACGTTCATCTTGGAGCCAACTGGCACTGACCCTGCTGGACATGGGGAAAGATTCTGGCAGCTTCTCACAGAAGCCACCCCTGTAGCTGTCTTTGCTACCAAAACCTGGCCATGCAAACCCAGTGCAAACACACATCTGAGTCAATAACAAAACGGACAGATATCCCTGCTAAAATCACTAAATCACAGAACAATTTGTGTTGGAAGGGACCTCGGGATATCATATGAAAATTCTCCCACCCAAATATGTGGGCAAAATACGGCCTTAGAAAGGTTGCTCAAAACTTTCTTTAATCAGTTTATAGTATTGCCAGTGATAAGGATCCCAGATCTCGGAGAAATCTCCCCTTTTCACTACCTTTGTTACGAGAATTGAAAATTCTGGGTCTGGAGCTTGCATCTATTGTGCCTATCTTTGTTTTACTGCTCATAGCTATTCAAAATGAATAAAGAACCTTATTTGGAGTCACTTACACCAGTAATAGCCTTTTTCAATCTTAGTTACAGTGTCAGTAGTATAATTTTATAATATGAAGATTTTTTTTTTCCTCTGCCCTGAGGCAAAACTATGTGTGCAGAGAGAGAAACTGCACATTGTGTTAGACTTTGCTGGTTATATACCCTGTTAGCAGGGGGGAAAACAAGCTGTGACACTGCTCCGTTCTGTACTCCCTAGATTATCATCTCCCCTCCACCTCAAGCCCATCGTTTTCTGAGACACTCAATGCAGTAGCAGCTCTTGAAAAACCAGTGAGTGTCAGGATTGAAATTGTTCCTGGCTTCAGTGAGAAGCACATGAGGAATTGGTCGCATAAGGAGTAGGGATAATCTAGTAGCATGGAAATGTCCCACTTCTTAGATATGCAAACACACAATGCTAAGGGCTGAATTTTTTTGCTTCAGTGCCTTTGTAGATGGGGGCTGTTTCCCCAGTGTGCTGCACCTATGTGAGCCAATGGAGGAAGTATAAAGGAGGCAGAAATGAGAGGCCTGCTGTGTCTCTGACCCCCAGCACTCTCCTCACAGCAGCTGGGCTGTCAGGAGGGCATCTCAGTACACCTGGTGCATGCCTGGCTCCGGCTGCTCCCACTGCAAGGAAGAAGCAGGGGACTGAAATGTGACTTTCTGGGTCACCGTGCACACCCGAATCTGCCCCTGAGCTATGCAATTACACATTTTCCTTATTCAGGGATCATGCTGACTATGTGATCTAAATAAATTTCAGAGCTTCTTTTCATGTAGCTGTGATTAGATAAGCTGGCACAATGGCTGTTTTATAGAACTGCAATGCACTCTGTCTATGTAGAGTGTAGACAAATGCTGAAAAGAAAATTCTGAAATAAATATTTCTTCAACTGAAATTTGGTTTTCAAGTTATAAATGAAGGGTATTTTTGAAGAGGGTTTAACTGGATATTTTTCTCTCCTGGGAGATGTGTCAAGGCTCTCTACCCTGTAGATAAGGCAATGACAAAGCTAAATTTGATGTACTAAATGTCATGCTTCTACATTTTCTGGTGGGCATACATTGGAATGATGTCTGCAACATGAATCAGCATAATTACTCCTGATAGGTTGCTTGTATCACTTTAACTTTCCTCCAACAAAGACAGCTCTTTGTTTCTTTTCTTTGAAAAGTTGAACGCCTCTTGTACAGCGTAAGGCTTTATCACTGGATTTAATGCTTTTACGAACATCAGTAGAAATACCTTTTATTGTGTTTAGTCCTGATGGAATTACTATGCAGGATGAAAATTTTTGATCTTAGTATAGCTCCTCCAAACTATATAGAACATCCAACATTAGACAATTATAAGTTTCCATATGCCAGAAAATTTGAACTATTGTTCTCACAGATTGTCATTTCTTTTTGCTGGGTATGTGCAGAACTTGGCATTTCTCAGTACTGCTTTATTGTACTTAATTTTCATTTCATAGCTACCTTACGTGTGATCTATTATTACTGAAGGTTGCTCATTCAGATTTTCATTGTTTTATGTGTTCACACAGTAAATTTTTCCAATGTTGTATACAGAAATGTATTGGGTCCTGATTTGGGGGTGAAAGGAGGATCAAAGTAATGAAAGGAGGGGGGATAGTTAGACAGATAACAGTGTACATCCTGAACGTTACTGTGTAATTATGTCAGAACTCTGGCCCTGAACTGATGCTTCTTTCAGGCCCTGTGCTGTAACTGAGACAGCATCTGATCTGGATGCATTTGTATTGTGACTTCAGAAAAATGCAGGACATGATGAGATAGTATAATGAGAAGCAGAAGCACTTGTAGCCACTGAAGTCTCTCCCTGTCACTGCTTGTGTGCAGCTGTTGTATGTAAGACTGACAATTCTGCGAACTCAGGATGAAAGCACTAGAGGGAAGGAAAAAAAACCCCCACATTTATTCAATACTACATTGTCAACAACAGCCAGGATGTAATTTTAAAATGGATGCATTTGTTCTAGGTCTGATTTTGAGTCATTGTGCCAGGACAGTTAAAAACTGAAAGTGAGGGAGATTGAGAAGTAATAGTATCATCTTCCTTTTTGGAAACAGGCTATCTCCCATGCATACTGAAATTATGTCAATCTGGTATAGAACAGTGACTCACACATACTTTGGAATGCAAACAGCAATGCTGCACCATCAGAATGGAATCAATATTAATAAAGTACTAAAAATAGCAAAATTAATGAGGATCTTGATCAGGAAAATGAAAAAAACAAACAAACAGGAAGTAGTTTTGCATGTGTTTAAGAAAAAAGACACAACAAAGCAGGAACAGAAAAAATAATTATGTTTATGAAGTGTTTTATACAAAATTTTGCTTCAGTATTTTTTAACAGTGGTCAAATTATCCCTATTCTATAAAGGGGGACATATTTGTGAGCAGTCATTGGAACCCTTCATTGTCTTCACAGAATCACAGTAATATAATCTGTCCCATATAGTTCAATAATGACATAGCAGAGTTTATCATTTTTTAGTCATTAATTTTATTTATTAACAACTTCCTCCTGTTTTGAAAAACAGAATGTTGTTACCTTATAACATAGAAGTGGTGTACAAGTGACTGCATTATACCTACCCTGGGATCACTGGAATACATCATGTCTTGGTACCTATCAAGGACCAAGCCTTGGCATGCAGCTATATGTTAAAAACATTAATATTACATGAAGTGAAGAGGGGCTGTCTAAGTTCTTTGTCTCTTAAATGGGGTTAATACCTGGTCTCTGTTGCAAAAGCGTGCACATAAAATACAGTTTTTGAGATGCTGAGATACAGGAATGCTAGAAGCTAATGAAGTCTATTGAAAATTAATCTGAAAGTGGTAAATAAAAGAAGTGTTAATTAATATAAACCAGAGGATTTATTCCTCATTTCCTCTGTTTTGTGATTTGTCAAATGTTTGTTTGTGGAGAGAAGTCTATATGTCTTCTGTCACATCCTTGGAGCAGGCAAGAAGCCAGTTTATGACATAAACTGTTGTCCCTTTTTTGCCTTTTTGAACTATTCATTATGCCACAGGAGTTCACATTTTTATTTAACCCTCTCCCCCCCCAAATTAATAAAGTGATGTCGCCTACATGTGGAAGGCCAAAACAACCAACTGTGGATGATTCCCCTTCAATATCTGTCAGATACAATTTTCCAAATCATGAAAAAGGCAACTTGCTCAATAACACTCTACCTCCTCTTATAAAATATAATTCATAGATCATGGAGAAACATAGATGGGGGAACACACTGAGTCATCCATTTGTTTTTCCTTGCAGTTGTAATTTAACTTTCTGGCTTCTCTTGCACTTGCTAAAAGTACAACTACTGATCGTAATGAATTATCACTGTTACCTGGTAAACCCTATGACGAGTGCTGTGCGTTAGCAAATGAATGAACTGCAGTGGGTTTATTTCTTATTTCCTTTCCTTTTTCACTCTTTCCTTCTTATCCTCAATGTACTCTGGGATACAGCTTTTATGGCTGCAGAGATGTTTGAGGGAGTCTTGGGAAAAAGGGAGAAGGTGGCAGCAGCAAGGCCCAGGTACAAAGTGGCTGAGGACAATTGCACAGCACTCTGATTTTTCTACTCTATAAAAGAGCATTCAATCCCCAAGATGGTGTTCACTTACAGATGGCAGAGTTGCTGAAAGGAATTAATGTGGGAGGGTGGCATAGTCATGACTATTTTTTGCCTCCGGTAGGATAGAATAGCTGCTAACAAAATATCCAGGTGATTGTTTTATCTAGCATTATTCAAAGCCTTTGGTTTTACGATCCCAGCTTTTCAGATACAGAATTCTTGGTTCGCATAGATAGCTGACAAGCAATTCATTAAACACAATAAGAAATGAGTCAAGACAATGTGGGCTATGCCTACACTTCATATTATGCTTTGATTGGGAGCTTGCTTTTTTGACCATTTTTGTCGTTTTGCATGGAGGTTTCCTGACTGCTCAAGAAGCATTCCAAAAATGGGTCTTCCTCAATGCCTTAATGGATTGATAGCATGACAGTTTTAGAATGGAATTAAAAGCAGAACTACCCAAAGGCAAACTACCAAGAAAATGGAAGTAGTATATTCGTATGAGTATGATTATTTGTTCATAGCACTATGTTTTGTTCATCATAGCACTTGAGAACTGTAGCAAATTACTTAGGCATAGAAGTACAAAAGAAAGACACCACCATTGCTTAAAGTGATTACATCTAGGCATTGAACAGGACAGTGAGAGCAAAAGATGGGAGAATTCAGTCATATAGGGAGGGATGAAAAGTATTCTTAGCATCATGGCAGTCTGCTCATTGTTGAGCTTTCTTACAGGTGGTAGGGGAAAGCAGTATTTGAGGGAGGGTAACAAGGTGACTAAGCAAATACTCACAGGGATTCTGCTCAGCCTCACAGATTCTGCAGAGCCACAAAGGAGAAAGCTGAATTGAAAGCTGGAAAATTTAGCAAGTAGGTGTGAGATTACAATCACTGATCATCATCATCTGTAAAATAAATGATAAAATGGTGGAGCCTGTCAGAAAGGGCCTTGAAAGTGGAGAGAAATATTTAAATTTGATGCCATAAAGAAAGAAGAGCAGGAAAACAGGAATACAAAGAAAGGGATATTATCACCATAACAGTAAGCTAAGACACACTGAGTAACATTATGGATGGATATGAGTGAGGAAAAATTATGTCTATCAGGAATTAATAAATAATGTTGAAATAGATGAGAAAAAGGATGGAAGCTATAGTGATTTTGGACTGCAGGCTGGATACAATATGCAAATATTAAGGAATTTTAACTGCAAAGATAACATTGTACCATTAGCATGTTTAATGTGATAAATTATTAGAGTTCTGATGTGTAGGTTAAGAGTCTGCCTTATAAATACGATGTGCTGCTTATGTTATCACACTATTTAAGTAAATAGGCAGGTCAGGAAGGAAAATTATTCATGTTGATCCTGAGCTCATGAGGAAAGAGTAGAAAGGCAGAGGACAATTTTCATCTGTCAACACAGGCTAGAATCACAAATGCACAGGTTATACATTTGACAATGGCTAAATATCTAGGAAAGTAGGGACAGAATACAGATTTAAAGGCTTAAGCAGAAACTTTAGCTGATACAGACAGGTATGTGGGAAAGCAGATGAGATGATCTGAGAGGGACCCGGCAGACAAATATGCTTAAAGGGATTGTAAGCAGTGAATTCAGAAAGCTTAGAAAGAAAGGCGATCAAAGTAGTAATTGTAAAGGCAAATGGATGTAGGATTGATATACATTCAAGTTCTGATTGGGAGGAAAGGATGATAACTAGTGTCTATGAAGAGTACATGCCATATTTATAAGCTTATAAAATAAATACTCCAAAAGCAAACACTGTTACTTTTTTTTTTTCATTGTAGCCTCATTGCCACTTTATTTTCATATGAAGTATGTGGGTTGGTTTAGAATTCAGCAGTTCCTTGAGAGTAAAAGGGGCATAACACTGGATTAATGTGTGAAGGGTCTGTATTAGATTGTCCTATTAAGAGCTTTGTTCCACTAATTATATAGGTAAGTGCTAATATAACTGGTTTATATTACATTTAGAGTACAATATGCAAGAGGAGGGATGTTGCTTTTCTAAACCTCCTTTGCTGCAGAAAAAGATAATGAGAGCTATATAAAGTCCTGAAATCATAGCCAATTTATCAGGTCTGCTATGTGAGCTAATGCAAGACTAGAGACATACTGCATCGACTGCTGATCATTTTATACCACTTTTAATGCCTAGAAATGAAAAGAAAGAAATTAATGGGGAAATAAAGAGAGAAAATGGAATATATGTAATGTATTTTTGACACTTTGAATCTCACCCTATTATTAGTCTTTTTATATGGAAAAAAATCCAATCAAATCAGACAAGTATTCAGATTTTCAGCTTTATCCCACATACAAGGATTTTAGAGGATACTCCAAGAAGTGTTGCAAAATAATATATTTCTGATAAGGATCTAAAGTGAACAATGAATGGGAACTAACACAAATATGGTTTCCTTAGCAATGATGCTTCATGATACCACAATTATTTGTTGTTTGTACTACAACAGTAAATATTCTTTTATAATACTATCACTAGAAGTCTACAATTTGCTTTTAAGGCCTTGCTTTTGTCTAAGAATTGACTTTAAAATGTAAGCTAAATCAGCTCATTTTAAGTAAAAGATGGAGAAAAAAGATAATAAGGAGCAACAGTAATGATTTGAGGCACATTTATATTCTGATAACATAAAAATTAATTTGATTCCTAGTCTGAACTGTTGCATTTAGGCCTAAAAATCAAAATTATCTGCATATCTGTTCATTTAGGAATGTATCTGAGGGCTTGACATAGTGGGGATTGGGAGGCCATGAGAAATCACCGGGGGGAACAGAGTAGTGAGAGAGGCTGCCATGTTCTTGCCTGGTGAAAAAATTGTGGCTGTAGTCCCATCTCAGTTGTCTGTGCCTGAATTGCACAGAGAGCATATGGACCAAACAAGTGGAATTAGGTGTCCCTGTATGGCCACCAGTGTGTTGGGTTACAGAAAGCAGTGCTGTGTTTAAAAGGATGGGAATGTTGCAGGGCATGGAGGAGATGGACAGGATCCAGTGCTGTGCTCTGTGCAGAGGAGTTACTGCACTGTCCAGGAAATTGCCTATGGGGCAAACTGGCCTGGAGCGTGGGGGTTAAGGGAAGAGGACAGATAAGCAGGTGTGATGATTCCTCTGCTAAATGCTGTCAAAAGGTGGAAGTGGAGGAAACTTTTAGGCAGCTGGAGGAAGCCTCAAAATTGCAGGTTCTGATGCTCCTGGGGAACTTCAGCTGCCCTGATGAGTGGTCAAAATGCAATAAAGTAGAGTGCAAGCAGCACAGGGCTTTCTGAAGCACATCCAGATATTTCTTGAAACAGGCAGTGAGGGTGATAACCAGGGTAGAACTGTTTAACCTGCAGCTACAAGCAAGGACGAGTAAGGCTGGAGATAGGCAAGGCAATGGCAGCCTTATAAGCAGCAGCTCTGATTATGAAGTTAACACAGAGAGGTAAGAGAAAAATCGGGGCCCTGGCTTTAAGGAGAGCAGCTCATTTAGGGATCTTCTTGGCATGGTCCAACAGACATTTACTTTGTAGAGGAAGGGGTCCAGGAAGCCAGTTATCTTCCAGGACATTTTCCTCAAAGCACAGAGATTTTCCTTTTTGATATGCAGAAAGTCAAGCAAGCATGGCAGGTGCTTGAATGAGGAACTTCTGACAGAGTTCAAATGCAAAAAGTGGGTCCACTGAAGATGGAAGCGGGGACAGGCTTTCTGAAGGACTATGAAAACATGCCTCAAGCATGGGCCTGTGTAGTAGAACAAGAGTGAACAAAGGGGTTTGAGGTGTCTAAAAGTGTATTGGCAGGAGGGAAACAAACCCATGTGAGTCCACTGTTCACTGAGCCGTGGAAGAGTGGACAAGTACACAAAAATCTCAATGCCTTTTTATCTTGATTTTTACTGGGAAGATCTGCCCTCGGGCCTTCTAAATCAATGAGCTAAGTTGCAGAATTGGAATGAAGAAGGACTATGCCAGAGACCTTTTAAGACAATTGTTTTTATTGAGACCCGTGGTACTAGATGGTTTCTATCCGAGTGTATTGAATAAACCAGCTGACACCATTTAAAGACTGTTCTCTATGGCCTTTGAAAGATCTTATTGTTCAAGAACATGACATGGAAAAGAAAAACTTCATACCCATCTTCAAGCAGGCAAAGAAAGAGGATTTGGGGAAGTCGGGGCTTATCTTTGGCTCAGTCTGCCTAATAGTTATGGAGTAAATTACTTTCTGCATGTATGAGAGACAAGGAGGTGATTTGGAATAGCAAGCACGGATTTACCAGAGTAAGACTGTGCCTGAACGATTTGATTGCTTTCTATGATCAAAATATTGACTCCATGGACAAGGGTCAAACCAGTAGAGTTGTGAGTAGGTGTGTTTAGTTGGACTTCAGCTGGGCTTTTGACATTATATTCTATGCTGTCAACAACTGGGATACAGTTTGGATGCACGAGTACTAAGGTGGGTGTACTGTGGGCAGCATTAATTGTGCTGAGAGGGTTGTGATTATCTGAACAAACCCCAATTTGCAGCCAGGTATTGGTGGTTGGTGGTGTGCCTTAGGGGCTGTTGGGGTTTTTACTCCAGCCAGAAAATACATACCCATGCAGCTGCTCACTCATTGCCTACCACCCCACCTCCCTGTGGGGAGGAAAATCAGAAAGAAAAAGTAAATCTTGTTGGTTGAGATAATAAGATTTTAATACTTGAAACAAAAAAAAAAATTAATAATACTGATTTAACAATAATGATAGTAATGAAACACGAGAGGGGGAGAATAAAACCCAAGAGAAACAAGTGATTCACAATACAATTGCTCACCACCTGCTGGCCAGTGCCCAGCCCATCCCCCAGCAACATGGTCAACACGAAAGACTAGGTCTGCAAAAGCACTTGAACACATAATTCCCACTGTTTTCTGTAGGATTTTTTTGATATTTTGTGATGCTGGTCTTTACATTTTAGGAGATCCTTTTGAGAAATATTCTTTCTTGATGTAGTGGGTCTTGTTGCCTTTAGTTTAAATACTGTTTTTTTCATAAAATGATAGCATGGTTGGGGTTGAAAAAGACTAATAAAGGTCATCTAGTCCAACTTCCGTGCTATGGGCGGGGACATCTTTCTTTACATCAGGTTGCTCAGAGTGCCCTCCAACCCGGCCTTTGAACAGTTGCAGAGATGGGACATCCACAGCTTCTTTAGGCAACCTCTTCCAGTGCCTCACCAGCCTCTCTGGAAAGGATTTCTTCACTGTAAATAATTTCTTTCTTATATCTAACCTAAATCTACCCTCTTCAATTTTAAAACCATTGTCCTTTGTCCTGCCACTACAGGCCCTACAGGTCCTGGCAAAAAGTCTCTCTCCATCTTTATATAAGCCCACTTTAAAAATTGAAATGATGCAGTAAGGTCTCCCCAGAGTCTTCTCTTGTCTAGGCTTAGCAACCCCAACTGTCTCCATCTCTGACTGTTTAGCCCTCTGACCATGTTTGTGGCCATCCTCTGGATTTGTTCTAACATATCCATTCTTTCTTGTACTGGATCCCAGAGCAGGACATCTACTCCAGATGAGATCTCAGGAGAGCAGAGAGTAGATGGAAATAATCATCTCCCTCAACCTGCTGGCCACTCTGCTTTTGTTACAGCTAGGGATACGGTTGGATTTCTGGCCTACAAGCACACATTGCCAGGTCATGTCCAATTTTTCCTCCACCAGTACTGCCAAGCCCTCCTCATCAGGGCTGACCTCAAATTGTTCATCCCCCCAGTTTGTATTGATACTGATTGCCCTGACCCAGGTGCAGGCCCATGCACCTGGCCTTGATGTACTTCTTGAGTTTTTCATGGTTTCACTCCTCAAGTCTTTAAAGTTCCTCTGGATGGTATCATATCCATCTACCAAATCAGCTGGATTACTCAGCTTGGTGTGATGTGCAAACTTGCTGAGCATGCACTCAGTCCCATTGCCCATGTCATTAGTGAATGTTAAATAATAATATTAAATATTACTGGTCCCAACATGAACCCTTGAGGAACACTGCTCATCACTGGTGTCCGTTTGGGCACTGAACAATCGACAATAAATCTTTGTACAATGCAGCCAGCCAGCCATTTCCTTATCCTTCTAACAGTTCAGGCATCAAATGTGTATCTCTCAAATTTAGAGATGAGAATGTTGGGGAGGATGATAGCAAAGGATTTGGAGAATTTAATGTCATTTTTTGCCTTCTTTAGAGTTTAGAATTTGGGAAACAGAAAGGGACACATTAAGTACTGGTAATGAGATTGTGTCCTATAAGCATTACTGTTCTTATTCCTCTTTTTCCCTAGAGAACTGCGTTAGAAAGACAGGAATAGTTTATATTAAGGCACTTAAAATATTTTCCTGTGTTTTAATTTATCTCTAAATTTACGTACGTGAACATTTTTCTTTTTAAGAAAATTCTCTTTAAGAATTGTTTTCGCATTTTACTTTCCTTTCCATGCCTTTTGTTGTTTTTTCCTCAAAACATGAATGAAGGAGTAATTTTTTGACAATTATAGGTTCATTTTGAGCTTGTGTAAAATCTTACCACATCTGTATACATTACTAAAAGGACAAAAAAAAAATTGTGTTTCTTCATCCTTAATGTTCACAATATATATCATAATGGTTTCTTAAAAAGCAATACTGACGACCTGACAGGGATGTGAAAGTATGTCTCATGCATGAGTTGTGCCTTCCCCTACCCCCACCAAAAATGCTGCCTAAATGGATTTTTTTAACCACTTGTCTTTATTAGTACACACTCCAAAGAGTAGCAGATTACTGGGCGTAACTCATTGTGTTCATTGATTCATTGGAAACCACTGTTCTGCTCTCTGAGCTCCATTATTTCATCTGTCTTCTTCTTAAGTATCAGGGGTTTTTTGCACATTAAAGATTTTTCAAACAGCCCTGAGACAAGTGTCAGTGAAATTAGATTATCATACCTCTGGAGAACTGAATTTACTTGCATAAACTCTTCAAGGTGCTGTAGTATTCAATTATCTCCTGAGATTTCATGCTCAGTTATGTTAGTCTATGTGATTCCTAACACTTCTTAATGGTTTTTTATTTCTTTCCAAACTTAAAAATAAATGGTTTGTGCTATGAAAGAATGATTGTTAGTGTTCATGTGCAAAATGCTGATCAGGATGAATAAAATCTTTCAATATTATTTGGTACTGCAGACTTTTAGCCATGTTAATATTTGTTGCTTCTCTTTGAGAAAGAGGGATTTTGAGAAGAACTGCTAGGATGATCATCAATATGTACCATTTGTGTCATGAAAGAAAGAGGCTTGTCTGTAAATGAAAAACTACTGGGTTTCATCAATATATTAGGAGAATAAAAATAATGAAAGAAATAAAACTTCTTAAACTAAAGAACAGTGTTGAGTCAAACACAAGGTAATGTAGAAATGGCCAAAAAAGGCAACCTATATTGGAAATAAGATTATTTAGTAAAAATGGGAGAAAGTTGTGGAAGAAGCACCACATGAGCTTTACGGAGAAAAGATTATGAAGTACTTTTCGAAGGCAAACTGGTGATTCTTGTCTTAAGGTTAGATTTTGCATAAGTGTTTTGTCACAGAATGACTTGTAACGTTTGAAAAAAGAAATGTGTGTTGTTCTAATATCATGTTCCTTTACTATAGTGTTTCTCTTTCTGTTTCTGTAAATGGCAAATGTACACTTCTGGGGAAGATACCATATTCAGCAGTGTACAGATAGGGAACAAAGATATTTGGTAATTTCTAAATAATAATGGTGTCTTGCAGGGATAAAACACACTTTTCAGATTCAAACATACAGTAATGATAAATACTGCAGAAGACTTTGAAAAGACTATATGCAGTATAAATCACCCATTATCAATAACCAATCAATGAACTTAGAGTACAAAATAAGAACTTCTGCTGTTTTACTTTCTGTAAAATTGTTTTCCTCAGTCCTGGGCTTTTTTTCCCCCTACTTTTGCAGATGTCAGTGCCATTAGGAAAAATCAGCATTATCTGAATAATCCAAGAAGAGCCCAAAAGAAATAGAAAGTGATCCTGTTCAAATTCTCCATGAAATCTAGGATTTAGTTTTGTAAACTAAGGGTCAGAAATTTTGTCTGTCTAGAAAGACCACTGTGGCAAAAGAAAGATCAGGCTCCCGAGAAGATAAAAACCCAAAAGCTGTCAGGATTTTATTTACTTGTCAAAGAAAAGTAAGTTTCTGAAAATAAGATGCCTGCCCCTTTCATAGAGTTTGCCTCTCTGTTTCTTATTGTGTCTCACTGTCTGAAGGGGCGTTCTTCTGACTGTTCAAGTCAAGTAACGCTTCTCTTTTATTAGATACACTGGTCTTTGGCAGGGCTTTTAGGAAATTAAATCACTTCCTTTTGGACTTCATCCCATGCCCAATGCCTAACCAATATTTTCCTGAAGACCTTTTCTCCTCATGCTGTTCACTGGGGTGTTATGTCTACTTGTAAGATTAAAAAAACAAACAAAAAAAAACCTCAGATTTTGACCGGTCAAATGAAACAGCCTCCTGAATAAAACAAAAACAAACTGCCAACAACAAAAAAAAAAAAAACCCAAAAAATGATCCTCCAAAACAAACAAAAAATCCTGTTAATTGGCAAAAGCCCCTTTGAGAAGCATTTTCTATCTATCTGACTGCATTTTGCCTGTATCAACATATAATGGACTGATTTCCCTCCATAATTCCTGGAAGGACTTTGGGTTTCACTGGGACTGTACATACTCACACAAACACAAAATAATCTGGTTTTAGATTCATTTTTTTTATTCCATAGTGTGCAGAAGATAAATATATCCTGTTGGGATAGTGAGTTGGTACAAAGACCTGCTTGTATGGAAAGAAGAGGATTCAGCAGGCATCCAGGACTGGGCCCAGCTGCTTCCTGATGCCAGGAACAATCCCTCTGTGTTTACCAGATTGCATGCAAAAGCACCAGATGAAATCCTCTATTGAAGTGTTAGAGGTGAGGTGGGACTAAATAGCATAGAAAGCTTTAATTCCTTTTTCCTGATTTGGCATATTTGAGTGTGGGAAGAGTAGCAATAATGAATGCTCTAGAGAATTGGAGGAGGTTTTAACTCAAGGTAATATACCCATGCTACATAATGAGGAACAGTCATGGGTCTCATATGATTATCGCCAATATCTTTGAACTTGATTAAGTCAGTCTTTCACTAATCCTTAATTTCAGCCCTGGAGTGGCTAGACACTTAGAGTAGCTTGGCACTCTTCTTTCTAAAAAAATGAGGAATAAGTTACTGAATGTGATTTCACTGCACTAAAATAGAATGTAGGGTTGTTTCCCAGGGTGTTTGGCACTTTCCACAGACTTTTTACCTTTTTCAGGTGGGTACATTACATTTGTGGATTAAGTCTTTGTATTTGTTGAAAAGGAGTATTTATATTAAAAAAAAAAGCACCACAAAACAGATACTCAGATCCAACACAAAGTCTGTGGATCTGGATTTCTGTAAATTTACTGAGGTGCCTATAAACCTCTTTAAATGGAATGAAGTACTCTAATGAAGAATGGATTTAATCTTCAGGGGGAGTCCAACATGAAATAGCTCACAAATCCTGAAAAGACCAAAGGAGCAGTATCAGGAAAAGAAAATCCCAGGGTGCTAATTTATCAGAAGTGCCCATTTTATTGTCTGCTCTTTCAGATGCTTGGTTTCCTGCTAAATCTCTCCTTCCACTCTGCTGGAAAATCAAGACATTTTGCAAACTCACAAAGATCCAACCTAGTATAAAATTTGATTTTTAAGTGTATATTGCAGTCCCAAGTGACTGACAGTACCTTCTAGGTTCATTCTTTCTTAAATCACTCTTTGTAAGTTTATCCCATACAGGTAGCTTGTACTGCAAGTTGTATTACTCTGAAATTTGGCCTGTGACATTTATGAGAACTATTTGTTTGGACATGTCTGCTGTTACTAGGGTTACTGTATAGAAGCAGGTTCTCAGGCACCTTTCCAGAACATAGGTGGAAGTTCCCAAGGAGAAGGTTAGGCATCAGCACAGGCCCTCCTAATATAGAAAAGTTAGGTATTTTGCCATGTTTTAATTATGTATCTTAAAAGCATCAAGTCAGAATATATGTGTAGCTTTTTTAAACCTGAATTATAATAAACCTGCAGGATAGAAAACCCTTGGAGTGCCAGAGTGTAATGGAGAAGTGTGGCTTTTAGGTGAGAATGTGCAAGAAGATATGATGAGGTACTTAAAGATACATAGCTTTTAGATTTGAATATTACTGTGTTGCAGCATAGAGACCTTTTCTGGTACCAATTATGAGTGGCATGAGACCACAAGTTCAGTTCTTCATGGATTTCAGTTGACATACAAGCCTGGAGCATGCCTGGAGCAAGTTACTGTGCCAGCAGTGGAAGTTGCTTTTCAAACTGAAGGGTGAAGTACCAGTTTGCTGCAAGTTACCTCCCTGGTAAATGTTTTGTACAGTTTGTTAGCGTGGGAGGCTGGGATGTTTTTAAAGTTTCTTTCTTAGCCAGCTATTAACTGTCCTGGGTATTCAGACACTGAGTATGTTGCAGGGTAGAAGATTGCTTTTGCTGTTGTAATCCATTGAATATGTCATACACTTCACCTGCATAGTTCCCCTCAGACAGGAAACAGTTAATATTGACATACTGGCACACTGACAATGAACTGTCAAAAATGTCATGAATTCTAAAGAAAAAAACTATACTTATCTATGGTAGACATGTTTGGCCATATTTTAAGTGTTCAGTTTCCAAATAAGGCATGTCATTTAAAAATCAGAATCTGTCGCTCCATATCTTTTTGAAACGATGATAAAACATATGCAGCAGCCTTCTAAATTGCGTGCCAAAATTGTGCCACATATGTTGTGACCACTCTGAAGCTGTGAAACTGCATGTATGTGGAGGATATATTACAGGAAGATGAACAGAACAGGTGAACAACCCCTCTAAAAAGTGAATAATCTATTTCTTGGGGGAAAGTATATCAAGACAATATTTAACATAAGAATAAAATATCAGTTCCAGTCCAGACCATGATTTGTCATGTTTACTACTCAAAATCACCTGTAACTTTTAATGTGCTTTGTGACAGGACAGCAGTTTTAGTGTCTAGTCCTAATTCTACAAAAGATGGTCCCCTTCGTGCCCGCCTTCCCTCCAGCTGTAAAGTTTTGGGATACTGGGATTTCATTTTCATATCTGGTTCTTTGTTAGCTTTAACTTCTTTTTTGTCAATTACATTTTCACCTGGAACAGAATTAGTTGTTGTACAGTTAAAACTCAGTGAATTTATTAAATGGGTTTTTGAATTAAATGCTCTCAAATTTTAATTACATCAGATTTCAAATATTGAACCAGCTTCTTCTCCCGTGAGTAGTTCCAGCTAAAGTCAATACGAATATTTTATGAGTTATGCAACAGGATTTGTCCTGCTTTTTATAAGTAATCCTAACACCCACACACAGAGTATTCCTCTAGTTCTTGTTCTATGAAAATGCAAGTTAGAGTGGACTGTGTAGTGACTTATCTGTTATGCTGAAAAAGATAGAAAGAAAAATGCAAAGTAAATTACTTAAATTATTTGCTCCTAAGCATATTTCAAAAGAAATAAATAGAAATAAGAATATATGTGCATTCAATATATGTCTAATTTGTATTGTATATTTTTGATTATTCTACTTGTAAATGAATTTGTGAATATCTATTTAGAGGCAAGTTATTTTATTTTCAGACTGGTAAGTATAAAAAATGCCTCTTAAATGTCTTGTTGACCTAATTAAAAATTAAAGGAGGAATAAACAGTTTGTCCTACCTTCGAGTCTATTTAGTTTCTAAAGTCATCTTTTTTGAGACCGTTTTCTGCACATGTACTTGGAACAGTACTTAGAACAATGAGGCCTCAGAGCACAACATTACTTATGTAAATACAATTATTCCTATCAACATGCCTAAAATTTTATCCACATTCTCTACTGTAGGCTGTATTATACAGGCCTATATTTCAGATAGTTGTCTAAAGATCAGAATAACCTTTTTAATCATAAAAATGCATTAACACCGAACTGTTTTACTGTAAAAGGACTTGTTCATTTTAACTACCATAGAGATAAAAGCTAAATAGTGAATATTAACATTCTCAGACAGAGACTAAACCTTAGAGAAATATCTATTAAGTAATTACAATTCTTTTTCTTGCACAATTACATTCCTAAATGAAGACATAAAGGGTTTTTTTAAGTCTTCATTTGGTGATGCACAAGTCAAGATGACATCATCAATGGAGTGCTAAATGTATGCTGAAAATGGTATCTTGTATTCTTCCATGAGTAGATGTTTTATATTTTCTTCTTTATATTAAGGAGCAATCTCTCCTTTGTGTCTGTCATGAACAGCCCCAGAGGACACAACATGATGCTTCAGAGTAGCTCCAGGCCACAGAAGCAGCCTGGCTCCAGGACAGAGGTCCTTGGAGGGGGCATGGGGGAACAACACCGTACAGGATGCCTTTGCAAATTTACACAGTCCTCCTAAATGCAGCAAGGTTGTTTGGTGTAAATGTCCTGCAGTGTGTCAATATTGAGATTTTTGTCCTCCTATCATCTCCAGTGTTAACAGCTCAGCAGGGAAGTGCCTGCTGCTGATTATATCTGTGCAAATTGTCTCTTATGAAACCATCTCATAAGGGACGTAGGCAAATGTCCAGTTTCTCTAATGGTGATGTTTGTTTATTTGCAATTAATTAGCCTGAGATTTGGCTCAATGATTTGGAACCTGAGTTAGCAGGTAACTTTAGCAGGAGGAATGAGGTCACCCTGTCTTTTGTACTTTGGTAGATTGTACCATGTACATCCCAGCCTGGAGTCACGGCACAGCACTACCATGTGAGTGTTCCTCCAGGCTGCCACTGGGCATAATTCAGTATCACAAGCAAAACACAATGTGCTTAAGGAATTCTGTGCAATTTTACAAGCTGTAGCCTGGTCTCCTGGTGACACTTTGGAATCCCCACCAAGGGAGCCAGGGGTGATGTCCGCTTCCTTTCACTCTGCTTCCAGAGAAAATGCCCTCAAGGAATAGTTGTGGCCCGCTGCTCTTTTTGGGATAATGCTTCAGGGCTCAGGTTGAAAAGGTTGAATATCACTGCTTTAAGCAAATTGGAAAATTCAAATCTACGTTGTATCTCTTCGGGAAAATAAGACGATTGAGGTAATTTATAGCATTTATGATGCTATATTGTGAAATAATATCCTGTTAATCACATTGAAAAGGGCAATGGAAGCACAATCCAAAACAGATAAAGAACTATTAGTGGGCAGCAGGTTTTTTTCACAGTGGTTTTTGAGCAATAAGCATTGATAGTGTTGTTCCAGGCAGCTGTGTATAAGGAAAATTAATTAATATTGTTTATTTAGATGGATCATCATCTGCTGTAGATTTTTGGAAGTAGATAATAATTTCCAAGTACAGAAGTGGAGACATCAAAAAAAAATGGTCAAAGTGGGATTTTTCTGTTTTTGCACTAGTACAACTGAAATTTGACCTTATTTACTATTTTATTTTCAACTTAAAGTCTAAAATGCCAAATACATGTTCTAGGACTTAAAAAGTATCTTATCTCTATTGAGAAGTTCCTGTGTTCTCACTTCACATTCCTCTCAGATACAGAAAATCCCTCTGTAAAGTCTTATTTTCCACCACCTTAAATTTTTGCAGCCAATTCACACATCGTCTGCAGCTTTTTCAGATATTCTTTTATAAACTAATTAGCCACTGAAGACAAGACTGCATTAAAGGTTTCCCACCTTTCTGATAAATATTCTTTGTACCATGCTGCAGAGTAATTTTCTCTCTTTTTCTGCCTTGGTGACTGTTTCAGCATTGTTATCATACTGTGGGTTTGCTGGAGAGGTTTAGACTAAACCACCCAGGACATGCTCAGTCCTAATGATCATGACACAGTGTATTCACGGTCATTCAGTGACACTTGCAGAATTCCATGCTTTTTTGACCAGGAATACCGAGCGGGTATCTTGCTGCCACTGCTCTCCTGGGTAACAGTTATGCAGGTACCAAATTGTGCCTATTGTTTCTACTCGTGGAGATGTCCTAAATGGAAGTATTTAAGCAATATCCATTTTTATTAAAGAGATGTTTCCACTCTTTTGAAACCTAAGTAATTTTTTCTCCTGGCAAGTCCAAGGCAGAAATGCTCACTTTTGCTCATTAAGACTTGGGATTTCACCAGAGTGTGCTTCTCTGCAAACAAACAGCTGTTCAGGGGAAGGAAAATACCCAGCTCTAAAATGAACAAAGTTCTTAAGATCATTTGCTTTCAAAATGGTCAATGCAAGTGCCATTGTATAATGAAATGTCACAGGCACTTAACTTTTATGGAGCAGTTATTGACTGGTCACTGTGTTCATTTTCAGGCATTAATGCCAAGGTCAGTTAAAACTAACCAAAGTCCAGATCAACATATATCTCATACTAGAAGATTGCCAGGATTTTATTCACAACTTTCTGTCCTGGTCTGTTTTCAGACAGGCAAATCCCAGCATTCAATGTCTGTATTCTTTTACCGGTTGTCTTTTCATTATACCTTGCCCATTTCCATGTTTCCTACTAAATGTTACTTTATACAGCTGAAATTTAATTTGAATTGTTAAATATATTCATTCTACCAGAGCTTTCAACATGAGTTTATGATAACTTCTTGGCATATAGCTTGCCTCAGTGGGATGTAATAAATTAGTCTAATCATATGGCGAGTACTTCATTCTGTGTTTGTTCCTGCTAGGAACTGAAATTGTCTCTGTAATTGAATGCAAATCCCCTCACCAGAATAATCAAAGGAAACCTATGTGTAGCTGCCCATCCTCCACAAGAGAAGCATAAAAGCATAACTTTTAACTCTACTTAAATGAAATGTTGTATCTTCACATGTGAAATGTAGATACAAAATAGAAGAAAAAAGTTTGGAGTGTGTGAGTAGCAGATACTGTGATGATATTGCTGGGTATGTCCTGCTCTTTACATATGCATAATATTATTTTAATAGTGTTCATGGCATTGAACCTGAGGAATAATAATGTGATTTTTCATTTCAGACATGGAGGAATGTCTTCTCCTCCAAAAAGTACATGAGACATATGTTGAGGGGTTTTATGACTTGCATTCAAAAAGGTGTCTGTTTCCTTCTGCTGCCTGAAGGATACTGGATGAACTAGCTCAGAGTTAGCCATCAAAATTTCAGTTGAGATAAATGCTCCTGTAGCTCTCCTACTGTAAGGCATATTTTATATATTGGCCTCAAATCATCTTGATTTGCTTCTTTGACCTCTGTCAAATATTTTAGCATTAATTTTTAAAATGTGGACATCAAAAAGAGATTCAGCCATGTAGGAGCAATGCAGTGTTCTCTGTGAAGATCATGTCATTCTCTTCCCTGTTTCTCTGTATAAATATCTAGATGTTACATTAGCTGTCTTACAGCATTACTGGGAAAGATCAGTTCTGTATATCAATAGCTGTGATAGCAGTGTTTGTGAAGACACTCAGATGAGGCAACATTACTAAGTGCCTTTTGCTCTGCCGGTTCTTTTCAGATGAGTACTGAAAAGAGTGAGAAGAGAGTAGAGAAAGCCAAAATAATCAACAATCTCTGTTCATTTCCTTCTTTGAAATTTTTGTAATTTCTTTGCATGTTGCTTTACACAGGTTCATATAAAGCAGCTACAGATATGCATACATATAGATGTATTTACTTGTTATGTACATATATATGTACACTTGTAATGTCTTGGAACAGTTAAAAGAACTTAAAGTGTTTCCTCACTTTTTCCTTTTCCTTTTTTTTTTTTTTTTTTTAACTGTAGGATTTGGGGTTTTTTTAAGAAACTCAGATTCCGAGCCCTTTTCAGGGTTTAGTTGAGAGTGATATTTGCAGTCCCTCAGATGAAGTGCCTGGCAGGTGCATTATTCAACATCATAGAATCATAAAATCATTTAGGTTGGAAAAAGGTAAGATCAAGTCCAAACCTTAACCCAGCATTGTAGTGCTCACCCTTAAGCCATGTGCCTCATTGCCACTCTACATGTCTTTTAAATGCCTTTCAGGATAGTGACTCAACCCCTTCCCTGGGCAGCCTGTTTCGGGGCTTGGCAACCCTTTTCATGAAGACATGTTTCCTAATATCCAATCTAAGCCTCCCCTGGTGCAATTTGAGGCCATTTCCTCTTGTCCTGTCACTTGTTACCTGGGAGAAGAGGCTGACCCTCACCTGGCTGCACCCTCCTTTCAGGCAGTTACAGAGAGTGATGAGGTCTCCACTGAGCCTCCTTTTCTCCAGTCTGAACACCCCCAGCTCCCTCAGCTGCTCCTCACAGGACTTGTGCCCCAGACCCTTCCCCAGCTCCGTTGCCCTTCCCTGGACACGCTACAGCCCCTCAATGTCTTTCGGGCAGTGAGGGGCCCAGAATGGAATTTGAAGTCAGGTAAGGGGAATGATCATTGTCGTTACACTTTAATGAAAGCCACTATATGAAATCTTCAGATGTTTCACAAGTTGCTGCTCCAGTTCAAAAAGAAGGAGCCTCATCTTAATGCTAGTCTACATAAGAAAAGGACTGAGTTAATTTTAGGAACTGGAAGAAAATCATAAGTCTTTAGGATTATCTCCAAATGGATAGTTGTTGGGGGAGCAATTAACTTCTAATAAATTTGTGGTTCATGTGTCAGTTTAAAAGCTACAGTAAGACTTTTTTCAGATTCACTTCAGACAGGTGTTAACCAAAATCGTAGCATTCAGATTCTGAGTCCTGTTTTCCCAGGGCTTGTTAAATTTTTCTGAAAAAGGTAAATACTTCAAAATGTAGATTTCAAAGACATCTTAAATGAAATTTAAAATAAGAAATTTAAAATCAGAAATAAAGTGCCTGGGATCTACAAATAGAACTTATGGAAAGAGTAAGGTCCTAAATATTATCTGCTGTGTAGCAACCAGTAAATATGAACGTGGTCACAAGTGCATAGAGATAGAATTATGGTTGCGCCTTCCTTCAAAAGAATGCTTGCTAATGTGAATGTCTGTTGTTTAAGTCTGAAGACTGTTCTTTCTCTTTTCTCTCAGGCAGGTGTTAGTAATGACACAGCCAATAGGCAGAGACCTCCAGATATTTTATAGGAAAACACTACTTTTCTAACAAATCCCTAAAGAAAAGAGGCGGAAGAGCTGACATCAAGATTCTCATTTAGTAGCCACAGTCAGTTCTGTCCTGGGGCACAGGTGTCTTATTGAGGCAGACGCCTTACAGGGAAAAGTAGTACGTGACAATAAAAAGACAGCACCATAATACATTAACCAGAATACATTAAAGTACTGCTAATTTGAGGATATACCAGCTCTTGGGAGCTTTAGGTTACAGTGCTAATATCCTTTGACACGGTTCTTTCTTTAGGATGTTATTTACACAGATGTCTGTGTACATTTGTATACCATCACAGGGCAGAGTAAATCCTATTAAATTGAGACTAGAGAGGTAAATTGTTGGCAAGCTGGCAATTTCTGAAAAATGGCTATGCCTGAATGAAGATATTGTTCCAGAAGGATAATTTATTTGTATCAGGCTCACAAACTATGAGTTTTAGCGAAATTAAGAATTTTGGAAAAGGTAATAAGGTAAATATTGGAATTTATTTCATTTTCTTCCAGAGTAGATTTTTTTTTT
>WBMY01012863.1:131732-245730 GCA_013397315.1 Donacobius atricapilla
GGCGGTAATGTATTCCATGAAATGAATCATTCATCTATCTGTAGCATAACTGAGGATAAACAGCAGGTAAACAGAAAATAAATAACTTTTCAATGACAGCTATAATATTCATGTCTGCTGTCTTTACTTGAGCAAACATCTTTCTAAAGATTAGGAATTTTGCTTGAATAGAAATGCAGCATTCAGTTTCTAGGAATTATCCCAGGTTAGTTTCAGAGGCTCTTGCCTTATAGAATGTTTGCAGAATCCAATTTTTTTTCCTTGTCAGCTGTAGCCAATTATTTTGGACAAATAAGCATTCTCTGCAGCATGTCTTATTTTTATCCAACTGAGCCTGTGAATGCCTTTCTTCATTCTGTGTAAACTTCATTCTAGTCAGTCTGTTATATTAAAAACTGTTCCTGCACACTGAATAGATGACCATGCCACTGATGACTTGCGCAGGGATTCTGAACTCTACTGATGGAGAATATTGCATCACACCCCCTTGGTGCTGTTTAGCTCTGTTGTGCCTACATGTGGAAACCCTCATCTAAGTTCCAGCTACCAACAAGAAGCTACAGAAGCTTCAAATACCTAAATGAAGGTAGTTGCTAATGAAATGTGGCAAGTGAAACCTTGATCCAAGATAGAAGTAAAGTTTTTCTATGTGTTTGTCTGATATTAGGCATGTTTTATGCTGGGATAAATTACCAGTTTGATCAAAACACATCTTATTGAAGTTGTCCAAGTGAAATAAGAAAGGAAGGGGGGAATGTCAATTGCTGTTTCAAACACCATTCATTCCGACTCAAAGAAAATGTTAATTAGTGTTAGGAAGCTGAATTAAGTAAATGTTGACTGCCTTGGTAGCAAAGATCACATCAAAGTTACAGTGTAAGTGAAGCAGGAACCCCTTTAACATTGGAGTGGTTTTAATACATGTCTATATATGGAAAGGAATAGGAAATAAAGCAAGAAATACAATGCTTGGGAAAGAATCTCATCATGATTTGCAGAGATAATTACAGGCAAAACAGTGATTGAATATAGCAACAGGAAAAGCAGAATAATTATGCAGCAATTAACAGGAAAGCTGATGGTTCTTTGAAAAAAATAACAGTCATCAGGTTAAAAATATATGCTGAGTACAGAAATGTTTTAATATTTGATACATGGAGTATTTGATTTCATTTCCTGCAATAAAATACTGTTTCGTAAAATAAATGTCTCATTTATGTGATAAAATATGTTCTAAATTTTATATATTTATTATAATTGTTAGTATTTTTATCTAGACTATGTCATCTGAACTGGAGAAAAAACCTAATCAATGTTCATTTTGGAGTGCTGGTGCATAATGTCATAAAGATAAGAAAACTTATATTTTAAGTTAATATTTCAAAGACTGCAAATGTTGTAGGAGCCAGTAGAAAAATAGCTACTCCTAGATTTGCAAGAAGATTAGTTTCTCATGTGTCCAAAAAACTTCATATTTTAATAACACTGTCATCTAGTTTTATTTGACTAGAGGCAAACTCAGATTTCAGCTGGGTTGTAGGTCTTCTGCTAATTAGTTAGTTAGCAACCACACGCTCAAATGTGGTCCTTCTGAAATGTAACTTACAAAGATTCCTTTTGAAATCTTTGGGACTATCTCATAATTCTTCTACAGGAAATCTATCATGCAGTAGCATCTTTAAGTGTATTAAAGTGACACTTGGAGGTCGCTGCACTCAGACATGGGAACTCTTGTTGAAGAGGGAAAGAGGCTACCACTGGGTAACCACATCACTAAGGAAAAAAATTAAGAGGAGAAATCTTTCATTTAAAGCTAGTGGGGAAAATTCTGCCAGCTAATGAGTTAAAAGGCACAATCCTGTTGTGGTTCTAGACAGGAGAACCTTCTCTGAATTGCATCATTTTTATGAACATGTTATTGAGAAACATACCTGGTTTTCTGTTCTTTTTGTCTTTTATACACATTAACTCTGGGTGTGAGGCGTACAATCTTCATTGCTTTAAACAAATTCTGCACTTATTCTGGATGAAAAGTAGATAATACATGCCTCCTGCTTCAGGGGTTGGTTAAGCAAGTCGAGACGAGGTTTGCAAGCTGTTCTAAGTCATGTCATTAGCTTCCCCGCTGCCTCTGTACTGCACATCCCCAGTGGAAAAAAAATAGCAGGAAGACGGTGAAGGGCTGGTGGTCTAGGGCAGCCTGAGACTGCCCTGCAGGTTCAGGGGGAAACCACTGAAAGGACACTGCCTTTCCCATCTGTGAACAGCCTCAATGACAGCACAGGGGGCATCAAAATACTGTTTCTGATAAAGAGCAATAATCCTGCCAGTAATAACAGTTAATGTTTCTCTGGTGCCCTTCATTCATTGACCTCTAATCTCTTTGCATACATTGATTCAAGCTATATGGAAGGTCTGAAATAGTTCAATATAATTCCTATTCATACATCTATAATGGCGTATGTATAATTAAATTAAACAAAGAATTCTCACTAGGAAGCATTAAAAGCTTCTTGGATTACATGTTGTTATTAAAAAAACCCAACCCAAACGAAAGCATTTCAATGCTTTTGTGGTATGCAAATACTTCTGCTGAATGAGTAGGCTCAGGTTTTTCCTTTGCTATATTGTTAAATGCCCAGATACAGAAACTGTACAAAACTAATCTGAGAAGCTGAAGGCTTGAGTGGAAGAGTTTGTGTGTATGAATCATATGAGGATTATCCATAATTCTCACTCCCAGCATTCTGATCACAGCGACTGTAAATTTTGTTAATTGCCTACTGTGCGCTGATCATGACAAGCAGCATAGGTAGGGATTCAAATATTCTCTTATTCCCTTCCCTGCAGGAGCATACGTTAAAGAGACATAATATTGATTAAGGACAATTCCTATTTAAAAAATGCAATGATTGTGTTACTAGAGTATTGTATCCTTCTCTTTTAGGTTATTCAATACTTCAAGCAATTATGGAAAAAGCAGGACAAAATAGCTGGCAAGTCAGTGCCATCTGTGTGGAGAATTTTAACGATGCCAGCTACAGGCGGCTTTTAGAAGATCTGGACCGAAGGCAAGAAAAGAAATTTGTAATAGACTGTGAAATAGAGAGGCTTCAGAACCTCTTAGAACAGGTAACACCTGCTTTTAATTTTACTGTAAATACATTACTGAAACTCTAAATGAGATTGCATTTTGTTTATTTTGTCAATGGAAATGAAATTGATTCTTTTAATTTTTTTTTTTTTTAATTTATGGGCCTATATTTGTATGTCCACTTGCCTGTTTCATTCTCTTTTCATATACAATACTTGTCTTAGCAGCTGGCATGTCAGGGCAGGGAGCCTCTCCTTTCCTCCTCAGAACCTTGGTGGTGAAAGGTGCTAGCAGTCAGGGTAGCTGCACATTTAGCTACAGGGTAGCTTTCCAGCACATCCCTGCCTGATTTTCCTGCATTAGGGCCAGAGGGCTGCTGGAACAACCTGGTCTTGTTGAATTGCCACTGTTTTCTTAGTCTGTACCTTCATGGGGGTAAAGCTCTGCTTTGTTTGAGGGAGAAAAAAAAATTCTCTTTTAAATCCATTATTTTTTCGGTTTGCCATAAAAAGCTTTGAAATTATTGTTACAAGTATTTAAACTGATAGTTTTGTCACCTTTGCAGGGCATTTAGGAACATGAAGAGCAGTGAATGAAAGTACTATTGCACTGTGAAGAGAGGTCAGGTTCTCCCATCAGTTATTCATGGAAACATGCTGCTGAGGAAAGAAAATACTGGGTCAGACAGACTGGCTTGCACTGGGTTTTGAATATCAGGGTTTGATATTCACTTTGCACGCTGGTATAGGTACATCTATACCAGTGTGCAAAGTGAATATCAAACCCTGCTGCTCTGATGTGGGAAATCTATCTCTATATAGTGTTTATGTGTAAGCCCTTTCTTAAATGATGGAAAAAATTAAATGATGCTTTGAAAGAAAAATTTTGCCAAACGACAGGAAAATAACTTACGGTTAACTATCTGCATCTCTTATGATTCCACATGTTACATTGCTGTGGTGCAAGTTCACTGTTCAGTGCCTCCTGCTGCTGCAGGAATTGCAGGGAATGAATGCCATCTGCTGGTGCTGGACCCTCTGCCACCACTCTGCGTCTCTTGGTTAATGCATTAATGAATTTTGAAGGTTTTGTTGCAAAACCGTTCATGATGCATCTGCCTCTGAAGTCACTGAGGAATGAAATGTAATTTTTGATACAGAAATTCATAAAATAGTACTCATAAACGCATAAAATAGTACTCAATGTCATATATACATCAATTTTGCTTTCACTGGCAGAAGGTAAAGAGAGAAACTGAGAATTAATAGTGTGGCTGATATAACAAGGACTTTTTCTATGACTATTGCCAAGAAAAGAACAGACAATGCCGTATTGCTACAGATACTCATTTGGCCATTATATCCTTCTTTATTTTGAATGCCATTATGTTTTAATACATACTTTCTACATCTTATAATAAAATCCTCCCCCAGTTGAGCCTACATTATAGTAAAACAGAACACCCATGTGAGGGTCTTCTAAATTACATTCAGAAAAACAATTTCTCCCTCACTTCTGTGTGTGCATATGATGTTACCTGATTTCTTTTACATGGCATGCAAGCACGATATAGAAAAAGTATGTTCTGTTACCACAACTCTTGAAGTACACCCACCATCCTGCGTAGATGTCCTTACTGACTATCCACTCAGTTTCAAAGGAAAATGAAGTCACTGAGTACATGTTTGGATCTCACATGTACATTTTATTTTCATCCAGGAGCTGCTACTTATTTTCCTTCTAGATCGGCAGCTGCATAGTCAGTTCATACAGGTCTGGGTTTTGCATGCCTAGAATAGGTAGCTAATGCAGGCATGCTAAGAAATAAAAATGGAGTGCGTGGCCACAACAGGCTGAATCAGACATGGTGGGTTTGTCTCACACCTCTACAGGACAAGCCTTAAGGCTAATTGAGCTATTTTTTCATTAACTGCACAGGGAGAGTTGAGGGTAGGAGTTAACACCTTACATGCAGCATACTTGTATCACTTTTAGGAAGTGATTTATCAGGCTACTGTCTAATTTTGGATGGGATAAATTTTACATAGGAATTGAGATTTTTTTTACTTTTGCTTATGTTTATTTGCTCCTAAGTGTAAGATCTTTGCCCTCAATCTATGCTAGTGGAGTGAAAGAAACTGGCTTGTGGGCTTACTGATTTTTTTCTTCTCTCAGCAGCCACCATCTATAGATATCTAACATATCTATATTTGCATGGCCTAATTAAATTGGAAGTCATGTATCATGTGAATTTCCTTCTTCCCCAATGTGCCTGGATATTCTCTCCATCCTTCTAAAGTAGGAAAAGCACTATAAAAAGTGTAAAAGCAGGAATGGCATAACAGCCATGATAGAGAAATATGCAGAAGAGCAGCAGCTTTAATCTCCCCTGTTAAGGTCCTGGTCTTCCTAGACAGGCTGACCCACAAATGAGCCTGGGGTGCTGGTTTGGGGTTCCAGTATGACCCTCAAAAACCAAATGCTGCTTTGAGAATGGGCAGTCAGAAGCAGTCTCAGACACAAAACATTTAGTTTTCCAAAAACAGGAATGAATAAATTAGCAAAAAGAAACTAGCTCAATGTAGAAAATGCAAAATAACAGCCATTTTCAAATATCAGCCATTGACTTTTTCCCTTTGCTTGAGGGCTTTAATAACCTGTAGCAGACAGGTAAGGTGGCTTCACAGCTTCACAGATGGACTAAAAGTTGGCACGTTCTTCCCTGCATACACTGAGGAATTGATTAAGCTTCAGTGAGTCTAATTAACTCAACTTCTTTCCTGCCTAGTTCTCCTGTAATTGAGAGCCTAAGTTGTGACTATACTGTAATACTTTGCAATGTACAAGTAAATGTTCTGCAGAACATTTAGGAAAAGTAATTAAATCTCAGTAATGAGACCATAACTCAAAGTGCTTTGCCCTTAAATATACGCTAATGAAGGGAGGGAAACTGGCTTGTGGGCTTGTGAGTTTCTTCTCAACTGACTGCCCATGTACATACACATTCACACTTCTCATGACTGTCTCTCAAGCAGTGAAGACTGGAGGCTTTTTCACTGGCTGTGTTGTAGAAGTGAGCTAATGTGCTCCTCCCCTGCCCATGCCTGCTGCCCACTTACCTGACCTGATGTTTTCTGCTTGCTGCCCTCTTCACCTGCCAGCAGAGAAAAACAGCATCTTGCTGTTTCCTCAATTCTTGTACAACTTTATTGTCACCATTTCCTATTTCCTTTTGTCCCCTATATTTCTTATTTTATTAATAGTTTTTCTCATTTATTTTCTCCTTTCCATGTACGTTGGTGTGTGTGTGTGTAGAAGCTACCCCCCGCACTCTGTATTTGGGACTTGTCTTCATAGAAAAATTCTCTCCTGAAACTCAGTGATGTGTATGAATTCCAGACTCCCTCCATGCACAATCCAGGATGTGCACTTTTTTATCATGAGATCCTCCTTTTAGGTTTTATGTAGCTGTGATGTTTTGGGCAGGGCCAAGTCTGTGTAGCTTTATATAGTGAAATGCAGGGAAATGAGGTTTGATTTTCAGATCTCCATTCTAGAAAGGGACAGTAGGGCTGCCATTATATTAAATCCAGAAGATGGATTCAGCCTGAACTCAAAGGTTTGTATCTGGTTTGCTTGGATTACTCCCTCTTGTCCTTCCCTCAGCAAAGGTTTCAGATCTTACTCTCAAGGATATGCCAAGACGGTGATAGTTTTCTTAATAAAGCTGTGCTCCTCTTCTTTGGTTATGTTCACCCACACAAGACTGACTTGGAGGTATTTGGGGATTATTGAAAACATTTTACTTTGTTTTGGTGTTAGTGCCTGTTAGCATGACTCAGCTCAAAGCCCTGTTTAAACGTAACACTGAAGCAAGACATCCGTTTCTGCACACATGAAAGAGTTGTTGCCTCCATGATCATTAAGAGTCTTCAGCCTGAGTCAGCAGATCTCCACCTACACTTAATAATCTTCTGTAACTTTAGCCTACGAAGATAATTTTAGCTCCTTTTCATCCTTTATTCTCAGGATAGTGAAAGAACACCTTACCTTCTTAACAGCTTACAACAACCATAACCAGGAAAACTTTTTGTTACCTGAAAGTGAAATTCATCCTTTACGCTCCTCTGGCAGACCTTACCATCCTGCATCCCAGGCTCTGGAAGACACCACACAAGCACCAAGACCATTATCAGAAGTGTTTTGTTTACTTGTCCACTTTAAGTGATGCATGTGATTTGCGCTTGGGAGGGGGAAGCAGGCCTGCACCCATTTTACTGACCAGTGTAGTCCTGCTGTGTGGCTGGGGGTGGTGTGGCTCTGGGCATGGGCTGCCCCTCCCTGTGGCCTCTCAGGGCAGCCTTGGCGGTGCTGGTGCTTGGCGCAGACCCACCGTCTGTAACACAAGGGGATTCCATGCTTGACATGGCCACTGCTGCTCGCCCACAGAAATAACCCAAAACGGGTGTGTTTCACTGCTGAGCAGCAGGTCCCAAAGCAGGATAAATGAGATGGAAAGTGTCTCTGTCTGTGGCAGGGGCCCTGGAACTTGATAATCTTTAAAGTCCTTTCCAATTCAAGCCATTCTAGGATTCTGTGATCTTACAAAGATCTATTCCTTGTCAGCTTTCCTCACAGCTTTCAGGAAGTGTGTTTCCATTTTGGAGAAAGCACATCTGCACCTGATGGTTATAGAAAACTTTTTATGCTTAACAAAATGCATTCTAGAACCTTGTAAGTGATCTCACTAAATCTGATTCCCAATATTTACCTGCCCCTTTGTTTCATTGGTTCATACACAGCCATAAAAAAATGTGCAATAAGTTCAAAACGTAAACCAGGATAGCTCTTTATTTGTGTTGCATAAGTGACTAGGGACAGAGGCAAAGCCCCATTTTCCTGCAGACATGAAATTAGGGGTTTTTTTTACCATTACCTTTACAGATTACAGAAAGGGAGCTAAAACAAAGACACAGAAAGATAAAATGATATCGCCACAGTTTTATGTAAGAGTTTATATAGCAGAATGCATTTCTAGTGATTCATTTTCTGTCAAGGACCGTTATGTCCTTGTTTACCAACATCCCTTTTTCACAGCCCTTTCAGCAGGTGGTCTTTTAAAAGTACAAAAATATTCTGTTTGAATGAAAGGATGAAAGTCAGTGAAAGGGATGGAAAATTCTTTGCTTCTGTGTCACTTCTTTGCAAGCTGTGTTTCTAAAGTGCTCCCATGAATTTAATACAAAGAACTTTCTGCTTAAGATGAAACGAATGCTTGAAGCCCATTGTAACATGATTTCCAGTTCCTTCCAGCTAATCCACTAACACTGGCAGCAAGCTGTACAGCATCTGAGCAGTCCAGGCCAAAGGAGTCATTTGCCACATACAGCGCAGCAAGAAACACACAACTGTTCACTGAGAGTTTTGCTTCTTTTCTTACCCCTTCTTTTCATTTTATTTTTCTTTCTGCCTTTTAAAAATAGAGTATCTGTTTGCATTTTTTGCTCATTCAGTCAAAGATCAGAAGTCAAGGGCTGAAGGGTGTATCTACTAAAATTAGAAAATTATTATTTTAAACTTATATATATTTAATGAATTGCTATCTGAAATGCAGAATCCATGTTCCAAAATAAATATGCTAACAAAAGAAATGTGGGTTTATTTATTACTGAGAAAGCTCAAACAAAACTACTACCACACACCTATTTAAGTTGAAGTTATGACACTCCAAGTCAGGCTTCCCAGTCTAGCAAATTCATTATTTTTTAATTTTTTTTCCCCACAGAATTGTATTCACATTAGTACTTATTTATTGCTTATTTGTATAAGTACAATCTGAAACAATCCAGAAACTACATAAAACAGAAGGAAGTGGTGTTTAGAAGTATTAAAACAAGTGATATCCCTCTGGATTTTTGAGGGCTTTGTTTTTCTCCTAGACCACCTCTTCCACAAGCCCCATAAAATTTTTCTTCCCAGAAGTGTACTGAGCAAGAAAAAAAGGAAATTACTATGACTAATCAAGAAATGTGTGGAAGGTGTCAGTATCCATGTGCTGTCAGACAGGAGGTGTAATGTCCAGGTGCTTCCTGTCCTTTTGGTGGCTAAAACAGATGGGTCTCTGTTCTCCACCCAGCAGCCACTATTAATAAGAACTGTACAGACTTAATGCCTTAGATGTCTTAGACAGTGTCTTAAAGATACTGTCTTCCTTTCAAATAGAGCTGAAATTGCCATATGTGTTAAAAAGTATTTTACTGGAAAATTGATAAATAGACCTAGAGACAGCTCAATAATGAAAAAGTGATTTCCTTAGGAAAGATGATAAAAATATATGTCTAAAAACACACATTTGAGGAAATGTCATGCATTTAAGTAGTTGGGATGCTTTACCTTCAGTAAATGCACATCATGGATTTCTTCCATTATTTGTTGTTTGCTGTTTTGCAGGCAATGCTGAAGCGTAGTAAAACAGTGTGGTCAGATTTGAAGACTGTGACAGAAAATAATTTTGAAGATTGCAGTGAAAAAAATATTTTTTTTTTGTTAAACTGTATTTGTTCTTTTTACTTCTTCAAGAGACTAATAACCCCAATTACTGAAGAAGCAGACTGTCATTTGCTCAGCCATAGCTGATCTCACAGCTATTTCTTATAGTTTGTTCAGTGCTCAGAAATGTGTTCAGGTATACAATGCAGCCAATACGCCAAACAGATTTGATAATTACACTGGAAAGTGTAAGCTAAGAGTCATTTAGATCATGAGGAATAGTGTTATTAACTATAAATATTTTAGCCCTTTTCTTGTCTTCTTTCAATATTTTTTTCTTTTTTCTGTTAGTCTATACCAAAAGGACATGTAAAAAGAATGTAAAGAAGCTTTTAAAAGTATGAAATGCTGAAATTGGAAGTTAGTTTTGTTCCCCTGCCCCTTTTTCTGACAGAATTCTCATTGTCAGCACATATTAAGCATTGCAGAGCAAATAAGATCCCAGAAGGAAAAAAAGACTGGACTCTTAGAGTGGTGGGATTTGTTTTCAGAGAAATTGTAGGGCTGGTTTTGAAATTCAAACTGTGAAGTATTACCATGAACAGTTCTATTTCACAAACTAAGTAAGAGAATAATTGAGATTAAAAGTTACCTCTGAATATCACTCCTGCTGCTCAAGGGGGCAGCTTTAGATCAGGTTACTCATTCGGCCAAATTTTGAAGGCTTCCAAGGATGGAGATCCCATAACACTTTTGTTTCCTGTTTCACTACTTGACTACCTCATAGAAAAAAAAATAAATTACTCATATCTAGCTGGAATTTCTTAAATTGCAACCTGTGTCCCTTGCCTTTTGTCCTATTGTTGTACACCTCAAGGGAGAGTCTTCCCTACACCATCCCATTGGGTATTTATAGATATTGCTAGGATCTGCCTGAGCTATTTGTTCTCCAGGCTGCTCTGGTCACAGCTCTCTCAGCTTCTCCTCATATGACAGATGCTTCAATATCCTTTGTGGTGTTTCTCTGGACTATTTCAGTATGTCCTTGTCTCTTTTGTGCTGGGGAGGCCAGCAGTGGGAGCACCATGGCAAATGTGAGCTGAGCAGAGGAGCAGGATCACGTCCCTCGCCATGGTGACAGTGCAGTCCAAGAGGCTGTCGGCTTTCTCTGCCATTTCTCTGCAGAGACTGGCCCATGGGAAACTCAAACCAGAAGCCCAGGAGCTTTCTGGCAAGGCCTCTTCCTATCCAGTGTGTACCCAGTTTGTCATGCTGTGCTTGGTGAGCCAGGTTGAGAGGCCATCAAATAAGGCATAGATGTACACAGCTGAGCTCCTTTGATTCGCAGGGCTCTTTTTAAACACCTATAGACAACTCTTGAGATAGAAATACCTTATGAGTGAGCGAACTGTGTATCATCTTGTGTTGAATCTTGCAAATCCATAATGTGCTTGCATCAGAAACAGCCAGAAGGAACACCAGGGTGATCAGATCAACCTCTGTGCCTCATTGTGTGACTGCCTCTAAGAAGTCCATCACTAAGCCAGGCAGATGCTTCTCCAGCATTTTGGTTCCTCGTTATCTGCTACTGAGTAGCCTGATACTTCTTCTTTATTTCTGATAGCCCTCTCAGAGGCAGATTTTTACCAGAAATTTAATTGTGTCTCCATAATGACCTTCATGCAAAGCTCAGCAAAGCAAGCTGAAAATGCAAGCTAACTGTAATTGCATTTGCCTAGGACCTTTACGTTTACTTCTTTCTGAAAGAGAATATTTCTACGCCTAATTTCTGTTTTCTGGGGCTTTTCATATGCAGTAACGTGACAGTGATTGTTTCTATACTTATACAGATATATCCATAAACACGTCCACGTGATGAGGACTATATTCAGAAAAGAAATGTTTCTCCATTTTGCATGAATGGCAATGGATTTCCTTTCTTCTTCCGTCTGTAGCAGCTCCATCCTTTCCCACTGTCTCCATCTGACAAAGTTGAAACCTCAGCATTCTGTGTGTTTAAAGCCTTTCAGTGTCCACTATGAACAGCATTTTCTTCTGAATTTTGCATTGTGAATCAGTTTTGCTGTCAGAGATCATCAGTCTAGCTCCTGGTGTACCAAACAGGCTGATTCCAGTGGGTTTTTGTTTGCTTCTTTTTTTCTTTCCTGCACCCTGCTCTCCCCAGCATATAAGAATTAAATAGCATGTTTCCCAGTAGATGAGCACTTTTTTCAGTGTCAGTGCTCTGTGTCATCAAGATCAAGCCTCATTGCTCATCCAGGGCTTATTTGCCTTTAAACAGAGAGGTGAAAAATGTTAGGGAGCATCTGGCACAGATTTAATGCTTCAATGTGCACAGCTGAAATGATACATAATAACAAAAATAATCACACTGTCCTGCGTAACATTAAAATTTACACATGGATGTAAAGTTGCCACAAAGTACTAGTATCACAAATCTTCTAAAAACTGCGAGCCAATAAACTCTAATTAATAACAGCTAACAGTTTTTATTAACAAGCATAATAGGGAAGTAGCTGCCCTGTGTCTCTAATGCTGTTCACAGCTGTCTGACTAACTCAGTTGTTTAATGTGTTGACATCGGTGATTCCTCAGCCTTGAGGAGCCTTGAGATATGTTACTGAGAAATATCATGTATATGTTGGCACTAAAAAACAAATTTCTGTGGTAGGTGAAAAGGAGCGGGTTGTCACAGCAAGAATTAGTAGCAGTAGTAGAAGAATTAGTAGCAGTAGTAGTAGCAGTAGTACCAGTGGTTCGTATTACCATCAAAGTGAAAGCAAGTGAATGCGTGTGTGGAGAAAAGTACAGAAGCCAAGATATTCTCCTCCTTCTTGATCTCCTCTCATTTTGTCTCAGGAGTGCTAAACTTGAAAAAGTAATGTTTGACCGCTGAATTTCTCTAAATTGATCAAGCTGTCAATTTGGCTGGTTTTAAAACCTCTTTTTTTTTTCCTCATCTTAGTTTCCAGTATGTCTACTAACTGAAGGTAGCACTTGGCACTTCTGCAAATCATATTTAGATTACTAGCATACTTAAGATAGTAATAAATTAAAACGTGGTACTTTGCGATAAATTGCAACATAATACAGGAAGGCAAAAATTAACCAGACACGAGTTACACAGACCACTAGCTCCAGCATTCCTGCTTCCCTGTTTGTCATAAGCACAGAGATGTGTTGGCAGAAAGGATCACTAGCACAACACAGAGGAGTATTTATCAAGAGACGGCATGGCATTTACATGTAGTTTAGAGGCATAATGTAGATTTCTTCATCTTTTGTTTCAGTAACATCATGGGCTGTCTGCAGTTTTCCCCTATTTCTATTATATTTGCATGAATAAAATGCAGGTTTAGCTCTGTTCAGACAGAACCACAGGAGCAATCATTAGCCAAAAAATTTGGTTATATGCACAGCACACAGTGGTGTAAGCAGGTAGCAGCATTATTGGACTTCATGCCACTTCAGGGACATAGTAGCAGCTCTACGTATCTCAGTCCCAGAGGGAATGGAAAATTCATAAAGAGCATTTTCTTATCATTCTTTACTCTCCATGCTTTTTTCCCCTTAGAGGTCTAGGGAGCTGCTTCTAAGCAACACTGTAATGTCAATGCAAACTGATAGTTTTTCTCCTTGAAGGAGCCAGCCGCCAGCGCTGCCACCAGCAGTTTCCTTACCCTGCAGAGCCAGGAGGAGCTCTGCGTAGGTTTCTTTCTGTGAAGCAGCTGGGATTTTGCACACAGTCCCACACTGCACAGAAATAAGAATGCATTTTGTTACTGCAGTGCAAAACTGATGAGGTTTGGACATGGGAAATAAGTTACTTCAGTCACTGAAAGAGCAAATAGGCAGTAGGAGACAAAGGATGAATATGAATGATTCAAAGGATTTTCGAAGTGACCTTCTTCTTTTCTCCTTTCCTTACAAGTCTGCATATCCTATTTAGGATAGGAGTAGGCTTTGAATGCAAACAACTTCAGCAGCAGAAGGAAGCAACCAACCATAATCAGGCCACTGTTTAACGACCTTTGAGCCACCTCTTCAGGTTTTCTTCCCCAGCAGCTTCCTGCACTGCACAGGGCTCTCTGCTTTGCCAGCTGGTGGTGAGCATGGGGTCTGTGCGGGAGGCATGGTTCTCTGCCCAGCCATGTGAGGGGCAGGTGTGCACACCCCTGTTCCGGCTCAGCCCCTGCCTTCATAATAGAGACAGAGCCACATCTGCTTTGTTTTCTGCCTTCTTTAGCATCCTCTCCAGTGGCTGTCCATCCTTTACCCAACAAAAATGCCCTTCTCTGAGCGCTAGTTAAAATTAGGTTTGTTTCTCAATTGCCTTTTTTATGGCTTTGTGAAAGATTTATCCTGGGTTCAGATATTGTATAAAATCCCACTTCAGTTGTGGTTTATATCATTGCCATTTCTGCAGCAATATTTCAGGTCAGGTCTCAGTCTTCTGTCTTTAACAAGTCTCCACTCTTTTTATATTGCTTTAGACAGACTTCATTTTATTGCAGGTGTTCTTTTTCTTAAGGCAGTGGATTGTGACACAATAGCAAAGAGGGAAACCTTTGTTAAAGTCCAATTGGTAATGCACAGCTATCATCCTTTGAAGAGATTTAACTGAAAATAAGTCCTTTTCACTCCAGCTGTACTGACCTCCATCTTCTGTAAATCATAACGAGGGACATTTCATACTACAGAAGTTAAGCATTATTTTAAAATGAGTTATGTGCAATATCCATTTCACAGTAGTAGGGAACAGAGGATGACTTGGGGCCAGATTCTCTGTTCAGATGCTGATGCAAGTTTGCAAATGGTTTCTTCAAAGTCAGTGACCTTGCCGCATACAGGAAAAAAAAAAAGAAAATAATCAAAGCAGACACTGGTAGCCCGTCTTTCCAACAGTAGAACAGTTTCTCAATTTCCTAGACCAGGCTATTGTTCAGCTAAATTGAAAGAACAGTATTGTATGATAAAGTCACAGGATTGTGTCAAAAGCCTGAGTTGGATCTCACTGGTCGTGCTTTTACCAAACTTTAAAGTCAATGTAATTCTAGTTACTTTTGATTACCACTGGAATTCTGAAATCAGAATAAGGCATTTTCAAACTTGTGTTATTGTAGATCAACGACTAAAAATTCTCACAATGCATTGTTCTTTTTAGTTTCTTATATGTGTATGCATTTTATAATGTGATTAGAACCTAATGCTGATTTGGGTTTTTTTAAAGTTCACCTTTCTGCAGAAACATAAACAGTAATATCTGGGGAAAAAACTCGACCAAACAAAATTGTGTTAGATTCTGAAATAAACTTGATAGCCTTATGGCCTTAATATTTCACTTTAGTTTTTTTATTCTGTTCTGTTTCATTTACAGATATGAGATATTACCAATAATGTGACTACAGGGTAATATATGGAATGACTGCTGTCTTTCCTGTTAATGGCAATTTGGGAAGCAGATTATATTTTCTTACTCATTCTTCTTAATACTGATGATTATTTAATTTCTTCAATTTTACAAATAAAAGTATTAAAAAGCTCCAATTCTAGTTACTAGTCACCTTGGTCATTGAACTAAAACCTGCAAATCAACATGCAAAAACTACTGCAGCATACTGCTTACACCTGCTCTCAGCCTTTCCCAAAGAAGTAAAGTTTCCCATTCCCAGCAGTTTCTTCTTAAAACCTCCCTTGGCAAGCTGAGGTCACCCTAAACTCCCACTGTGACAAAAGCCCGGTGCACTACATGTGGTGTTTAAGAAGCCAGAGTGAGAATACGGAGCAAAACCAAGTGTTTAGAACGTGTAAGTGAGGAAGTACTGCATAGCACATAAGTATTAGTGTACATAATGTGTAAATACTGCATGCTGCCATGGATTTCTGGCACTAGGATAGTTTTGAATCAGAGCATCTTGAAGCAGTGAAGAGCACAGTTACACAGAGGGTCCTTCCCGACCCACCATGACCCTGACCTAGTGTATTCGCAGTTTCCTGGTGTTTCACTGCTTGTGTGACTGGCACAGCCCAGCTTTGATGCCTTAGCCCTGCTAGGTTTCACAACTGGCCACAGTGAGTGCTTCATGAAACTCCCTGACAGAGCCACTAAAGATCCCTGTGACAGCACTGCCCTCTCTTCCAGGACCTTGCTTTCTCAGTCTTGTGTTGCATGAATCTGCCACCTGCCACACAGATGCTCAGGGCCTGTCTAAGAAACAGCAGCACAGAGTATCTTAGCGGGAACATGCTGCTTTTTTTTTGCAGTCAGTTTCCTGGTTCCTGAGTTTCACATCAAGGTTGGACTCAAAAACTGTTTTTTCTTTGGATGATGCTAAACAAGATGTGTTCGGAAGTGTAGTGTGAGTTCAGTCTGGTGACAAGGTTAGAGAGAGTCCATTGTAAATCTCTGAAATGTATGCTATGGATGCCAGCTCCTTAGCACCAACACTTGCTGTATAGACCTTATCCCGCCAGCTGCCCTATTTGTTAATGTAGATGTTAGACAATGCCACTCTACCTTCCCTCTGGGCAGTGATTGAACTTGACCTTTTGGTCTGAATTCAGAGGTGCACAAGGAAGTACCTGGGTTTTTAAAGTGCCCCCAGACTTAATGAACTTGTGTAGCAAAGTCTTTTTGGAACACTCTCTCAATTGCCAAAATCTCAGGCCTGTTTTGGGTTCTGGGTAATAACTACTCTTGCATGAATGGAATGGTTGAGGTCTCATCTCAAAACTTTAGCCACTTTTAACCAGTTAAAACATACAGTAGGAAAGTGAGAGACTTCACATTCCAGACTGAGTAGCTATCAAGCTCCTTCCCCTACTACTAAGAGATTTAAGTTTATTGCCTCAATGTCTCTCACGGCAGAACTACATGATGCTAAAGGGGGTGATTCAGGTAGCAAGAATTCATACCTTGTCTTGCAGATCATAATCTGCAGCTTTGAGTGGTATGAAGGATGTTTATGAAAATAAAAATACAGGATTTTAGAGGCAGCTTTTGGTGATTTTGTGAAAGAAAAAAAACAGCTTGAAACTCAGCAAAGCAGGACCTAGGTATTTGTCAAAAATTGATAAAGCAGAACTTTGTGGCTTGAATCCAGCAAATTCAAGCTCCTAATCTTTGGCAAGAGCAAAGTGACCTGAAAAGTAGCCAAACCTCCACTGTGCCTGCCCGGAAGCGAAGATCAACCTGAGGAAGAAGTCAGCCTTCCTCCCAAGACCCGAACTCACCACCGCTGGGAGGTGTGGCAGCTCATTAGAAGGCAAAGCGAGAGAAGGCAGGGAATGGGCTGAGTGGGGAGGTGTGGGTTTGTGGGATCAATGTGAATTTAAACCTGGACCTTGTCTTGACCAGGTATGCATGGTTTGGAGGAGATATCCCCCGGTGCGTCCCAGCTGGAAGTAAAACATACCTGGTTTACAATTTCCAATAGTAAAGTCCATATTCTATGCTTTATTGAGTATTTGAGAAAGAAAGGTGACTGCATGTGTATTTTGGATATTCGAAACTATGACATATTCGCAGAAAGCTATATAACTAAACAAGTACTTTTTCCCTAAACTATAACCAATGTCCCGGTTTTCAAAGTCTATGTGATCAATAACTGTAATTCTTTCCAAATTCGAAATCAGAATTGTACCAAATTTTAGTTGCAAATAGAAGCCATTACTTCTCTTTTCTGGCTGCATAATCAACATTTTTAGGGTGAAATTCATTTCAGTTAACATTAGGGTTATAAAATTTAGGTGTCTGCATCAAAGCTAATTCCCATCAACTCTTCTTCTAGTCAATGCAGAAAAATACACACTTTCAGGGCACAAGCTGTCTAATTAGTTTTACACATGTGCTTTAGAATAAGCTGATTCATTTCCTTAAAGTGCCTGCTCTTTCCACTGACTATAAGGGAAGTTAAGACAACTACGTCGTACATGACTGTGTTACTTGTGTCGCTCACTCGAAGAAACAAGTTCTGAGAAAATACAATAAAAATGTCAAATTTCAAAATTCTTCAAAAATATTATGTATTATTCACATCAAATCCAGAAGTTCTGCAGTAGTGCCTACATGCATTTCCTAGGAACAAGCAGGGAAATTAATCTCAAAAGGAGATTTGCCCAAGATGAGGGTGAATAGATTAAGAACAGATCTGAGGAGAAAGACTTGGGCATTGTTGGAACTAGATGATCTTTAAGCTCTCTACCAATTCAAACCATTCTATGATTCTATGATCCTAAAATATGTCAGTCCACTTCTTAACTTTCAGGTTGTGATGCGGTATTTATTTAAAAATGTAGTTTTTTTAACCTATATCAGTTTCCCTGTAGTGGGGAGGCAAATATTACCATGCACTGCTGAATGAGTACAGACATATAAACTTTATTGCAATCCAGGATCATGTTCCTTTTGACGCCATTGACCCAGCCAGGACTTGAAACTTGTTATTATATGAAAGAATGAATTACTTGACAGTATCCTTCTTACGCATGTTGAGCTTGTAATAGTGAAAGTTGTGACTTCTCCGTCTCTGCCACCCCAAATAAAATGGTAGCAATGGTATTACCTCACTGATCTGGGAGTTCTATTAAGTCTAAAATTCATTTATATGAAGGGTAAAAATCTGATCATGGCTTGGGTGTTTAGTGTCTTTTGGGATTTTCTGCATTTATGTTTTGATTTTTAATTGCAAGCACTTTAGCTGTAGACTGTTGTCCTGGTTTAGGGCAAATTTTGGGAGGAAATTTCCAAAGGGGTCCCTCTAGAAAGCAAATTCAAACAGTCCCTCCCTCACCAGTTTGGGAGACATAAACCTCCTTCAAGAGAAGTAGAAAAAGCAGTTTATTTAACAAGAAAAGTATTCACAAACATGAGAAAGCAAATAGTATTAAACAATGAAACCTCTCAGTGCTCTGAAGAGATTGCAAATACAGAGAAACAAGGAGTCCTTGTTGTGGGATGTAGCTCGGCTCGCTCATTCTCTCATCAGTCCCTCCTGAGCTGAAAAATGCCTCGTCCCAGGTCCTGGCTGGCCACAGGCGTGAGCTCCCAGTGTTCTTCTGGGTTTTCAGTCCAGAGGAGGCTGATCAGTTCCAGGAAAAAAAATAGTCTTGGGAAAACTTTCCTTGCTGTAGCTAATGAGGAACACCAGCAAAAAAGCAAAGAAAAACTGTCTGTCTCTCTTTCACTGTCCATGCTGCAGACAGCACAGTCCATGGGAAGGATGCAGGGGAGCAAGTGCACCTCTTCTCTCCCCCTTCGCTCTCAGAACCAGTCCTAAAGGTGCAGAACTTAATATCCAGCATAAACAGGACAGACGACTGGCGATACAAGCATCATAAAGTCAGCCTAGGACAACTACACTTATGAAGCCAAGTTTGGGATAGAGCAAAAGGATAAAAGACAAATTGCTTATTTTGCTTATTACTTTAAAGAAATGAAATTAAAACAATTTTGACCACATACGTATGCCAAATCTCTTGGATTTGCCCATCCATTCTGCTGCAAAAGGGAATTGATTTACTGGAAAAATAGAGTCCAGAATCAAGTATTTCCGAGTCTTAATCTAGATTTAGATAATGGATTCCTGGATGTCTTTGGTCAAAATATTTAGTCCTCGATCAGTTTTTCTGCATCTCTAAAATGCATTTTTATTCACTTTCTACAGCACTGGGAAAAAGGGCTGCAAGGCATAGTGAAAGTTTGTTCTGTCTTTTGAACATGAGGTGTGATCCCTAAAAGCAGGAAGTTGTCAATTCTTCAGGCAGAGTCTAGAGCTAAGATTTCAAAGCAGGAAAAGAAACACATCCATAAGCTTCCCATTACTTACTGAGTGACCTGCACTTCATGGAAACTTTTGCTTGTGTCTTATTTATTCATTTGGAAGGAGGCTAAAATGCTTTCTGGAGAGGTAAAAATTCGAGCTGCATGCAGACATTTTCTAAATGGGAAGTAGACTGTCAAAAACAAGAGTTCAAAGGACTGAACTGTTAACTGCAGGCTGCATGTTACCAGTTACTGATTATTAGAACTGGTTAGTTTCTTTCGTAAAAGCAGCTTTAATCTGCAATGCATCTATCATCACCATTTTCTACTGACAGAGTATGACCTAATTTTCTTATTTCAGCACTTTAAATGAGAGTTATTCCATCATAGAAATTGCAATAATATTGATGCAATCCGCAGGTGGACATAGTTTTTGTCCAAACCCTCTGGCTGATCTTGCCATATCGTGGTTGTTGCCTTTTCTGCATTGCTTGATGCTATATTTTGGTTAAACACTCAGACAACTGTGCTCTGTCCTTGCTCATGCCCATTCCCAAAGCCTTTAGCATTTTACTAAGAGCTGAATAACACTCTTAGTATTTGACCATGTCAAGAGCAAACAGCTTTGATCCCAAGAGTTGAACGTCCAGTTTCATTCACACATTCTCCACTTATTTGTGTTAAGTAGTGTGTAGGCTTTCTAGCTAATGTGAGATCTGCTTCTGAATTTGTATCCCATAGATAACTGCTCTATTTTGTAAAACAGTATATTACAGTAACATTTTCAATACAAAAGGCACTTAGATTACCAGTTCATTAGTTTACTCACTGTAATTTTAACTTTTTCCCATTATTAAGACCCTGGAAAGCTATAGCTATGCTATTGCAAAAAAGACTCACTACATTATATTACTGGTGCTGTATATTTGGGTTTATATCTAGCTTTCTATGAAAACACCTTTATAGAGAAAACAGTATGACATTGTTTTACCTATTTTTATTTCTCTCCCACAGATTGTGAGCGTGGGAAAGCATGTTAAAGGATACCATTATATTGTTGCCAACCTGGTAAGATACTTTTCTAGAATTATACCCCTGCTTGGTAAGTGAAACACTCAATTTTACTTTGAAGTTGTAGCACTTCACACAACATTTCCCATTTGTCTCTAATATGTGTTTGTATATAATGCATTCTTTATAATGTGTAAAAGAACTTGGGTTTCTTATTGCAGCTATCTAGATGTGAAGGGCACAGTAATATAGTAAGTAATACTCCTAAATTTTACCAAAATCAATGTAGGAGAAAGAACTGATATGTGTATCTTGAAGCTGAATTAGAATTTACAGAACTGATTTTTGACTCATCTTTTCATTATTGATAACATAAGAATTCTAGAGGTAACTTTTATACATTCCCCAGGGAACATTTATTTTCTGGTAAGATCAGCTATTTCCCGTCAAATTACTTGTTCAGTATTTTTACTTTAAGGCTAAACTGGACATTCATACTGCTAATTCTCAGAAGAGGGCAAAGAAAGACCAAATGCAGTGTTTTGTTATTTAAATGACTCATTCTTTAAGCCAAAATACCTGCCTGGCAAAGCACAAATGTAGGACAGAGTCTAATGCATGCTTTAAACTGTTTTCTTTCTACTCTCCCTCAGGAATTTTAGTTGGCATGAAATATTTTATTGTACTTTGCTGCACCTGAACCTTAACTTAGTACCACTTCAGATTATTTTTAAAGCCTCAGGTGTTTCAGATTAAATGTCTGTACTTTTAGATCCTATAAATTAGATTTTTCAACATTACAATTTTATAGTTCCCCAAGTAATTTTTCTCATGCAAAATAGTTGCTGTAAACAATGAACTGGATGTTGTAGCAATCTGCTAGTGAAGTATGCAGTAGAGAAGGGCACATCTGATCTATTTCAGCAGGGGCATACTTCATTATCTACTGTCTCTTCAATTATGTGGGTAATATGACTTCTGATGCATCATCTTTTATATTTACTGTTAGTATCCCTTAGGACATGAATCAAATCTCTGTCCTTTACAAGTGTTTTTCCCCTGGGATATTGGGTCAGTACCCCAGTACCCCACTTTTTTTTTTCCTGAATATTTCTAAATTTGTGTTTTCACTTGTCTTTTCACTGGTAAATACCAGTCAGAGGAATTTAAGAAAATTAAATAAGATACCTCTGAGCTAGCCTTAGAGGTAGCAGCTAGGGAAGAAGGAGAAAGATTTATGTTTGCTTCTTCTTAGTGCTTTATCAGTTTGTGTTATGCAGTTTATTGAAGTTTAGTTCTGTCTCTATAGGCAAATTCTAGTAAAGAATTGTGCTGAACAGATTATCCAGAGAAACCAATAGGTCAGGAGATATATGTGTTTTATCTTCTCTTTCAGTGTTGGGGTTCACTCTATGTTTCCAATATATAACAGATCTAAGAGCTACCACAATCCTATTTAACAGAAGTGTTATTCTGATGTTACTTTCCTTGCACTGAAATCCTTATGTGCTGTCTCTGCCTTCTAATGTCTATTATATTATTTCATTATCTCAGACATTTTGAGCCTAAACAATAAATCCTGGAGTAAATTTATTTACAGAGTAGTGTTGTTCATTTTTTAAATGTGCAAAAATAGAGGGATGCATTTTTTAAAGCACTAGTACAATGCTTATTCCAATCTAAAAGCTTTGATGGAAATTGGATTAAGCCTTTAATATTCTGCAGGCATTTTTTCAGTTGATATGCCAAAGGCACTTCTTCAAAAACTGTCTGCCATTCTCAACAATGGGTTGCTTAGCTGTGAAAACCACCCAAGCAATAGTGTGGCAAATTTATTTCTTGGCTTTTTTCTTTATTACACAAATGGAAGTTATAAATGAAGGTTCAACATAATTCTCTGGTTTTAAATTTTGCCTTCAAATGGAATCCTGCTGTTGTGCATTCTTTATTCTGCCATGCTGACCTAGAACAGATTGGATCCACAATTATGTAGGAGGGCAAACAAAATCTTAAATTGATTTTCTAGGGATTCAAAGATATTTCTCTGGAGAGATTTATGCATGGAGGAGCCAATGTCACTGGATTTCAGCTAGTGGATTTCAGTACCCCAATGGTAGCTAAGCTGATGCAGCGCTGGAAGAAACTGGACCAGAGAGAATACCCAGGATCTGAGACCCCACCAAAGGTACTCCCTGATCTGAAGCACTCCCAAAGATATCACTCCAGTGTTCTAATTTCTGATTACCATTGTTGAATACTTAAATATTTAGGCAGAGGAGAAGGCAGTTGATCTTACTATTATTGGCCATTAATCATGCCTATCCTTATGTTTGTATGATGGAAGCAAAAATTGCAATACACATTGCTGATGTACTTAAATGTTGGTTGTCACTTATTCTCCAACTTCACCTCTTTACCAACAGCAGTTAAAGGTCAAATGCTTAACTGACAACTTAATTTCAATACAATTTGCATTAATTAGTCTAATTATCTAGGATTCTTTGGCGTGCTGATCTTTCCTGACAGATGAATTCTTCTGGATGAGATATTACCATAAGTGTAAATTTGCCACCTTTAAATTTTCATATGGAATTTCCTGTGGAAATTTTCTACCTCAAAACCTCATGTAGAAATCAAATTCAGGCATGATTTTGAAGTTAAATCTCATCCCAGTATTCCTCTATCCTACTCCTTCAGAGATTGATAAGAACATATGTTTTTGACATACAATTTTCCTGGCAGGCAAATCACAGCACAGCTGTAAATATGACTTATCAAAGTAGTTCTGTTATTATATGCACTCATGCTTACCAGACATGCTTGAAAATGGGCCCCTTTGTTCTGGATTATTCTGTCTGCTTCTGAGAAGTCAGCACGATTAATTGGAATCGCACATAATTTATCTAGAGATAACCAAAATTTGAGGTTTTAAAGATAAAAATCATGCCTTAAAGACCTTATAATCGGCAATACAAAGGAAAGGAAGGAAATTAGATTTGAATAATAGAATTTGCATTTTGGAAGTTGGAGAGCATACCAATAAGTAGTCCTGGGCATGTGAACAACTTTTCCTGATGCATTGTTTTTATCAGAGGACCATACTGAGAAAACACCCTTTGTGTATGTGGCTCCAGGCTAACATCTGCTGAAGACGTCTTCTAAACATTTTGTTTGTCATGTTATCAACCTATAGCAGTTGCTGTAGTTAGTGTATATACTCAGACTTCTCAGGGTATGTATCAGGCAGAGAGGCAACACAGGTTTTCCAGTAGGAAGAACCTACTCTTGATCATTCTTAACAGTTCCAGTAGTCTGGATGTCTGCTCATTAGGTGTGCCTTTTTTCACTTTTTCTCAGTAAGTTACTGTTTCTTTCTTTTCTTTTGAGTCAGTTGGGTGGATGGGGATATTCCCTATTGTATAAGTCAAGTGCATATTTCAAGTTTAATTTTTTTTAATTAATTCTTAAGATGCAGATTTTTCTACCCTTAGGAAATACAATTTTAAAGCGATATCTACTGAAATGTCCTGCATTTATCCCTTAGACAAAATTGCTTTTGATTTTGAGGAGAGCTGTTTTCTAAACAAAGGTGTAGAAACTGCTGCATAATGAATCAAACTAGAATTATCTTGAAACAGCAGATTTTTTTCTCAACTCTGAAGGGTTGATATTTGTCCATCTGTTTAGTATACATCTGCATTGACATATGATGGAGTACTTGTGATGGCTGAAACTTTCCGTAATCTTAGAAGACAGAAAATTGATATTTCAAGGAGAGGAAATGCTGGTGATTGTCTTGCCAACCCTGCAGCCCCATGGGGTCAAGGAATTGATATGGAGAGGACATTAAAACAGGTAAGGAGAGGCTTTAGGGATCTTTTAGAATGTTGGATACCAGTTGCACGCTAGATGACTTGCAAAACAGTGTGCGCAAGGGTAGTAATAGGAGAGGGAAGATTATTTTTTACTTGGAAATTGGAAGCAGCTTGGGCTTTTCAAGTTGTTCTGATTTGTAACTTGGCATGAAGGCAGAGAGGAACTACTATTATTTGGGAACTACTATTATTTGAAGCTACTGTTATATCTTTTGAGATAGTTGGAATTTCCTCCACTGCACTGCAGAATTCGTTTGTTACTATTGCAAATAACCTGGCTGTACAAATATTGTCATTTAAGGGAAAAGGTATAACCACATAATATAACCTTTCAAATATGTTTCTGTCATCTTCCATAAAAGTAGACTTCTCCTAGAGAAATCACATAGGTAGTTTTGGGGTTCTTTAAAAAGAAATAACCCAGAGCTATTGTTCTCTGATGTCAGGATTTTGAATTCCTGATGAATATGGATGCCTAGAAAGTTCCAGATTTCTGTCAAGATGATTTAGCCTTCCCTTTGAATGGGACAGTAAAGAAAATAAAAATCCTGCAGTAGAATTTAAATCATTGCAAATGAGCAGACGCCACTCAGGAGAAACTGCTGAGGAGAAGTGACTGCTGACAGAGCTGGCAGCTCTGTGCCTTGAAGCCAAGGTTTCAGTCCTGGAGAAAAATCATCAGAGATAGAAATGGACAGAGGGAAAGACTAAGTGATTTCAAGCCACATCCTGACTCTTAGGGAGAGAAATAAAGCATTTTGTATGCTTCACGTATTCTGTGCAGATGCACAGATCTGTAACAATTGAGAGAAACATTAAATCAAGCCTCTGTGTTCAGGCAGACAGCATGAGACTTCAAATTCTGCCAAAGGGGTTTTCATGGCCAGATCCTGCTAAAATCAAAGCCAGCAGCAATATGGCCACAATTTCTTTGGGACAAGGACCACAGCTTGGGTATCCTTCAGTGACACAGTAAAGTGCTGAAAGAAAGAAAAAATATTCTGGTTTCAGCTGAGCCACAGGTGGTGGGAAACTGCCACAGCCAATTGTAAGGCTTCACCTCTGGCCTTCTTCATTTTAATGCTTTGAAAACACCCCTTTCTAACCCTATCCCTATCAGCCCTGTATCATCTTCCATAGTAAAACTGCTTTGCTGCAGCTAAGGTTGTTGTCAAGTTGACCGTGATGAGCCATATATACTCAATTTGTACATTTAATCCACTGGAGTGGGAGCTAAAAAGAGATGTGAGCTCAGGCAAAACTTCCTTCAGGTTTTTTCCTACGACCCCAGGAGCAATGAGAATAGTAAAAAATGTACTTCTCCTTAGAACCCGCAGCTGGAAGGTGTTGAGCTGCACAGTGTCAAAGAAGAGAAGGTGCACTGTGTGTCTTTGTTAGAAGTTAGATACTGACAAATCTAAGCCTGTTTTGAGCATGATTTGACAGGAAAAAAAGAATATAAATAAGTAGCCAACTTTATTTCTTTGAACTGTTCTACAGTGGTGTTTTTATGGTAATCTAAAGATGTAGCCAAGGTTACTTGCACTGTTCTGTGACATTTGAAATAAAGAGCATAAGACTGGATCTTCATGGTGATTTTTCTTCCATTTGTAGGTTCGAATACAAGGTTTGACTGGAAATGTTCAGTTCGACCACTACGGTCGCAGAGTCAACTACACCATGGATGTCTTTGAGCTGAAAAATACTGGCCCTCGGAAGGTATGTGCTGACATTGATATCCTCATGTCATATAATGAGTTGTGTATGATGAAATGGTCATGCAAACTTATATTGAAATGGACTCTGCAGTTTGAAAAGGTAAAATACATTGGGTTACATGGGTGTTTCCGGTGAAAGAAGTTTTTAGCTGCATATTATACTAGATACTATTATTCAGTGCCTCAAGTTGAGGAACACGAAAACAAGTGTGCATCTTGGACTAGTGGGATGTTAGTTAGTCAAGCATACTAATGATGGATGATGGAAAATGGTCAGAATTCTGAATAGTAAATATTTCTTGTAGCTTATCCCAGGATTTCTGTCTTGAAAATGACTTGCATTTTTAAGCAAGTTGACTTGTACATTCTGTGTAAATATATACATCATAGGCTGTAACTAACACAGGGCTTTTAAGGGTGAAAGGATAGAGGAGGAAAAGCGAATGACCTGAATACTTACATCTTCTGAAATTTATTGCAGTAGATAATCCTGTGTGCTTGGTTGGCTTGGTTGCTTGTAAGCAAATGCACATTAATACATGTCTAAGCAGATCCTTCATGTCTGAATGCTCATTATCACTCAGCCCAATCACTTCGAAAAGACAAGCCTTGGTACTTTGGTGATCCTTTCTCTCCTGTACTAAAATTTGTCCATTTATCATGGTATAAAACAAATAAAAGCAGAAAACATACTGAGGCTCATAGATTTTTTTTTTTTTGAGTCATTGAGGCTATTTTGAGTGTGAGGTCGTCAGAAAAAGAAAAGGGAGCAGGTGATGGTGAAAGGGATACTCATGGCTGCTTGAGTAGGGCCAAAGCAATCAAAATTGAGTTAAATAGTGCTCTGCTGTTGGCCAGAGGTGACAAGTGCAGTAAATTGTACCAGAGGTGAACTGTGTGTCCCTGGAGACAGTTACCTGCCACAGTGCTGAGAGGGCAGAGTGTTAAACTGCAGACCCAGAGCAGAATTACACATTTGGATGAAAAAATTGCCACTATGTCACAGTATGGAGCTGTAGACCAAAGCAAAGCATGTGCCTGCATGTAAGGCCTGTTGGTGCAGTTGTCCTTTGATAGTGTGACAGATGTCTGAAGAATAAATTGGGAAAGGTGAGTTTGTCTTTCCTCTCTTGGGAAGTCCACTGTCCTGTCCCAGAAAATGTGTCTGAACCTGCTACCAGCCCTGGTTCCTTCGTGTCTCTGCACTGCACCTTTGGCAGCCAGGAGGATATATGGGTGGCTGGGGTGCACTGGAAGAAACAGCGAATTATGCCCTTTCCATTCCCAGTTGTACAGGAAGGATGAAGGCAAAGGGGCAAAGAGATGTGTTTAATTAGGTCACAACTTTAATAGGGGATTTGCTTGTCAGCAAACTTTTGAAAAGAGTGGGTGCTTCAACCTTTGTCACCTGTTATGGGAGAGGTGTCTGTCTGGCACCACTACAGGGATGTCCCCATCCTCTCTTCTTGCCTGCAGTTTAAGGGGAGGGTGATTGCAAATAGAGGAGCTGTCTGTGCTGTGCTAGAGGCCCAAGGTGCTTTTCTCTACCTTCCAGTCATGCCTCTCTGCTACTCCTTAGTTGTTACCTGCATTTGATATAACAAGTCATAACAGCTTTGACAGATCTGGCTACTCACAAGAATTTATTTCTCATGTATTAGATAGTGCTTGATATGTGATCATTAGACCAATTCTGTGGTCCAGCCTGACAACTCCTATATAATATGTGAGAAATGACTGACCATAATTGAACTAAGAGGCCTTCACTATTAATGTCTTCTTCTCATGTCCCATATAATATGACTTATGAGTCACGCAGCACTATCCTTTCAAAACTGCCTTTCCATTCAGGGTAACACATGGCTCTAATCTTTGGAAAAGTGATTTTTGTTGCCCACAGCTTTAAATATGTGAAGAGACCATTAAGAACCAGCACAGCTAGACAGAGGCAGACTTTCACATAGTTCAGTAAACTGGGAAGTACTGGTTCTTCTCTGCAGAGCAGAGACAGCAAGAAAACCTGCTGGTGAGGGGAAAAGATAGAAGGACAAGGACCACAGAGAGGCAGTGGAATGGTTCCTGTGACTGGAGGATTGTGATCAAGTGGTACAGGCATTTCACTGGTGCCCAGGGACTGGACCAGAGGTGATGAGCATGAATTGAAACACAGGAGGTTCCTTCTGAACACTAGGAATTACTTTTTTCTGCTCTGGGAGTTACCAAGCATTGCCACATGTTGTGCAGGGAGGTTTTGAAGTCTTCATCCTTGGAGACATTCAGAAGCCATCCAGACACAGTCCTGGGCAATTGGCTTTAGGCTGAACAAGGAGTTTGACCAAATGACTTTAAGAGGTGCCTTCCCAGCTCAGCAATTCGTAATTGTATCATTCACCATGCATCCTATCACCAAAATTAAAACATAAAAGAGGAAAAGAAAAAGTAAAAAAAGAATATACATTACATTACATCCACAAGACAGTCTAGGATTTGGCTTGTGAATTCCAACTTGGCAACATGAAAATTAATTATCAGAATTTTTGAGTACTCTCTTGGCCTCTGTGACTTATGAACTTCAGTGGTTACTACAAGGTGCACAGGCCTTCAGAAAGGACACTATTCATTCAAATGCCAAACTGTTATGGCAAATTTACTTTGAGGCAAATATTTTTGCAGTATTTTTTCCTAAAAGATAAATTCAGGCTCTGTATAAGTGGATGCAACTTCTATGAAGTTCAATTGCAACCCAAATAGAATTGGAGGTACTTTTATAGCTAAATTCAATTCAATCCTATCCTTTGAGGAGTTTTATTTTCCTTTGGAGTTGAAGTATTTATGGGAAAGCATACTGTTATTTAGTGGTCTCAAAGTGACTGTGTATCTCTATACTGTTATACAAGTGTCATGACATAACTTTCATATTTATTCCATAATCTAGTTCCAGAGTTACTTTAGTGAAGGTTTGCACCGAACACACGCAAGCTCACACAAATGCACAAAAGCTAAAATTCCTTTAAAAGATATCTGTCATTTCTCAAATAATGCCTTTATCTCTGTCTGAATTTTCATATAGTACTTACTCCTGTAGCACAGTACATCATTCATTTTCTGCTTTCTTTCTGAACTTTATAGCAGTGAAGAATTGCACAATGCAAATTCATCATTCACTATCATAATAGTTCCCCAAACTGCCAGATTTTGGTGTACATATTTTGCCTTTAGCTGGTCACATTTTTTTGACAAGAGCTCTGCATTTTCAATGATCAATTGTATCTGTGGCTGTATGGCTGACTGGCTGAAAAAGAATATTTGTTAGCAGTGCACTCTACTAGGAAGAAAACCTTCCTCTCCACTATATCTGCACTGCTGACACTTCCTGTTAGCTGCAGACACCTAAATCAAGGCTCCAGTGCTGTAAGAGCAATTGCAAAAAGAAAAAGAACATTTCAACTAAATATCAGAACTTGTGCATGGACAGTTTGTGCTTGTTTGTTTCACTAATAGGAAAAAAAAAAAAAAAAGCTACTCATGTTCAGTCAAACTGCTCTAGGGACTGCTAAAATGACTTGCCTCTCCATGCAGTTTTTTCAAGATGGAAACTAATGACATAGTAAATGTAAAAATCAAGAGGAAGGTTGACTATTTTAATAAAATACAGAATATATATGTAATGAATATGAGACAGGAACCAGAAGCACTCCCCTGCTCTTTTAGACTCTCACATCACTGCATTGAGCTGAACATGACGCGGAGGCAGAATCCTATGTGAAGGTGGATTTAATCAGGGTTCTGCAATAGTGTTGGAAATTATATTTACTATGTAACTGATTTGATCGTTTATCCAGTTTCCATCATACTGACAGTTTTCATCCAAGGCACGGAATGTCCTTTGGTCCTGACAGTTACATTGAAGCTCTGCCTATTCCTCTTCAAGTACCATAATCGAGGCATTCCTCTCTCCCAGCTCATGGTCTCATGAACTCCTAATTAAACAAGGAAGGGGTCAAGAGTCAATTGCTGCTGCCTCATCCCCAGGTGCTCCCAGAAACTGAGCTGTGCCTAGTTGAATTGCATCTCTGTGATAGAAACCTTTTGAATCATGTATCTGTTAAATCATTCTGGGAAGAAAGATCAGTCTGCCAATTCATTAGGTCCTCAGCAAGCAGAGGAGCCCCTTGAGGTGGGATTAGAACCCTGTTCTACCGACATGTTTGTGTTCATGTTGTCCATTTGACACGGAGCTGAGTGCTGTCGGTGCTGGATCAGAGGAAAAAGCCCCAGCAGCCTTGTCAGTGGATGCACAGACAGCCATGATCTATCTGCAGAAAAGAGAATGGGCAAGAAGGGGGGTTAATAGGATTGGGGGTTTTCCTCCACGGGGTTACAAGAGCGACTGGTTCAAATCTGATTCTAGAGAAGTTTGTTGCTAACAACAAGCAAAGGCAGCTGTTTTACCTTAAAGCTACTCAGGGGAGAGTTATAGCAGCCTAAATGCAGCCAAGGAGAGAAAAACCTGATTTGTTCCACCTCCCTGTAGGCACTGCCAAGAGATATATTTAGGAAGAATTTAGTCTCACCATGCTTTACAGTCAGTGGGAAAAGCAAGCACCTTTCGAGGAGGGATGCTTATCCTGCATGAGCTGAGTCACTGTCTGCTGGTAATGTCTGTCCTGTGAGCGTAAAGAAAGTGTAAATAACAGGCCTTCTAATGTAGGTACTAAAAGGTCAGTGCTAGCAGTTAAGTGGAACAAGCCTGGTGTAAATCCTGGTGCTGGGGTCTCCTGGGAAGCCCATGATGGAGCAAGGAATTGAAATCAGCCATGTGATTGCAAAACTGTCATCCAAATGTCTTTCATTCCTCTGTTTAAGACCCAAAGATCTGGAGTACTAACAAATGAAAATATTCTTGTGGGAAGAAAAAATTTTTATATCTCATTATGCCCCAGGAAGACTTCAAGCTAATGAAAATGGGATTTACCTTATGTCTCTTGGAGTAAGTAGCCCAAATCATTCAAGAGCAGCAAAATGGAGGTGACACCAGGTCTGTCTCTGTGCAGCAGGGGTGCAAGGTGGTACAACCAAAGTGGTAGGTGCATACTCCCATACCTAACGTAAAAGCACTTCCTTTGGACAAAACCATCTTTGGATCACTCTGTTGTTCTTTCAGTCGTTTAGATCTGGAGTTATGCAGAATGTAGACCTTACTGCAAATGAATACATTTTGTTTTGCAGGTTGGTTATTGGAATGACATGGATAAATTAGTTTTGATTCAGCATGAACCTACACTTGGAAATGACACTGCAGCCATTGAGAATAGAACAGTAGTTGTCACTACAATTTTGGTAAGGTGTTTCTTTTTTTTAATGCTTATACTGGTGTGTGACACAATCTCGTTTCTAGTTATGATCTAATTTATTCTGCCAGTTCCTAGGTTAGTGGGAGGATGAGAGCCATATATCTTAATTATACTGACTGTCATGTCTGCACCATTTTTTTTGTATGCATTTAATATAATGATTCACTTGAAAACAGGTTTTAAAAATTGAGTTGTGGTAATTTTTTTCTTTTATTCAGTATTTTCCATTTTTTACTAAAATAAGTCTCAGAGATATGAGTTCTTACAACCTCTAATTGATAAATCTTGACTCATAAGAAACTGGAAGAAAAGAAAAACCCCAAACCTTTAAATGACAGAATAGAACAGAGGGTATAAAGTGAGATTTCTGTAATTCCAGTGTCCCTTTTGGTTGATAAACTATAAACTCAATAATTGACTTTAGCAAGAGCTAAAATTCTAAGTAGCGTGTTTCAGTCAGCCAGTCAAAACAGGATTATCTGCTGTTAATTGTGAATGAAAACATGAATTTAGTAGATGCATTCTTAATATGTTTATTCAGCATTGCAGTAAAATTTCCAATGTAATAAAATCTAAATAGATTTGGAGTTTGATTTTTCAGGATTATTGTGTTTTTAAAGAGTGGTTGGAATGGAGAATGAGTTGTTTCATTCATTTACATTTTTAATTCACAATTTTTCAAAACAATTGTTTCTTATAAATCTTTAATTTAAACAAAATATTTAACATTTTTTCTCTCTGAAGTCAGACATGCCCTTTAAAGCTGATGTTTGTCAAAGCCAACTGGCAAAGGGTGACCTTTACGTGACTGCCTTTAAGATTTTACATCTCTGTTCACTGCCCTTTTCACCTGCTTCATTTAGACAAGATATGTTAACCCAAAAAAATGTGTCTCAAATGGGAAGGAATATTCTGTGGGTGTTACTCAGAAATAATTATTCTAACTCAATATAGAGTTTAAAGTAATCCAAATGAAAGCATCAAGACATTTGCTAACTAAAAGTACAGTTAATTACCAGATTTTCAGCAGTGTGTATCAGCATTAATGCATTAAGTATGTCTTAACAAATCTCCTGTTGATGGTTATCATTCCAGGATACAAAACAACCAAAATACTATACAGGAATTCAGAATGTAACTCCTAACCAAATTGTGTAACTTTTATTTTTGCATGGGAAATTTTAAATATATGTATCTTTTTCCTGAAAAAAAAAAAAAAGGCTTGGTGATGGAAAAAATTATACTTCAGTACAGTCCTCCTCTTTTCAGCCTCTGATGAAGAATCCTATTTTAAGAAATTGATCAAGGAAGAAAAGAGTCCCAAGATGCTGCGAACATTCCTAACTAAGGCTCAAGTATTAACCACCAGTCTAGTAACATTGAGCTAATTTTTCCATATGGATTACTGTTCCTCTGACTGGATGACCAGGCACTGAACCACCAAGAAAAGTTCTGTGACTAATCTGAAATGTCTAGAACAGATGATGTTAACCTTCAACTTTGCCAAGCTGAGAAGAGAACGATGTGAATTACAAGCTTTCAGTCGAAATTTTCCTCTCAAACCAATCCTGATACCTTTGACTGAAGCTCTCACACATGAATACTGTAATATCCATAAATAGCTCCAAGCTTAGGAGAAGCCAGTAAAATATAATAATGAAAAGTAATAGAAAAGGTTTCTGTTCACCAGAAAGAAAAAAAAAGGAAAACAAGAAAGCTTTTAAAATGTGTTATCTTGCCTGTCCTGTTTGCATTGAAGCATTTTGATGTGCATAATAAATGTTATCTTCAAAAGAACTTTTCCAGCCCCTGTATTGAAGGGACTGGTGGGATCATTTGCAGAACTAAAAAGCTGAATTAATATAGCAAAGCATGCCCTATGTTTATGCAGCATGTCATTTTTAGATAAATGCAATTTAATGAAAGCAGCACAGCTTCTTGACCAAAACTGTCCCCTTTCCATGTTCCAAAATCACAGTGCAAGAGAAATGTATTGGAATTTGGTTTGAATAAGAATATATGGTGAATTTTGCCTTATCATGCCCATCTCCCATGTACTCTGGGAGCTGCACACGTGATGCTGAAGGCAGAATAGAACCATGATTCTTAATATTGGCCTGCTAGGGCAATGTATTTAGCATCTGCAAGCATATGATCACACACACAAAGAAAAGAAATATTTACCTAGAATATCTTTCAGAGTCCTGTTATTTTTCTCTTCTTTGTTATGTTGCAAATGCCACAGAGACTTTTTCACCTCTTCATTGCCCTCTTCACGTTGAAGGGAAGTTGAACCATTGTAGATGACACATTTAATTTTGGTCGCATGCATATTTTCCAACATTAAACTGAAAAGCTTCTGCAAGCAGTGCTGTCAGACTTTTCAGTCTTCAAAGGCAGATGTCATGGCAGCATAGGAAAAGCTTACAGGTTTTCAGCATGGCTCGCTTTAATTTTTGCCTAAAGCCAAATAGCACAAGTTGATTTGTCCTCTGTTTCTTCAGCTTTTATGTGTCTAAGCTTACTTTGCTGTAGTGTGGCTGTATGGCTGTTGCATAGAAACTGCATTATAATGAATTAGCTCTGCACTCAAGGACTTAGTACAGTGTTTTCTACTAGGCAAAATGTTTTCTTCATTTTTTGACATAGTGAGAGCATGTAGAAGTTATTTTACATATTTGTTTTAGGCTCTCAGCCTATCTCCAGTTAGCTATGTGGTGCAGTAGCAGCCGAGAGAGAGGAGGCAGCAGGGGCAGCTGATGTTCTTTACCGACTGCCATTTATAGTTCCTGTTCTGCACCTCATGTGATGCACAGCCTCCTGCACTCTGGAAAGGACAGATTTCCTCCTACCTATGCAGAAGCATTCCCTTTGGGGTGGGATGATAACACCTCCAAATGCACAGTAGGCTCATTGCATGACTGGAGAGGGGATGCTCTTCGCAGCCCTGATCTAACACTAAGGTAAAGTGAGGGACTTATCTACATAGGGCCAATGATCATCTCTAATTTTGCAGCTTCAGAAATATGGTCACAAGTTGTTGAGATAGAATTTAGGGAAGTAGGCTCAGGAGACTAATCCAAACTCTCCAATACCTTTCATGATACACCCAATTCTGTACTTAACTCTGAGATTGCAAAACTTAAAAATCACAAAATTCCTTTAAAACCAAAGCTTGATGATGAGCTGCATCTGCATTGTGGCTTACAGTTCAATATCTTAATGAGATATCCTTAGTGTTGGCAGATTAAGTTTCAAGGGCAGGATCCAGTTCACAACCAAGTCACCTAGATGTAGATGACTTTACAAAGGGTATTGATTCAGTTGCATTCAGTGACATTTAAGATGGTGTAGGATATACAGCCTGTCCCCCATTTCTTACACTGGCAGAGTGACCCTTGTCTGTCTCATGCTGTATATGTGACCTTTCCCTTTGGATATTTTAGCCAGTGCATGTACTTTTTCAGGCATGTGGGGTAAGTTTTGCCCCAGATCTGTAAACCCACAGAGATGTAGAGATTGATTCAGTGGCCCATAGGTGGATGCCTTATTGAGGGTATCAGACCTGTCTGTAAAGGCCGAGCACAAAGCACCTGTAGAACAGCACCTTGGGGTCAAGCAGGTCATCTTAGGGTATCTAAGATGATAGGCAACTTTCATTAGGTGACTGAGAATCACCATCACTGTTTTGACTGATATACTCTTGATAGAGTCTTACCTCAGAAATTCTAATTATAGCCTTTTTTCACATAATAGAAAAATATTTTTTCATTAGAAACTTTATCAATTAAATTCTTCAGTAGACTGGAGAAAAAAATGAAGTTTGTTGCATGAAAATAATAAGGACTTCAAACCGAATCCTGGACACTTTATTCAGAAAAAAAAAAAAAAAAGGAAAAAAAAAAAAATAGTCACAAAAATAACCTTCCATTGACATTTATAGAAGTTTCTTTCAGAATAAAGTGTGATAATGTGTCCCACACCTGTTCTAAAAATCAGAAATTTCCTTGCACAGATATTTGTCACTTTTACAAATTATTTTTGCAATGGTGAATATTTTAAATTCCACATTAGAATAGGAAAATCAAGTTTAAATCTGTTTGTTATTTGGGCTAGTTACTTTGTCCGGCTTCCCTTATAGTATGAATCATCAGTTGTGAGCATTTAACTGTACACATGAATTTGTGGCAATGTGGTGGAATGATTTGTTTACATCTATAAAGGTAATTGTTGCAGACACCAACTTGTATTTGCAAATGTTAAGTATTGTTATGAAACTGTGAATTATACAAGTAAAGCTTGCACCATTTCAAATACCTGTTCCGTGCTAGTCATTGGTCATTTCAATGTGGACTCTTCCTTGATTCACTACCCCATAGGATACTCTTAAGCAGCTGAAATCTTGCAAATATTGCAATGTTAAACCTCATTCAACAGTAAGTCAGACGTGTGTTTTATATCAGTAGGTTGAAAGCTCATAGTCCAAAAGTATATTATGCACAAAGATGGTGGGGAGAGATAATCTTTCTATTTGACAAGATGCTATAACTGGAAACAATGAAAAAGTAGGCCTATGTTTTCAGCTATTTCAGTTGATTTAATGGAGGATATTACCTCTCCACAGAGGACTTGCATCTCTTGCATTTTTTAGACTACCACAATTACACTAACATTACTACTAACTTCAAAAATGCTATTGCAATGTATTGTACAGAACAAAAAGGTCTCTTTCAGTGCCACAAATAGAAAAGAGCATCAGGATATGCTATTGATCAATTCAGATTCTTCATGACTTCACAGTGTGACCTTAAAAATTCATCTATGTAAGTTACTTGTCAGCAAACCAGTAAAACTTGCCTTTCAGTGTCTTTTTATTATAACAACTGAACACCTGATCAATTTGAAAGGCTCTCAAAGTCTGAAACAGACAGGATTTAAAACTAGGGCTACTATCTGATTTCTTTTTTTAAAAATGGTCCTTACTAGAAACTCACATGCGGTCCCACCCTCATTCCCCCATCAAATTCTACCTTGAAAATAGATGTCTGATTACTTGGCAGGTAAAGTAGGCACCACAATTAAAGAGGTATAAAATTGGTTAGGAGGGAAAAATCAACATTGTAAGCAAATGGTAGTAAGTGTTGCTGTTATCTCTAATTGCATCATTTCACACTGGCAGATCATATTCAGTTGCTGCGTCTTTGAAATCAGTCACAGCAAGGCATGCTACCTTACTCTGTAAGATAACTGCATTACAAAAAATGCTCCCTGCTGTATTTTACTCTAAAATCAGTGAGATCAGTGTAAGAAAGGGAGGTAGATGGGGAAGAGAACCAATGCTGTTCCTCCAAGTACCCAACAGATCCCTGTCAGATCTTGGTGATCACTCCACTGGGTGTGTTGGCCTCTGCCTGTACCTACTAAGTACAGTATTGGGCCACCCCACTTCCCTTCTCAGTGTTCCCTCACAGAACTCTGGGGTAGGAGGGCTGAAGTTCACTTAACTTTCAACAGAAAAAATGAGGCATCTCTCACTTGGCTTTGCTTTGCAGGAACAGTTAAAAAGCTTTTTTTGCAGCAGCCCGCTAGTGGTGAGGTGCAGGCAGAAGCCTGGGTTTTGGAAGAAGGAGCAAGCTGATCTGGCATACTCTGTGCCCATCTTTTTCAAGTCCATTGCCAGAATTATCTCCTGGTGGGACTCTAGTTGCATGCCTTTGGCCAGGGATTTATGGCTGAATCAGAAGAGCTAGAAATCACTAACTCTGATCTTTGGAAAGCAGAATTGCTTTTGAGGTGCAGCAAACAATGTAGCTGAAGCTTGTAAGGAGAGTTCACAAAGGTAGGACAGTGGACAGACTTGATTGCCCTTCTAGCAAGCAGTTGTCTAAATCACAGACAGGATAGAGTATTTTTCACTTCTGTTTATTTTCAACATTTTTGTGTGCAATAACATGTGTGGAAAGACGCAGATTTTGGCTCTTCCTCTTATGAAAACAAAAAGCCTGTGTGAGGGAGGAACATTCTATATATGTGGTCAAAATACTTCTGAAAATCAAGAACTAGTGCACAGATCAAGATCTCCCTGCTTTTCTCTCTCTCTTCCTCTAGAATAGCCGTGGTTGAGATCAAGGTGATTTAAGTAGGTATAGGAATACAAGAAAAGGTGCAGGCTGCTGGTAATACTCAGCAGTTTTCCTTTGAAGATGCAAACTCTATACAGGCAAATACATTGCACTGCACTCACGTAATACCATCTACCCTCCTTTGCTGGACACCTAATAGAGGTTACAAAATTGTTGTTGCTTAGAGATTATGTTCTTGTAGCTTCAATGAAACAGACATTGCTGCACGACATGTTTAAATTTATTTTTATTTTTTACTAATATATCTGTAGGAAAGATGTGAATAGGGCAGAGTACTACCAAGGTTAGTGTCAAAAGACCAACATTTGGCAGGAATAGACCAGAGAAAACTTAAGTTGGTATATTTTGTGATGTAAATTCAAAGGGTGAGCTAATTCACCCTTTATATTAGACAAATATTTCATCTGGAACTGGGTCTGAGTATGAATTATGTGATTTAAAATACCATCAGAAAGTATAGTTTAACTTAAAGAAAAATTACCTTGATTTCCCAGTTGCATAATGTTCACTATTGTGATAGTATGATTTATACAGGGACTACAAGATCCACTCTTCAAGACAGGTTTTACTCCTTTTTAATGGCACTCACTGTCCCAAAATATTTGATCCTTATTTTTCATACATGTAAAGTCACTTAATACCATTCTTGTCCATGCATATCACTTAAGTTCATTCCAAACGACCTTGCACAATCTGTACTGTTTATTTTAAAGGAAAGATGCATACTTCCTTGGCAATGTATTTCGATGTTCTTACTAAAATCATGTGGCCTCTTAGGAGCTATACATTCTAGACCTCGAGAGAGGAAGTCACTCAGGCTCTACATCTGAAATTATATAGGCAGTAACCCCACCGTGTTAGAGGATATGCTTACTCACTGCAGTCAGAAGTCTATATTGTACCTTCATGATCTCACCGCCCTTTGCACTGTATAGGCCCAACCTCTAGTCATGCTTTAAATTTAGCATATACTGCGCTAAGGTCTTCCATTTAAACAAAGTAAGATTGGTAATTCTTGTGAAATGTATAATCCAAACTAGTGTAAAGAGTATACCTTGCCAGAAGGATTTCTGCTCATACATTTTAATTTAAACGTGCTAATGCTGTCCATGAACATTTTATAAAGTGTGTGTTGTTCAGTCAGTTCATGACATGCTTTTTTTTTCAGACTATATTCAGTATACTTCTCCTTTACAGTTCTACTTCTTTCATTATAGGAAGCCCCATATGTTATGTTCAAGAAAAACCATGATACGTTTGAAGGGAATGACAAGTTTGAAGGATACTGTGTAGATCTGGCATCAGAAATTGCAAAACATATTGGTATCAAGTACAAAATTGCCATTGTTCCTGATGGAAAATATGGAGCAAGGGATCCAGAGACAAAAATCTGGAATGGGATGGTGGGAGAACTTGTTTATGGGGTAAGCATACCAATTTTTGAAGCAGGATTTAATTTATCATAGTATAAATCATAAAATAGGAAATAAATGTGCATTTTATTTAGTCTTGGGGTCACAGAAAAGAAACAGTATCTTGTTTCAGATCTGTGTGTTTTCACTTGTTTTCAAGATAAAATAAACAGTTTCATGCAAGTTCTACTATTTATTCAACTAGTATGTTGAAATATTTTACGCTGTAAAACTTGGTGGGGAAGAATATCACTCATTAACTCATTTTCATGGAATGGTGGACAGATCTTTTTGAAAAGATGAGATTCTTGGTCTAGTTTGAGAAACCAAAAATCCACCATCATGTATATTAAGCATAGATAATAAACCACTACAGACAAGTACATAATCAGGCAAATCAAAATGAACATAGACTTTTAAGATGACCATCAGTAATAAAATTTAGGAGCAAACCTGGTAAGTTTAACGACTGAGAACATTATGTTATAGAGTGATCTGGAGAAAGATTCTTGAGAATACCATAATATTAAGCAATTCTGTTGACACATAAAGTTCCAATATTTAAAGAAATAGCTCCAACAAACCTAAATAAATATTTACAATATCTGGTGCTACCAAAGTAGCAAAACTCAGAGCTGACCTTGATGATGACTGCAGTTGCTAGTATCTGCACTGAGAACAGTTAAGAATTCATAGAGAAACTTTTCATTTCAGTGATTTAGTAAAAAAAAAAAACCTTAAACTTCTCAGGTGGGAATATTTCCACCCATGAACTCATGACATGCCTCAACCTCCCCACGAAAACCTTCCTGCATACCAGTTGATCCATCCCCATGCATTTTTCACAATTCCATTAACAGTTTGGGCCATATGTTGCAAAGGCCTCGTGGCTTTTGTTGCAGCTCCATTTCAGTTCCCTTCTGTCAGTTTAGCATAGCTGATGAAGTCTCCATTGGCAACAGTTCAAGGGACTCTGCAGAATTGAACAGTCTCTGTGCTATATGAGTGTGGGAAATGTTGCCCCTAAATTTCGGTGATATCCCCTCCCCACTGGAATGGAAAAGTTATATCAGGTTCACAAAACTCTCCATGTTCTTGGAAGTTCATGAAGAAACCAACCTCAATTTTGTCTTTAAAGAGTAGAAACACTCAATGTCACCAAGCATGTATATCTACCTCAGTGGCTTGAAAGTAGCACAACTCTTAGGATATTAAAAGATAAAGGTTTTTCAGAGTTATTTTATCAAGTGTGGAGGTTACTCCTCTGGCATTTAATTGCAATATCAAACCCATGGACATCAATGGCCAAGTACTGTTTTATACTGGAATGTTTTTTCAAAAATCCAAGAAATGTTACAATTTATGAGAAAACTTTTGCTCGGATGCACAGTTTCTGTGGCCTATCATCTAGTTGAAAATTATAGAGGAAACTTGATATTACGCTTTCATTTTCTGTTTGTTTGGGGAATTTTTTTTTCTTCTTTTATCTTAAAAAATTTACCTCATCAAACCCAAGCTGTCCTAGAATTAGACTGAAATAAAAAGTGTTGTAAGGAAGCTCATACAGATATGTCAACACCTACAGCTTTTAACAGAGCTGAAAGCAGTAAAGTTCACAGGCATGAGGAACCTTTTGCAAATTACCCTCATGAAGAAGGCCAGCCCAGAATACAAGGCCAACACTTCATTTTTTGTAATGGAAAAGAGTGAGGAGGAAGCTCTTTCCAACTATCTGTTTAGGATGGCTACAGTCTCTTAGTGATTCTGGGACTGGGCCCTGGGAATGAGCTGCAGCAAAGTTCTTGGAGCTGCCTTTTTACTGAAGTCAGCTGTTGCCCAGTACATTTGCTCCATTATCTTAAGGCTCCTTGAGGCTGTATCTATCCTGGTGTATCAGTGGAATCAGGAAGTGTCCCTGTGATTGGGAATTCGCCTGATTAATCTGCTAAATTGCAAGAATGGTCTCTGATATATTTTTGGCCCATAACTACTGTCCAAAGCAGTTCCTGAGCCCAGCTGTACCCTGGATTGGGCAGAGGCCTTTCCCTATAAGCAGCTTGAATGCGGCCGTGCAGGTTTGGAGGTCGGGTGGCTTTCACGGCGGCGACGAGGCCTGTCCAGTGCCGCCGGGCCTTTAGGAGAAGAGCTGCACCAGGCGTGCTTAACGTACTTCTACAGGGGTAGCTTTAAAGGAAATTGTTCTTTCTGCTTTCTGTTACTTAAAAAGTTTTCTGCTAAAGATTTCCACAGGGAATCCATCAAGAGCATCCTCCCTGCAACTTCCTTGAGTCCTTGCCAGACAATTTTCAGAGCATCAGGTTCCCAGGCCTATTCTATATACAGAAAGCAGAAAAATCAGTCAGCCAGAGACTTTGCTGCAAAGCTCTGCTAGAAGAGTATGTTCATCTTCTCTGATAAATCCCCTAATCATAAACACAAGAAGTCTGAGTAGCTGGCTGTGTTTCAAGCAAGGCTTTTTATTTGCAGCCAAGACTGGGAGATAATTTGTAACTGAATTAGCAAGTTGATGAGATGATCTGTTTTGAAAACATTATACAGCTTTTAATTCCCAACCACGTTAACAGATTAACAGACAGTTCTGCTCTGATCAGTGAGATTGGACCCTTTCTGTACAACACAAAAGGTTCCTCTGCCTTCTTGCTCTTACCATCATACCCCAATGCTCCTTAGCCCTAGCCATATTACTGAGAGTGGACACATGAAAATTTTATCTCGTGTAAGACCTGAATGCACCAGAGGTTGTTGTGGTACTGGGACACTCAGGTGCTGCATGGAGAAGCTAAGTAATTTCCTAAACTCCATGGCTGATTTTTCCATCATGTCCCAGAGGAAACATCATATAAATCTGTGGGGTAGAGTTTTGCTAAGATTGTACAGAATGTCATGGCGGGGATGGTTGCTCATTTTCCTGTATTGTTTTTAGCACTTTATTAAAAACTACCAGGAAATCTTGGTCATTTGTCCCTCATGTATCCAAATGCATGCAGTAGTCCATGTGGATTCTATTTGCCTTGATATCCAGCTCACAGAAGAAAGGCTGTCTGGGGATGAAATGCCATTAAGCATATGTAACAGGTGTTTCCAAATTCACTAGCAGTCAGCTCCAATTAAATATTCATTCTCCTGACACAGAATGCTTTTCTTTCACTACTTAACACAAAAGGTCATAGCTCAATTCTGTTTGAAATCTCAGAAGCCATGAGCTTCTGAGATTGAAATCACTTTCTGCTTGATTTTTCTGAGACAGCTTTAGTACCTTCATAATACTTGTACCAAGCGTATATTTTTTTCGCAAGGTTATAATAACTATATATTCTGGAAAAGAAAATGTCTCTCACCATCAGAATCAGTCTTGTCTCATTGTAAAACATTGGAAGGATCCAGAATGCACCTGTACTTGGTAATGGTGGAGCCTTGATTGAAATGCTCTTACAGACGCAGTTGATTTAGCTGTGAAGCCTTTGTCAAAACAGATTTCACTGGCAACAAAATCATTAATTGTTTTTGCACCATAGTTATATTGTTAATCATTTAAATCTGTAATTATATGGTGTACGTTAACTGGGCAAAGCACAAATGCTGATAATTATCATACACGGCTATTTTCATTATTTAGCTTTTGCAATGAAGAGCTTATGTAGGCTTTACATGGCACACAATATTATTACAAAAATAATAATATGAACAGTTTGGGGGGCTGTAGTTTCTCCAAATTTTTGGCATTTAATTATGACCTGGATATCTATTTTGTCATGAAATGGATTTATCTACATTATGAATTATCTGATACTAGATCACTACTGTAAAAAAATGGTTTAAGTTCCCGTTTAACTCCTTCAAGTACTGTAGGCATCTAGTTCTGATATTGTTCAAGTTCTGCATACCCTATCTGAGCATTTAAATTTGGTAAGATAAATCCTCTCCAGCATTTCACATATAACATGTAACGTGTTAAGTAGGTATTTAAAATGTCCTTAATTCACACTAAAAGGGTGATGTCACTTTTCCAACTCACACTGTGAAAACTTAACAACCCCCAGGGATCTGTGTTTTAATCCCATCTGCAGACACAAAAAAAAACCTGCTAGCCAACACCAGGTCTGTCATTTGCACTGCGTTAATGAAGATACCACTATGTGACAAACACAGAGAAGATTGGCAGGAAGAGATCATAGTTGCCATGAGTCATTTGCCTTATTAAAGGACTCCACATTAGGCATTCTAAGAAATCAAAATTTAGAAATACAAAACATGTCTCTAAAAGAGAGATGGTTAAGCATCTCTAAGATGGTTTTCTCCATTCTTCTGGAGAAAAGCTACCTATGAGTGAAATGAAAAACAAAAATATGAAAAAAACCCAGTAGCTAAAACCATCCTACAGTCTTTAAACTACAGAAACTAAGTTTACTTTATGATTTCCAGGCTACTTAAAATATATATTTTAGACATATTACCTTTCCTCATATAATAGCTGTTTTCATGAAGTATCTATTTCAGCCTGACTTAAGTAATCACAAGGGGTTAAGAAGCCAATTTTTTTAAAAATGCCTTGTATAACAAAATGTATATTCAAATTCAGAGATTTAGCAGTGTTATCATAACGTTTACCTGAGGAATTAGCACCAGAGGTAATTGCTGATACCAAAATTATGATTTCAGATGCATTGCTGAAAATGTAATATCTTTATATAAAATTTTCGTGTTTGCATCACAACTATTTCAGAATGACAGATATAATCTGATGATTAGTATACAGCCATCTTAATACAAATGTGCATTTTTGGGCCGTTGCACTGGAATGAGTCAGTTCTTTTGAATTATTTACAATTGCAGAGCTGACAAAATAGCTTTTTACCTACACAATATTGGTTTAAAATGAAATTCCATAAAACATATATGGGTCCATATGAATTAGCACATAAAATAAAAACCACATTTTATTTTAAATGCAGTTCCCTGTTTCAAAGTTGTAAGATTATAAAAAAGCTCCATTTCAATATTTTCTTTGGCACACAAGCTATTTACATAACACTTGGATTAAACTATTTGAGTACATACGCATGTTTAAAGCTCATTGAAAAAACAAAGTGTTCACAAAATGCTGTTACTCTCCTGAGCCCATAAGCCGTATAGAAGTCCACATTGGCCACAGAGCATGGGCCCTGCTCCGTGACTGTACCTAAACACAGCACCATGATGATGAACAGGAGAAAGGTTTCAGCAGCTCTTGCATCTTTTCTGCACTCAGAGGTGCATCCTTTGACCCAGGTCCCCATACAATTCCCATCTGAAGTGCTGCTCTAATGACAGCTTTAGTGTGAAAGGCAAGGCTAGGCAAGGAACAAATCTTAATGTAACGCAGCATCCCTAATGAGAAGAATGCTCTATTAGCTTAGCTCCAATATTTTATAGTCATAAAGACATCATTGTCAGCAGCCATAATCACCTCCATCAATAACGATTCATTCAAGATTGGCATCTTCATCCAAAAAACATGTTAGAGACACATTTATAAATATTCGTGACACTAGTGGGAATGGATTCAGCACTTTTATCCTTTTATCACATAATTTTGTATGCCTGTTTGCTGTATACTTGCCATTTTTTGCTGTTTAAAACCTAATTCAATCTTATTGGACTGTATTTCCCTTAAGAGAACTTTGTGCAGTTTGGTGGAATCACAGCAACAGTTAATCACTTTTGCAACCTCATGCATTTTGGAGCTTTCTTGAGTCTATGAACTGCTTTACCTGAAAATATTATTATGTCTTACAAAAATATGACAATTATTGTTTCTGGGATCTTAAAAATGTCTATACATTCAGTGACAACAGGGTCATTCTCATTTTCCATTCTTTCTTGAAGTTCTTTATTTAAATCTAAATAATGCCTAAAATTATCTTCTTACACTCCTGCTCACCTCTATAAGATTTAAGAGTCTTCTCCTTAACAGAAAAATTAGGTATTTGCATAAATCTGTAAAACAAAAACCTGCAATGAGTATCTTACTGAAAGCATATTGAGTAAATGCAGAGTGTGATAGAAAGAAAGAGAAAAATGCTACAAAGAGCATTTATGCCATAGTGTCCTGATGTTAATAACATACCTTTGGAATTAGCTGCTTAACCTAGTGTATAAGCACACACCAATTAATCTATACATCTATATTTCTTTTTTTCTTTATAGAAAGCAGAGATTGCTGTTGCGCCTCTGACCATCACTTTGGTACGAGAAGAGGTCATTGATTTTTCTAAGCCTTTTATGAGTTTGGGGATATCCATTATGATCAAAAAGCCCCAGAAATCTAAACCAGGAGTGTTTTCCTTCTTGGACCCTTTGGCGTATGAGATCTGGATGTGCATAGTCTTTGCCTACATTGGTGTCAGTGTGGTCCTGTTCCTAGTTAGCAGGTTTAGTCCATATGAGTGGCACACAGAAGAACCAGAGGATGGGAAAGAAGGACCCAGTGACCAGCCTCCCAATGAGTTTGGCATATTCAACAGCCTCTGGTTTTCCCTGGGTGCCTTTATGCAACAAGGATGTGATATTTCCCCAAGGTTTGTGTCAAATCTTTTTACATTTGCACTTTATCTTCAACACTGAAGCATAAAATCTTCCTTCGTTAATTTTCCTGGCAGTGTTTTGAAGTTCATTCTTCAGGAAGCCTTTTCTTCTTTTTTTTTTTTTTTTTCCTTTTTTAATAGCCATGATAATCTGCTTTGAATTTCAGTCATTACCATTATTTAACCAATGTCAATGTGGATAAACCACAAACAGCTCTCAGAAACAGCAGGTTCATGCCGGGGAAATTCCACTGGGTTGACTTCAGAAGAGCTGTGTTGCTAGATTGGTTCCATTGTGTTACAACAATGAAATGCACACAGTTGTGCTGAGTATCTGCCTTGCATCAAGGAATGTCCCACTTCCGTTTCAAGTTCCACAGTGCTGCTTCACAAATATTGCTGTCTGTGAGAGACAATATTTGACTGTCTGTTTCTGAGAAGCCAGGCAATGTGTTGCTCAGGTGTGTATTACATAGCGCATGCCTCAGATCCACTGCATGTTTGGTCCTATAAAACATGATTAGTCCTATAACACATGATCTAGTACATGATTAGTCTAATACATGCAGTCCTGAATTTCTCAACCTTTTAAGAAGTTCTGGAACTTTAGTGGGCATTAACTAAAACTATTTTATTAAATATTATGACCCAATCTTTCAAACTTAAAGGCTTCATTTTAGCCATTTGCAGTGAAATTTTGAGTGTTCAGCATTGGCCTAATCCTTCTATTACTAAAGTTAACAATAAGACTGCTACTGATTAAGAGTGGATGTGCATTACTCCTCAACAACCATCTCATTAAATTGCAGGTATTGAAACGGAAAATACAATTTTTTTACTTAACAGAACTGTCTCTTTTATCATGAAATTCTTGCTTCTTAAAGAAGAAAAATGTGAATGTTCAATGATTGATTGCAGTAGCTTGTGGAATTTTTGAGAAGTTTGGGTGACAGGAAGATTTTAATCCTAGAGCTGACATAATCCATATGCAAAGCCTTTTGCATTTTTTTTAAGAGGAAACCGAGAAAACTATGGATTTTCAGCTACCATGCTTTACTTTTGTCTCCAAAGAGAGATTACCTACCCAGTATTTTTTGACAATTTTTTCCTATTTTTAGACATTTCCTGAAATAATAGGAGCACTGAGATTACTGTTCAAGAGGATTTTAGTTTCCATGTATGTGTGATACACATTAGTAAAGTGTACTACACTGTAGACATTAAGTTTCAAGAGTAGAATCATTTATTATTAATTAAAATGCAAATGATCTTCCTTCCATTGCTTGTTACTTAAAGACAAATGTTCAGCAACAATGGTGCCTTCGCTCTCTCTCTCTCTGTCTCACTCTTTGTGGCTCAAGAGACAGGAAAATGTGCATTATCTTATTCATGTTTAGATCCCTCTCAGGTCGCATTGTTGGAGGTGTCTGGTGGTTCTTCACGCTCATCATTATTTCATCCTACACTGCTAACCTCGCTGCTTTCTTGACTGTTGAGCGAATGGTCTCACCCATAGAGAGTGCAGAAGACCTTGCCAAACAAACCGAAATTGCTTACGGGACACTGGACTCAGGGTCAACCAAAGAGTTCTTCAGAGTAAGTTGGCACGTCCATTAGAGCAGCTATACCTACCAACCACTCTTATAAGATGCTTGGAAATGTGAAATAATGTGACTTTGCAATTATATGCAGTATAGTTTTGTAACTCCTGCAATACTTTAGCTACATTTTTACCCCCACAAGACCATTTGTTGGAGTATTCACGTTTTTTAATCTGTGGAAAGCTTATTGATCTTGTCAAAAAAAAAGAGATGGAAAAGAGATGCCCTGAGGGATAGTGAAACCAGTCATAATTAAAGCAGCGTTGCAGTATTGATTCATGTAAAGCTACAGTACTGAAGCGATGTGCAACATTGAAAGCCTGTGATGGTAATGCGGAGTCTTGCAGGATTTGTTTCAACTTATGGATTTGGCTGTGTGCATTTTGCTTTAGGGTCTTGGGTGGTGGGAAGGAAATGCATTTTTTAATTTGCTGACTTTCAGATGGATGATAAAGAGAAACTTTAACTGGAGGGGATGTGGTTGGAGCTTCCGGAAATAGCCTAAATAGCCATTCATATGCCTGTGCTGTCTCTATTGATTACTTCATTCTCATTTGCTTTCCTGCATTAGTGTGGTTGGAATGTAATCCTCATCATTTGCCAGCTGGAAAGCAGGGAGCTTGGACACCCCAAGCAGTGCATAATAAACAGTCCTTCCTGTTTTATTTCATGTCTCCAGCAGATGAAAGTTAAGCTCAGCTGACTAAAGTGAGTTTAGTGTTTGAACACAGCTCTGAATAAATGCTGTGAGCCAGTAACCCTTGCTTGAAAAGTACACAGCTAATTAGGTCATTATTTATCTGAAATGTGGAGATCAAGGGATTTTTAGAAGTCAAGAAGATGGACTGAAAATTTCTTCTAATTGCCTAATTGAAAGGAGGTCTGTGTTCAGTATTTACACACACCTTCACTGTTTTTAGTTTGGTAAAACTGAACTCAGTAAACCATTAAAAAATTTTCAATGCAATTTGGAAATATAGACAATATCCATTCAAAGACAGTGTCTCACATGAAATAACCTTTTTATTGCAACAAATATCCCCATAGAAAAGCTTGCAGACCTGTTCTATTAGCTGCGGAAAGATGATTTATAAGATATAAATTTCACTTAAAAAACACATAGTGATCAGACCTTCTCATAGTGAAACTCATTAAGGAGTTCAGTTTAACCCAGTTTTCTAGATTTCTTCTGTAGACACTGCAGAAAGAAAAGCAGCCCTGTGCATCCTGTGTGATACATGTGTGTAATGATAAAATAAAACACACATTGAAGGATCTGCCTCTTTACTTGAACTCTGGAGGAGTCCAGCTGAAATGATTAAAATGCTTGGTACCTCATTTTTAATGGATACTGTTCACTGAAAAGTTTCTAACTACATCTGTCTTACCATTTTTTTTAATAAGTGTAGTCCCTCCTACCATTTTTTTATATTCACCTACGTTTTACCCATAAACACATTTTTAGTTCTTTTTAGCTGGATATTTTTATTCTTGGCACTCCAGTTTCAGTCCATCATAACTTGAGGTGGTAACCACAATATATGGGTACAAATAGCTCTTTCTACTAGAATGAAGCTGTGATGATACTTAAAAACATGATGCTGATGGACAGGCAGATTTATGTATCTTTATTATCTTGTTGCATTTTCAAGAGTATCTAGTTGTTGCAAATTTGTTAGGTGATGCCATGCAAAAATGAATTCCCAAAGAAACAGTAGAGAATGAAAGACTGGAATTGTTTACTTAAGATTTTAAAAATACTTGTACAAGCCATTGTATTGAAGTAATGAGATCAGATAGTTTGATGTAGAAACAATATTGGTCACAAAAATTTCATGGTTCTTTTAAACCATCCTGTAAACACAGAAACTTTTTCAATATTTTAGGCACTTTCTCATTTTAAAGAGAAGACACTATAATGAAGTAAAAAAGCCAACGACGACAGCCCTTCTTTCACTTCAGTCTTCAAGGGTTAGGAGATAAAAGAAGGAAAATCAATGTTGCTCTTTTTATTTTTCTTTTCTTTCAAAATACAGTGAGAAGCATTCAAATTAACAAATACTAAATACAATCGCATATGCAAAATTTGAAGCTTAGTGAAGATTTGAACTGTGTTGATCACTTCCTTTAAAGTGATGTAATTGAGGCCCTGCTTTCAAATAATTTCTAATCTTTGTCACAGTATAGTGATTCTTAATGATATGTGCTATTCTTATGTGCTATTTCTAAAAATAATTTTCACAAAACAGGGACAAAATTTCAGCAGACAATATTTACACAAAAGCTGTTTTCATAATACATAAATTAAGACCTAGCCTGAAACAATGGTACAAGAGGACTTATGTGCCAAGTCTAGCATTTTGTGGGTTCAGAAGCAATTCACTTTTTGGTATTGGAATCATGTGTAACCTTTCTGTCAGTGGTGATTATCCAGCTGAAGATGAGCCTTCAGGACATATTCTCATCATTCTGTCATTTCTGAGCAAAATGTCAGAAACTCTGAACACCTCTTCAGCTTGTTTTAAATCTATATTGAAAGCGGAAAAGGGAAAATCATTTTAAAGCCAACACAAAGAGGAACTTTGATACTGTTAGCTGTTACATACTTCTATTTTCTGGTTTAGATGCAGTGAGAGTTGTATTTTCCAGGCGGATTGCTGAAGAGGGAAAGTAGTTAGTTTTAGCAGTTCTACTCAGAAAAGCCCAAAATGAAAATTATCCCAGCTTGTCTGACTGCAGGGAAAGCTGAAATGTTTCCTTTTATGATAATAAAAAACATTTGTTAGTTCACTCTTCAATTTTCCCTCTGAGTTGACACGTAGAAATTGAATGTAAACAAATGAAAGTTTGGAAGAACAAAATGTTATTAGAGAGCAGATACCTTGTTCGACTTTACATATTTTATCTATTTTTCCAGGTGAAGGAGACTACATTCTAAAAAAAAAAAAGAAATTTAAATGCAACCTTTTTCAATTGATTTAGGGCAGTGTTTCCTGTTACTATTCAAGCTGTTTGATGTGCTGCATAAAGTTTTAAATGAAAGTGACCTATTATATGGTTACTCTATAAAGAATTAGATGTAACGGATGTTAAGATGAGAGAAATGTTTGGAAGTGAAGGCAAACAAAAGCAAGAAAATACTCTTGAAATTATGACTGATTTTTTTACTACTCTTCTCCATTTTTTTCTTCCTGTAAATTTAAATCCATGAAATACATCAGTGTAAAGCAAAAATAATGCATTGGTGGTTTAGTTTATGCTTTGCTCCCAGACACTATTATGTAAATGTAAAATAGCTGTGACTACAGTGGAAAGAAAGGGTGACAAGTCAGGATGTGATTAGGGACATACACAGCTGTTGTTGATTCAAATGTTATTATATTTGACAGAAAGATAAAATTATTCATACAGACAAATCAAAAAGGAAAGCTTAATTTGTGATGTTCTGCTATATGGCATTTTTATTGAACATTTTTAGTTAAATGCCACTTATTTTCAGGGTAGACTTAGGTCCCTAACAAATTATTTTCTAAGTAATAGTACAGTCATTCAGTAATTGGTAAAAAGAAGTGCTTCGGGGAAATTACTCTCATGTATAAAAAGGCTCAGTTCCAGAGTTCTAAAAGCCATTTTTAATTTATATAATACTAAGATTACAGGATTTGGTATTTGTTTCAATAATCTAAGGCTCTTTGTTTTGGGACTTTATAATAATGAATATTTTCCTGGAGTGCACAGCGCAGTATAGGAACGGGCTCATAGACCAAATCTTGCTTAGCTAGAAACTCCTCTTGACTCAAATAAAAACTGACTTGAGCATTAGGTTAAAAAGTCCTTTTTGCAGCACACATAGAGGAAGACAAGTGCCATCTGTTATTATAAAAACAGTGTGTAGTGTTCAGCTGACACACTGCTGGTTTGCATGTATGTATTCCTATTGCTGGAGGAAGCAAAGGAGTTGTTGAGTGAATCTAATGAGCATGGGAAACTTCTCAGCCTGACAGCATTTCCTTCCTTTCTTTTAGTGAAAATTTTTATTTGCTTTCATTTCTAGTGAAGAAGTTTTATTTTTGAGTAAGTATTTACCTGTAGTTACTCTGTGCATTCCCAGACAGGAAAGTTTCCAACTAATGCAGTCTAAGCTATGAATTCTTTTGCATTCTTTGAGAAAGTAGATTTCCTACTCAGTTATTGGCAGGATCAGAGTCTTTAAAATAAATCTACTGATACTGCAGTTCTAAAATCATACCTAATTCTTTAAGAAAGATGTTTATGGCATTTTACTTCCTTTAATATTTTGTCCAACTTGCTGTTTCCATCTTTTATTGTGAACCATGTCTTCAAACACTGTATAGAATTTCTGAATATAAATCAGGTCAATTCTGGACTCTGAATTATGAAAGCAGAAATCTTACTTAAGCTATTGTGATTGTGATGGTGTAAGAAGTGGGTGTTAGAGAAATGCTTTAATATTCAGCTGAGTATTTATGGGGAGATTTATTTTACTGTTTTTCTTAAAAGTACAGGCTTATTGTGGACATTTATTTCATATATCATTCCCTAACACACACTTTACCATACTGTGTGTGAACTTTCTCTCTAACAGTAAATTCAGCTTTGCAGGTTTCTTTTTTGACTGCTAGAAGGTAGCCAAACTTTAAAATAGTATCTGCTGTTACAGTATTGATACTTTTATTTCTTGTCTCTTTTAAAAGAATGAAATTCCAATAAAACCCTTCTCTGAGATTTTCCCAACCTCAAATGTCTGAAAAATTAAGTATGATTGATTTTATTTGACCAGTGCCATTCTGAAACATTGCAATATTCCTTTATTCTAACTTGTTTTTGATTTTCTCCAGAGATCAAAAATAGCAGTGTATGAAAAGATGTGGACCTACATGAAATCAGCTGAGCCATCAGTGTTCACTAGGACTACTGCAGAGGGAGTAGCTCGTGTCCGCAAATCCAAGGGCAAGTTTGCCTTCCTGCTGGAGTCCACCATGAATGAATACATTGAGCAACGAAAGCCATGTGACACCATGAAAGTGGGAGGAAATCTGGATTCGAAAGGCTATGGCGTAGCCACACCGAAGGGTTCTCCATTAAGGTGGGTGGAATAGTATAACAATATAAAATGTGTTGTTATAGTATTCCACCTTCCCTGATGTCCCTGATATAGCTCTTTTTGTTTTGTGTGTGAACATGGTATGTTATTTTTATTTTCTTCCATTTAATTTTTTTTTGATCAACAAAGGTAACCATTTCTAATTGCAATATGGGTTTAGCAGCTATAGTTGGCATATGTTTCAAGGCCATATAAAAACCAAACTGGTTGAACACTAGCTACTTGAAGTCAGCCTTAATAGAATTAACATTGGTTATTCTATTTCATCAGCTTTTTTCACAGAATTCAACCCTTTTTAGCAGTATTATGCTTACATTATCTACATAAGTATCTGCATCAATAATATGCCTACATTTTATGTTTTGTTTATTGATCTCAGCTACTGATTTCTGAGTAAGAAGCTGCAACATCTTTTTTCAGCTGTCCTCACTTGGAGGCAAATTGTCCTTCATTAGGGTACTTTGTTATTAAAGCACCTTCTTATTTAGAAAAATGTTTGTGTTTCTAGCATTATGCATTTCAGTACTGCCTTCAAACTCACCAGTATTTTCCTTATCGTGGTATCAGATGCATTCAGTAAAGTAGGAGAGTTTTTGATTCACAGGCAGAACATCATTTGCATTTCATTTCAATTGTCAGGGGCCACAAGTCAAGGTACCAGCTTTGTGTTAAAATTAGTGGTATTTACCATTCTGTTTCTTTAACATTTAAGGCAAACAAAACTTGCATTTTCCAGTAGATTTGCCAATTTTCTTCAAAACAAAAGAGCAACTAGCAGTTGAAGGAAATATGACCTGTGGAGTCTGACAATGAGTGCACATGGGTGGCGGAAAGGGAATGCTCTGCAGAGTGCTCAGCACCCCATTTCTCACATTTGTGCTAATGATAAGGGATTAGGATGTGAAACAAAGGGGAGGAAGTAGGTGTACGGGAAGAGTTGCAAGTGCAGATGGAGCCATATGTCTGTGGCTGAAATAACTAAGGAGCTATTTGTCTACATCTGTGACTGCAGAGGAGACATTACCACTATGCAGATAGCCAGACTCACTCATAACTCATTAGTTAAACCTGCACACAATGTCACAAACATTAGTAGCTGTAACTGTATTATGGGGCGGTGAAAGGAGTATCATTAGAACCATTTCCATCCACAGCAAAAGAAGATTTGTATGTGCAGGGGAAAATCAGGCCAGTTATTGCAGTAACTGAATATGAATTTTTGGTCCTTAATATTCAGTACCTCTCAGATTTAAAAATTGCCACCTTCAGTGCTGAATAAAGTAGTAAGAGAACATTAAGGACATGAGAGAGGGAAAACGACAATTAGAATATAAAATTACACAGAATATAGAATTAAAATGTTAATTCTGTAGAAAAACATGTCCAGAACTTATAAAGTAGTTAAAGGTAGAAGGCAGTGCTAATAAGAGAGGCTGATTTATTATCTGGATATATTATCAAAACACTTGTTTTTTATTTTACATTTCCAATAGATTGATATCTCCCTCTCAGTGTTTCAAACAACCTAAGAGTGGTAGGCACACGGCAGTTTGGGGTAGTAGGGAAATGCCCATTGCTGACAGTCGTGCTTTACTGAGTCAGAGCTAGAGCATACATTCTAGGAGTACTTTGGCTACTGTCATATATGTCCTAGCAGTGGGCTCTTTGCTTTAAGTCTGCTTCATGGAGTTCTTTAGTCCCTTTCCCTTTTTTCTGCAGAGTATTCAATACCAACAAGAGACAGCCTGTTACAATGAGCACTTATAGCCTGTTGAAGTTGATTTGTGTCAAATTTGGGCTTATTTCAGGTTTGTTCAGTTGGCTAGACAAAAATACCTAGGAGTAATGGAGATGAGACATAAAGCAGTTATAAGTAAGAGGGCATAGTAAGACTAAGAGCAGAGAGGAAGAGCACAACCACGATTGTAGGGATCCAGTGTGAAATCCTGCTCCCATCCCAGCTAAAGAACAAACTCACAGACATTTCAGTGCGGCCATCTTTTCTGGGGGTCGGCAACCATTGGTAGGGTGATGTGATCAAAACCATGTAGTTTTTCATATCCTACCTTCAAGCATGTTTCAAAAAATAAAATAGGGGATATCCTACCGGACTTGAAAATTGGACCAAATCTTCTTTCAAGCTGTCTCGACTGGCTGTCCATGTCCATGCCTTTCCTGAGCCTTTCTTTCACATGTGCTAAGCTGCTTGTTCTCCTGCTGCACCCTATTTCCTCTCCAGCCCCAGTGACAAACCATCAGTGCTGCTTACCTACTTAAAACATTAAGCAACACACTTAATGTTCTGGATAAAAATAAAGAACAAGCAATACCTCACATTCATACCACCTCTTTCATGTATATCTATATCGAGTAGCACTTACAGAAGAGGAGAAAAGCTTCCTCCCCCGATGTTTTTGAACAGAAAAGAGTCAGCTGTAAACTTTAAATGCATGTTTCAGTATTTTCTGAATTTTTTAAGATTTAGAATATGCTGCTTTTGCTATTTTGACTGCATCCCACATGGTAGAGTTTCTGCCACTGATCAGATGACTTATGTAACTGCTGTCTGCACAGATAATTGCAAATATTGAACATGCAGTTTGAAATCCATGAAGGGCAGGCTAGAAAGCTCATTACATAAATTAGTCAAAAGACATCATTTGCTATGGGAGTTGTAAATTCTGTTTTAATTAATAATCACAATTTCCTGTTTGAGTAATATGTAGATCACAAATTGCTTGATGTAGTTCACAAATAATTGCAAGTAGGATATAAAAGTTAAACATTCAAATGGTATTTTTGGTCTGTTCAGGACTAGGGAAAAATAACATTTTTTCCAAATGAATTATTCAAATCAAATTAGTCACTGAACTGTTTGAACACCTATTTCATTAGAAGTATTTTAGTCTTAGTCCTCCTCCTATTTTCAATGACATAGATCAGGAGTTTTTTTCTTGAAAATATAGTGACATCTGAATAAAATGGATGTGAGTGTATAGAGAACTAGACCATATATTTTCACACACCTAACTGTCAGGAAGTGGGTCTTCCCATAGCATAGGATTAGGGAAGGTTCCCTGCCATCACATCACCAAGCTCATGTTCATTACAGAGCACATGCTCATCACTTGGTTCGTGCAGATGAAATCCACCTGTCAGAGAGACCTAAGGACTGGTGTCTCTGTTGCTCATGACTGTACACATGAGCAGGGTAGTGGATTTTAATTCAAAACTTGTTGGGTTTCCTGCTACACCCCGCAGTGTTCAACCAGTACCTATTGCCTAACTGGAATGATTTATTCTCAGTGCTGGTGCAGTATTACAATTAATGCATATCACTGAATGGAGGAGAATGGGAGATGCCTGATGTGTGTTTCTTTTATGCCCTACAGGCAGTACCACATCACATATCATGCGTGTCTCCTTCCTTCCCTCCTTTTCACTGATATTCATTTCTATTTGATGTTGTAAAAGACTGATGTGTTTGAGAAGGAATGTGGGATTGAGGGCAAAGGCTCTCATCGCAACAAAGATTGAGTTTCTTTCATGGCACTACTCAATTGTTCTCACTGTTTCCTCCTCCTACAACGGTAGGTATCATTCCAAAGCCACTGTGCAGTACTCAGAATGGATTAATGAGGTTTTTTCTTCAAAGGTGGTGCTTTCAAAGGTGGTTAAGAGAGTGCTGCTTGTCTGCTTAGCAAGACCTGCCTTTGTATAAGTGTTGTCATTAGAAGATTTTCTCGTGGCCGGACTTCTGGCCATTGTGGATCACCCCTGGGTCATCTGCCTTGCCACTTGCAGTAACTGTGTTTCCAGAAGGCAACACCTGGAGATCTTGTATTACTCAAGTCCTGTGCCTTGCATGCCTCTGCTTTTTTGTTTTAGATATGTAGGCATCATAAACAAGTTTGTATAGTGAAGAACATGAAAGAGTTTTTCACTCTAAGAGGTAAAGAAAAAGAAGTTAAGGACAATATTTTCTCAAAGATACACTAAAAGCTTTTCCAGCTTTTTGTATCTTGAGGCTGTTTTATATAAAGGGGAATGACAGGTTGGGCTAAAAAATGAGGAGTTATCATTTTTTCTCTCACTGTTTTAATTAAGGACATTTGTCCTGTCCTGTAGCCAAAAATATGGAGCATGGATGAGTGAAACCTGCAAGGTCATAAGTGTCTGGTGAGACACTGAGCCCAGGCAGATGAGAATGGCAGGATTAGATTTAGACAAATAATAGAAAAACTTAACTAGATGCATCAATGTGTTTTAGAGATTGCTGATACTTGTTCACCAACCTCATGAAATCCAGAGCTCTAGTAAGTTCCTGCTATTGCAATTACAGTTATTGTTTATATATACATATATATATATATATGAAACTAGGATTCCATATTTCATTATTCAAGTCTCTATTCTTTTTATGTAGTAAAGGATTAACTGAGTTTGACTTTAGGAAAAATTCTTTGTGTTCTGGAAAGGAAGGCAAAAATGTCCACCTGGTGATATCTGCTGGTTTTTGGCAGTGTGACATCTGGTGACATGAACTGACTCTTTATGCTTTATCCGTTCTTTACTGTGTTTAACATAAGGTGTTCAGCTGTGGCGGTGCATCAGTGATGCTAGTGTTACAGATGTAACTTTAAGATCATTCTAGCAACTTATGTGAAGAGAAAAGTGCAACTTAAGTGAAGCTAATGATTTTAGTTTCCATCTCATGCAAGGGAGGACCCTGCCCCGCAAATTGCTTGGGGTGCAAAAGGCATCCAAATGGTACCCGGTCAACAGTGTATGGATTCTCCTTTTTTATATGATATAATGTGCAATACCCGAAAGAGATTTACTCTAGAAGTGAGAGATCTGTGGTGGAAGGAACTTTTTCTTGAAGAAAAATCAAACTGTGGGAGTAAGGTAGAGATCTATTATGAAGGGAGTCTTTGTGTGCATGGGCTCTATAATCGACCATCTTGATTCAGTGACTTCATCTTCTCCTTGTTTTCCTGAGGTGAATCTCTAAAACTGCCATTCTTTCATTTCCTCATTTCAATGTGGTACTACAGCTGGCAATGTTATCTTTACTTTCACAGATATATATAGTATGGTTCCTTAGAAATCTAGTGTTGGAAGAAAATTTTTTAAGTAATGCATGCTCACTCATAGGAAATTTTGGCAGACCTTACATAGGATGGAATATTCCCCCTTTTGGAAGTTGGTTTTTTGGTTTGGGTTTGTTTGTTTGTTTGTTTGTTTGTTTGTTTGTTTTTGGGGGGGGGTTGTTGTGGGGTTTTTTTTGGTAAGTGGTATTTTCTTTTTTTTTTTAACATTGACCTGACAATAACAGTATTATAGTACAGTTTCTTCCAGTGGGACTAATAATTTTTTTATTAAATGTTGTCCTAAATGTTTTTGGAGACCAGAGTACAAGGAGCTTATTGTGGAAGGAATACCGAGCCCATCATTCATTGCCAAAGCTGTTTATTGTGAACTTAATATATTATTCTGATTTGTAGGTCAGTGAGCTGGTAATTCACACCAAGCTCTGTAGGAAAACCATCAGAGTCATTACGCAGTAGTCAACTGTAAGGACAGGTAAAAACATTTCTCCCCAGACGTCTTGCATGCTCTGGTTTCTTGTGCTTTCCATAAGATTGGATTTGTGTGTACAAAAGGATAGGTATGATATTGACAGACTTCCTCTGAGTAAAAGAAGAATTAGGAAAAATGTTTGAGCTGGCCACCCAGATTTTTACAGTGTCAACATTTGTTTACTACAGAGGACTTCTTCCACTGTTGTTTTTTGATTGTTTTGTACTGGAGAAATCCATGAATCTTTAGAAAAATAGACTTTTCCCATCAGTGAAGCTTCCTTGTATAAGTTGTGTTGTTTCATAAAGGAAGCATTTCCCTGGACTACTCTCTGTGTACCCTATATTGTTCAGTTTTCAAGGGTCTTGCAGATTTTTTTAAGCAATATTGTTGATGTAACTATACTATCTTGGTGTTTCTGTGCATCTGGGCGGCATTCTTCACTCAATGGCATGTTCCTATTTCTAGAAAGGTACAGAAATAGGTAAAGGTAATGTATGGTTGGGTCATCCTGATAACATCTGCCACCCATGGGCTTCTGAGCAAGGTCTGGCACTTCGGAGAGAAGAACGGGTATTTCTGTTGCTGGCTAGCTCTCTTTGGGCTGGCAACACTGGCACATAAAGGCCTCCCCAGATCATTCTGAAGACAAGCAACCACCACAGTGAGGAGAGACACAGAGGAAACAGGTTTGATTTTTTTCACATTTCTCCTGCCAGAATGTCTGGTCTTGCCTTTAATCGATGTGCTATTCACAGAGTCATTTCAGCAAAGCACCATAGGACCTAAAAACTGGTGTTATTTATATACAATGTAGAGAAGTTATAGAGAAAACTGGTGAATAATGGAGGTTTGACAATTAAAATGAGTGATGTGAAAATACTGAGTTTGACCTCTACACTTTCAAAGCAAAGGGCACTGGAAAAAGCAAAAGATCCTGCATAGTTATGGGGTGGTCTGTCAACACTTAAAAGAACAGGATTTTAGTCAGCTTACCAGGACTTTCCAAGGTCATTTCTTTCTGTGATACCAAATGATATGAAAACTAGAATGTGATCTGTAGCATTTTATACGTATGTAAACATTATCCTGTTTGACTGATGGCGTAGATCATACTGTATGACTTTGCATAATATTTTTCCCTTCACTGTAGGCATAACAAGGCTTGAATTACCACCTCATTACCATTCAGTGTCAAAGCTTATAGCTGAGATATTTCTCAAGCAGGTCAGATCCTTCAGAGCTTGTTAGGTTTTCTATCAACTGAAAATAACACTTACTAGGTAAAAAGGCAGAGAATGGGCCACTGCTTAGGAAGGAATATAAAAGTCAGGGGTCAAAAGAAGATCAGTCAAAAGAGAAGCTGACAATAAATGTTAGCAAGTTGTCGTTTCAGCTGAGCCTGGGAGGCATACTTAATTTTGGTTACCTAAATTATTTCTGTCTAAAAACAGAGTATCTATTTGAAAAGTAAATATAAAGCCTTTGGAACAGAGATTAGAGTCTCCTCTTGCTCTGGTCCCCAGTGATGCCTGTTAGATTAATTTCATAATTTTCAATCAAGATAAGGGTCTTCCCTGTGCAAAATAGTGCAGTAAAAAAAAGGGGAAAATTTGATGATGACTAAATAAGATCCATTGCAAGATGTACAACCAAATGTATGGAGGCAAAATCTACTTGAAAGAGTATTGCCCATTCTTACAATTTTTACTCATAGAGGAAGGAAATTGTAATAATTCTGATTGCAGTGAAGGGCATTGCTTTTGAGATAATTTCTGATACTCATGACTTTGAAAGAAAAAATTCATTAGTGTCCATGATGCTGCACTTGCTGAATTTTCTCTGACCTGAGGTGGGGAAGGAAATCATTGTATCTTTCAAGTACTTCAAAGAGCCATCTCTGACCTGCCTTGCCTCACAGAACCTGTTTCTTCATTGCCACTAGCAGGATGTTTTCACTCTCAGACTTCAGGGATGATTCATAATTGAACAAAGTTCTCTCTGGTTTGGAAGAGAAAGCAAAAGTCACAGAAATTTGTTCTGCTGCAATTTCTCTTTTCTTTGACTACAAAGGACAGTAGAAGCACCTGATGGAAGGCAAAGCTCTTCCAAGAAGCTCAGCTGCCATTTTGATCATACTGTCAGTTTCTGGTGCCTCTCTGCTGGTATCAACGTGCTCCTTACTCCAAGGAAGGTCTTGGGATTTTAGTGAGAAAAGTGAAATTAAGTGTTTCTGAGCAGGAGTGAAAGAACAGAGCATGGAAACAGCAGTAAAACTATTGCATAGAAAGTGGAGGGGTTTTTAATCAGAACATTTCAGTGGCAGTAGGTATTTTAAAATTAGCAATATAATCGGTGTAAAAGGTGAAGCTACCATTCTGTAACTTTGGCTTTAGTATTGGCTTAGAAACATAATGAGTCTTCTTTTAAAAAACCAATTTCTTACAAGGAATTGTAAGAAATTGTAAGAAACTGTTTATACAAGAGATATCTCATTCTGATATTTAGTGATTACTGCAAATTTCTTTACTGTCCTACAGAAGCATTGGGCCAGTCTGAGGTAGTCAGCACTAGGAAAAGTTCAATAACAGGCGTGTTTTTTACAATCAGAAATAAATCAAGGCAGCAAAAAGATCAGAGTTCTTTTCTTACTTGTCTGTTTCAGAATTGTTTGAATGCAAATAGGATAGGAGCTTCACAATAAAAAATCTGTCCAAATAAAATTTGTCAGTCCGTTGAATTTTCTGACAGATAAAAAGGGGCATATATTTAAGGATAACCAATGAACTTACATCAGACTATCAGCAAAGGCCATAGTGTCTCAAAAATACTGATACCATAGCTGTGCACATGTCATACTGATTTTCTGGACTTCTACAAACCTTTGATAAGCATTAATCCCCACCGTATGCCAGTGGGATGCAAAAGGTTATGGTTGTTTCCAGTCTATAGATCCCCTGAGAAATAAATGCTGCCACTTGGCCTCTTCAGAAGTAATTTTCTCCTGCCCTTTTCCCTGCCATTTCCCCAATCCCTTGTAAAGCATCTCAGCAGAGGGCAAGATGCAGCCCTTTATATTTTAACAATGCTTCTCGTTATTATTTCTCTCTTTTCTTTTCATTACAAGTCTCTGGCTGTTTAGGTGTCAAGTCCCAGAAACTGCCCTTTGAAACTGATGGTACAGTTCCCAACAGCTAAAAGGCCTATCCCACTAAGATAATAATTGTTCAGGTAAATTGTAGGTAGACTAGAGCAAGGGACCAGGCTGCTGAAAGGCATCTCAGTAGCTTGTAACAATATCTCTCTGTGGAAATGACATTTGGGGAACAAATAGCACCTGAAAAACAGTTCAGGATTAATCTGTGTGGTAGTTGCAAAACTGCCCACTTCCAATTGACAGTAAATACTAGATGGACTCCAAGAGACATAAAATGGCCATTTAGTCTTTGTGCAGCCTTGATTCTTGAGAGAAATCCCCAACCAAAAGTAGGGAGAAAAGTTTCTTTTCTTTCTTATGGTTTCTTTGAACTGAGAACAGTATCTCAGACTGGCACAATGTGTGACAGAGTAGGCATTATGGACTGAACATCCCAGCGTGAAAGGTGGAAAAGTGTTGACAGCACAAAACAAGATTCAGAAGTTTTAATGTATAATTTAAGCTACGGTGTGTCTTGACACAACAGCTCTAAGATGCAGCTCTTTTCCATCATCAGAATGTTCCCAAGGAGCTCAGGTTCCAAATAAAAATGGCCACATATCTCACTGAACATTACAAGTTTAAAATATTGTTTGATAAAATGATGACTTGGGGTTGATCAATAATTTTTCTTCTTAAGTGGTCTGCTTTGTGTGCAGTAGGAGGTAGAATGAAAACTAGTGCTCTTTTTCTCAACTATCTCTAGCTATCCTTAGCTCAAGTCTCTGTACTTTTATAACTCGATTCCTTACTCCCATTTTCTGCTTTCCTCTGCTTTCTATTCCAACCAAGTCATTGAGTGAGAGCTTAAATCAAGCCTGAAAAAGGATTTAACTTTATCTTTTAGCAAATCACATTATGCTAGACAATGCTGTTGCAACTCTCTTCTAACAGTTTTTGGCAGGATTGACAGCTTTCTGTAGTCAAAGTTGGACTAAATTTTTCCCTGTAATTTTTTAAAGCCAAAAGACAAATGAATAAACATGATCCAAACATGATTCCGTACCTCGTCTGATACAGAAGAGACCTGTTTTATTGTTATAGTCCAGGTACTTCTTTCTACCCTAAAAGAACACATTGAAATAATAATCTGCCTCCAGCACACAAAGAAAATAGAGCTTTTTCAGTATATTTTTGCTCCCCTCTTGGTCAGGAATAGCATCTCTGCACAGGAAGATCCAGATCCCTTGCTGGCTTCCAGATCTTCCATTACTAGCAGCAGGGATGAATGAGGCCTGCAGGTGAGAGCAGCCCCAACATCTGGCAGCCCATCTGCTACCTCCAGAATACGTACAGCTTTCTCTGAGCATAATTACACATCAGGCTCTTTCCAATCTGCTGCTGATATGGTTCCATTTAGTGCGGCCCAGATTTGTAACTATGTCTTTAAGAGGCTTTTATATGTAGAATTAGATCTTTGGATTCTTTGGTATGGATGCAGGCACCTGATTTCACACATTTTATGGTATGTTGTTTGTGTGATTTGGGTCTATTTTGGATCTTAAAACTATTAAGCCTACAGAAAAATTCATGGGATCTAGTTATTTCCTACAGAAAATCTCAGCTTTTTCTAGAAGACTCAAACTGTCGACATTTCATGTGAACATTGCCAGGCAATTCTTCACATTTTTACATTTTCAGCCAAAATTTTGAATTTTAATTTCTCCACGAGAGCCTTTTATTGCTTGCAACACAAAACATGAAGAGACAAGTTTTGGGAAGATGCTCATTTCTTTATTGGTTTTAAATAAAAAGAAAATGCCGTCTGTCCAAAGATAGGGGACCAACCCACATTCAGATACTCTGCATTTACTGAGATCCAGCTCCTCAGGTTTTAATCAATATATGATAGTATTTTGGTTATATTCGATACCTGCTGATAATATTTTTTGGTTTAAAACCACATGAACATTTGACAATTAGTTCTGACTTTTCAGTTTAATGCAAACTCAGTCTGTGAAAGTGTTGTTGAAAGTGAACAGAAAGTCATCACAGTTTCTTGAGGATTTAGGATTTTTTTCCTGTCACAGTTAAATAAGCAGGTTGCTATTTTTGGCATCTCTTCTAGATAGTGGGCAATTATCCAAAGCAGTTTCCAATTAGAGTGCTTTTAGTACATCCAATTTGCAGGCCACAAGAGAAGATACTGTTGCATCAGATAAAATAATTTCAAACATTCAGATTGCATCTAGAACATGACATGAGTTTTTTTAACCTCCCCATTTAAGAAAAACATCAATAAATTGAACCTATTTCATGGAAGATGATCAAGATGGAGCTGGACATGGACCTCATCTGGTGAGGAGAGTCTGAGAGAGCTGGACTTGTTCAGCCTGGAGCAGAGATGGTTTTGGGGCATCCTAAAAGCATCCCAGAGTGCCTACAGGGGGAATCTTCAAGGAGATGGAGCCAGACCCTTCATAGCAGTGTAGGGCAGGAAGGTCAGTGACAATGAACATAAAATGAAATGGGAGAAGTTCAGACTGGATGTAGGGAGGAACTGTTTCCCCTGCCTGCCTGAGGGCAGTCTAGCAGTGACACTGTTAAGAGAGGCCATGCAGGTTTCATCCTTGGAAGTTTACAAAACATGACTGGTTGCAGCCCTGAGCAGCTTGGTCTGACCTCAGGACTGATCCTTGTATGAGCAGGAGGTTGGACCAGACAACTCCTTAGGTGCTTTCCAGACTGCACTGTGCTAGGATCCTTTTTCGAAAATTATGGCTATGATAAGGATTTCTTTGGCCATCACACTGAATCTCCTGGAGCTAGAGGAGTATTTGGAAAGTTGTAGTAGTTTATGGAAAGTGATATTTATGTTTCCTGCATGGTAGAAGGTCTTCTCCTGACCACTAGGCTTTAGTTACAATTTCTGTGAATTAAATGTCAAGCAAATCATTCTCATCTGAATAAATTTTTTTTGCTGGAAAAGCAAAATAGAGTGAGAAAATCTGTTGTCAGTGAAGTAAGTGACAGTGCTTCATACTTCTTCTTTGCCAGGGAAAAAGGAGTGGTTAGCTTCCTAAGCAGCTTTATACAGCTGCTGAATGATTGATAGCATGGACTTTTTTAGAACTCCTGAGTGGGTCAAAATGTGGACGAGTTTGTTATGGGAATCAGGCCACTCAGGCTGGCTGTCTCCCACTTTTGGCAGGAAAAGATAGGAGTATGTTGTGGTTCAAGACTGAATTGAGGAAATTGAGGAATAACTCAGAAGTTAAAGCTTAGTCTATCTCTGGGAGACCAGAAGAATAAATTCTCTATGAATGGTTGCCTGAAAAGACACAGAGATTTCTGAGAAGCAACGAAGTTTGATTGCCTGAAGTCATGTCATACTGGTAAGCTTAGTTAATGACCCTGCCCAGATTTCCTGCGAGTCTTGGAGGAGATCAGTGCATCTTCTTACTTCAGGTTCACCTTTGCTAATTGAGGGTAATGACAACTGTCCGTCAGCCTCAGAGGAATAGTGAAGATTAATGGCATAGTGTTCATTGTGCTGTAATATTTGAAGCCCATTCCCACTCCAGATGTTTGTATGATTATTTCATATGCATGGAGGTGATGAACATGGTGATGCATCAGGATAAACACGGCGGTAGATTTCTCAGGGTCTTTAGTCGAAGAAACTGTTCTGGAGAGAAAATGATCGGGAGATTGTAACTTCGACTAATAGTTTCTGAAACAGTCTATGGTCTATGGCCACGTCTTGTGTTCCATTTAGAAAGCAATAGCAGCAATCTCCATCACCAGTGGACCCTGCTCCATATGGCTTTTTAAGTTAAAATTGGTACATGGGCATGTGTTCAGGACAACAGTAATTACATTATTTGTATCTCCATATCCACTGTGGAGATCTATTAGTACTTTTAGTACTGTGTTTTCTCTGTAGCCTGGCTGCTTGTATTTGAAACATTACAAGCATGTGTTACCCTAGTGATGTGATTGTGCTGCATCAGCCTGGTCTGAGAGCTGCTATAGCTGCATTTCACAGAGTGGTTTGGGTTGGAAGGGACCTTAAAGATCATCTGTTTACAACCCCTTTGCCATGGGGAGGGACACCTTCCACTAGACCAGGTGATGTAGTGGGTGAGAGTGAGTGGGATACAGTAAAGTCCTGGCAGAACCATTGTATTGAGCTGACTGTGGCCTTTCCTTCACCACCAAAGTGACAGTATAGGGACACAGAGCTGTGCAAAAGTGAAGGTGCTCCATGCTTAAGTAGAAGGTGGGGAGTTTGCTGCTGTATGGCTGTATCAGTGGTGACATCATATAGCTGGTTGCCAGAGGGATTGCATTGCCCTTGTGATCATTTCACCTGATCTTGGGCTGATGTTCAGCTGGCTTCAGGTCATTTTAATTATCAGCACACTGGCTATTGGACCAACCATCTCATCTGGTTGCTGGCACAGTTTATGTTTGTCTAAGCGTATCAGATATTCCTCATTAACTTCTGCAATAATATTCAGACAGAAAGTCCTAGGAACTCTTCCAGCTAATCTCCATTTTGGCTGCTGACCAAATAAGGCTTTATATGGCACAATTGTAATTGCTTCATTTGTATGGTATTGATCTGCCATTAGGCAAAACACAAGCCAGCATTTCACTAGGGCACAAGTTATGCAGTGTTCTTATTGTTTGCATTGCACTTGCAGCTCCAGTTCCCACCTGGGGAATAGTTCCCCTGTTTTTTTCTTTCAGTCTCTGTTTCTAATTAAAGTAATGAACTTCAAAGTGCTTGCAGCATAAGCTTAAGAAAACATGTCTTAGTTGAAATCTTTCCATTTATTGCCTGTATGAAAAATATCAGTATGGAGGCACAAAGAAGCAGGAATGTAATGTTGCAGAAATCCCTCATGCATCTTCTCAGTCTAAGTTTAGACCTGCCAAAAGTGTATCAGCTGTACAAATCTCATGAATTAGTGATCTGTTTCTGGAGGCCATAAAAGTCAAAAATCCATCCTGATTTCTGTGCCGCCAATAGCTTTTGGCATAGTGGCTATGTTTCGTTAATAAGTTCATGGACATTGATGTCAGTGAATGAATTCCCTCAGAAGCAAACAGCAGTTTTGCCCTACAGCTTTCCCATGTGGAGTAAGCTATTCTTACTGGGAAAAAGTTACTGAAGAGCTTGCTTGTATTACAGCACTTTTAGTAGTGTACAGAATGCTGATGGTGTTTGGCCTCTCAGTCATTTCATGCTTCATTCTCATTAAGGTGAGACTAGGGCTAGGTGGCCAAAAGGTGCAACCAGACATGCCAAAGGTTAGAAACAGTACCTCAGAAACAGAACAAGCATGAACTGGTTCCTAAAATAAAGATATAGACATAAATAGAACCACAGAATCATAGAATCACAGAATAGCTTGGGTGTGAGGGGACCTTTAAGGGTCATCTATAGTTCAACCCTTCTGCAATGTGCAGGGACTGAGCAGGTTGCTCAGAGCTCAGTCTAGCCTGATCTGGAATGTTTCCAGGAATGAGACAACTCTCTGGACAACCTATTCCAGTGTTTTACCATCCTTGTTCTAAGAAATTTATTCCTTGTGCGTAGTCTAAGTCTACCTTCTTTCAGTCTAAATCTGCCTTCCTTTATCTGAAAACCACTGCTCCTTGTTTCATTTTACCAGGGCCACTAAAGGGCTTTGTTCCCATCTTTCTTATTATCCCCCTTTAAGTATTGAAAGGCCTTAATAAGGTCTCCCTGGAGCATAGTTTTCTTTGAGCTGAACAACTCCAACTCTCTCAGCCAGTTCGGATGGGAGGGCTACTCCATCCCTCTGATCATTTTTTAGCCCCTCTCTGGACCCACTCCAGCAGGTCCCTGTCCTACCTGTGCTGGGGCCCCCAGAGCTGAATGGAGGTAGTCATGGGAGTGGCATAGAGGGGCAGAACCACCTCCTTTGACCTGCTGGCCGTACTTCTTTTTATGAATTCAACTAAATGTGGCTACTCCATGAATTCCTGACAACACCAGTAGTTTTGTTTTGTTGGGTTTTTTTTTTTCCCAAATGCAGCAGATGGGAAGATGTCAGAAGTTCGGGTTTTTTCTTTCACTGCAGCTCTTGCCACAGATATCTATATCTGTCACCCTGAAAGTGGTTAAATGCATCTCCTTTTGTATGACTCTTCTCCGAGTACATCTCAGAAATATTAGCTAGGATAGAGGACTTTTATCATGTTTTATGGAGAATCATAAGCTGACAGTGAGGTACTTTGTGAAGAAGGCATGCAGAAGTACTCAGTTCAGCACTTTTACTTGTAGAAGTCATTCCATCATGAGTCCTGATGTTTTTCGGCCATTTCTGAGTCTTAAAGACATCTGACACTAATCAGGTGCTCTTGTGAGGCCCTGATGCTTGCAAGAAGGAAAATACAGCAACCTATCATAAGGATTAGAAAATAGGCAAAGACCATTTCAGATGTAACTCCTCTCACCCATTATTTGATGTTCATAAATGGTGTATTCAGCCTTACATTAACAAAAAATTGAAGAAGTCTGAGAATGAAATCTTTTCAAATATTGCCAGATCTGAACCAAATCTGCAAGAATTACAGGAATGTTCAATACTGCATTAAAATCTTGGGGTTTTTATTATGCCCTGCTACATACTAAATAGAACATACATTTATATAGCACATTGAGATATGAGGCTGGTTAGGAACCAGAAAACCTAATATTTGCAGTTAGCCCAGCAGGATATTTTATTTTCCATGATTTATAGAGAGATTCAGAAATAAGTTCTGACTCCTTTTGGAAGTCACAGTAACAATTCTTCTGGGATAAGTGATTCAACCAAGGATTGGGTCTCCCTGCAGAAGAAAGCTGTGAAATGCTCAGTTGAAGGTACTATATTTCTGCCTTTGCTGGGACATGTTGAATGGAGTGAAAAATTAGAAGTTACTGAAACAGCTGCCACCCACTTTGTTCTGGAATATTTTGATGTAGTAAAATCTTCCTCTGCATACGGTAGCCAGAGTCGGTGATCTTAATAGGCTGTCTAATAATCCATCAATGATATCAAATGGATTGAGGTGGATGTAAAGAAGGAACAGATTTCTAAGTTACAAGGAACCACACCATATTTCTATTCAATAAGCACTGAATTGCATCCAAAAGAGATATGTTTTCCAAGCCTTGCTCTAGGTGAAAACAGTCCCTTTGTGGCATTCAAAAGCATAAATTTAAAATGTCTTACAAATATGGTTAAGATAGTATATAAAGGACAATTTGAATCTTCGGGCTAAGATCAGTAATGATGAATAATGTTTTGAGTCCTGTTAAATCATCCATTTGAAAAACAATAAGATTAGTTGTGCAGGCAGTAAACTGCAGCATTTGGCTTTTTCTTGAGATGGAGAGACATAAGGAGTTTTGACATATGCCTGGGTAACAAAATGTCGTTGCAAGCGGCTTGCACTAATGCAATGAAAGTAGGAGAGGAGAGGGACAGTGTGAGGTATGATAGATCTTCACTGCTGTGACCCTCACCTCAAGCTGCTACTCCCTGACTTTCGGCAGTGCTTATCCAACACAGATGGAACCTCTGCCTGGCACTGAACCTCATGCTGTGCTTTGCCATGAAACTCCGACCTGTCTGTGCCAATACTGTCATTTTCTTTCAGCTGGGGGACCCTAAACTTAGGAGTTACTGGAGACGTAAGTGAAACAGTATCCAAACCTATCGATACAACAAAATTGTGAGTTGACATCTGCTTCACCTGAGGCAAAAAAAGCAAAAGGCTTTCTGCCTGCCATGCCAGAGGTGAATGTTGCCCCATCTGAAAGCATTATGTATTGGTGAGGGGAAAGGGATATACTTAAACATGCTCACTACACATTTCAATTTAAAAAATACTACGGTAAATTTTTTCAGCAATTTCAAATGCATAAAAATGGCTCAGGGTTACTAATGTTTCTGAGGTGAAAGAGAGTTTTGAGGCACTCGGCAGTGGGCTAAACTTATCCTGAGAGTGATTCCTGCAGTGTGGAGACAGTGTTACACTGGTGCTCAGACACTTTTGAAAAATACCACTAAAGTGAGGGATTTACTGAGGGTGGTGAGACCCACTGACACAGGTTACCCAGCATCGTTGTGGATACCCAGTCCCTGGAAGTGTTTAAGGCTGGGTTGGATGGGGCTTTGAGCACGCTGATCTAGTGGAAGGTGTCCCTGCCCATGGCAGGGGAGTTGGAGCTAGATTATCTTTAAGGTACCTTCCAACTCAAACCATTCTATAGCTCTGTGATTCTAAGCCTTTAAAACATGTATTCTGATGTGCAGGTGTTGGACTACAGCAGCCTATTCACATAATCCACATAGGCTGGATTAAGCTGCAAGAAAAATTGTGCTTTAAAAAAAAAAAAAAGTAAAATGCACTGCTCAATGAGAACAGGATTAGGTAGTTGTTAGCAAAAAATAAAATAGCTCAGAGTTGGGAGAAATTAGCATTTCTGCTGCTGCTAATGACTGTGTACTGAACCAATATGAACAGTTTCTCCAAGGAACAATTTTATGTCTTTTTTGTTTACAGCAAAGCTTTGTATAAAACAGAGAAACAAGCTGAGTTGCAATCCCAGGTCAACTGCTGTTGTTTTTACACAGGCAAAATATATATTTAATTGCTTGTGCCAATAAGTGTTTGCATACTGTAATTGGAGTGTCCTGCTGTAAAACAGTTTTCAATCTATATAAATATTTTAAACTACAGTCATCAGACCTTTAGCTGGTGTAAATTGTCAGAACCTCTTTGAATTCAAAGTAGCTATGGCAATTTTTAGCAGCAGTGGGTCTCCCATTAATTGGAACTCCTGCTGATCCTCAAGGTGTCAGTTTGGCTCATATTTGTTTACAAAGCTCAGCTCAAGGAACTGAACTGTGTACTAAGGATATACATAGAAGTTGTAAATACTCACTGCCCCTGGAAATTAAGCATCTTATTTGGATGGCTAAATGAACAGTGCTATACTTATTTTAATTAGTCGCAACTGAAAAGTATCTGAGTGCTGCTGTAAATTTCCCGTCTCTAAATAGATAGGAATAAGCATACATTCTTGTAAAAATACTTTATTCTTATTGTTTGACTAATATTTTGATATATTTTTCTGTAAGAGGTGTTTTAAATGCAGTCAGACAGGGGATTTTAAAATAATGTTTTTAAAAGGCTTCAGCTTGCAATGCAGCGCAGAACCTGCCCAGAGCTTTTTTTGCAATACTTTGTCTTTCTGCAGACCAGTCAGTTCTTTAGGGGTATGTGAATTTTGCAAGATGGAATTCAGGAGGCATTCACTGTTCTGGTGGGTCCTGAGCTGGACCTGAGCATTCTGCCGAGATGGCTGTTCACATCCTTTCTTTGATAAGCATTAATATGGAAATGGAGGAGCTTAGCAGAAAAGCCTGAGAGACCCACTGCGGAAGAGCTAGTATATTATGAAGACTCACAACATGAATACTAGCAGTTCTTCATTTAATATAAATGCTGGCCAAGTTATGACAGCAAGTGCCAAGAACTCTATTTTGCTTGAACTGACATGTGAAAATGTTTTGATGACTGCTGTGTTTCAGTATTTGAATATGATTTTTTTTCATATAAGTAACATGACAGCATGCAAACCTTTATAAATCCCAGTTAAAATATTTCCCCCATAAGATCTTAAATGTGTTTAAGAGGACATGCTTTTAAAGCAGGCCTTTTGTCTTTAAAGTTTAGGTTATTTTTCTTGTAAAAATGTTCATGCATTAGCTCTCCTTTTTAATATTTACATTATTGATCCTTCAAGCCTCTGAGTACACAGTGATGTAAGCTTTGGCTAGATCTTCCTCGTTAACAGAATGCTTGTTTCCTTCCTAATTTATTAAACATATTCAGCCAGTGCCATGCAGCTTTACACTTAATTTCTCTTGATGAATTGTCAAACACACTTAAACTGCAGTACGTTTGTGCCATGTTACAATCTGCCATCAGCGCTTTTCAAAACATGGATAAAATAAACAGCTCAAAAGATGTGCAGGTCTTAATTTTTTGCTTGGTAAGGTTGCATTTTAATTTTTCCTGTTAAAAATCACTTGATGGATGATATATACAATCTGTAGAAATGCACCCACTTGTGTTTCGCTAAGCACATTTAAGGCATCCTCAGCTGCATCCAGGAAGTGCTAGGCTGGGGGGCGAGGAAAGACTCCTGGCAGCTGTGGCCTCCTCTGCCCAAGCCACCTGGGTTGGATACAGGTTAGATCATGAGGGAAAAACTGCAATTCACAATTGCAAGTAAAATAGGGTCACTGACCTTGGCTTCACCGAGCACCCTCTCTTTGCCTTGTCCTGTGGGAAGAGGCCCTTCAGCCTGCGCCAGGAGTGCCCAGGGGCTGGTCTGCATGGCAGCTGTACCAGCAGGTAGCTGCAGGGAGAGACATCCAAAGTGCAAGGAGGAAAATGAGCTTGGGGGTTGCTTGAGACACATCATCACTTGCCAGCACTGGCTGTGATACTGCATTCTCAGGAGAGCTTGTTCCTTTAGTGGTGAGGTACTGGTGATTGAGTTCTGATCAGTAGCCTAAATTTATTGAGCATACAAGGCATTTATATAGGATTTTTAACTTGTGCGGCAGTTACATAGTGTTCTAATTTTGGTAACAGTTCTCATTGGTTACGTATTCTTTATGACATCGGTTACTTGGTAATCACTACAGAGTTTCACAACATGTTTCTTGGTCACTTCTACCCCAGGGAGCCTTTATCTGTGTCTGTCTCTCCCATGGTTTCTGCTCGATCAGGCCTAAGATACCAGGCTCTTTTATTAGTTTCATTATACACTCTGTTTCAATTCGTATGGTGATGCACCGCCACATCTGTGATTTTACTTCCCATTGTACAATAGTTAGCTGATCCTCCTTTTTACAAGCAAGAGTATATGTGCAATAAACTTATAGGACAATGTGGTCATATATTTGATTGTAATAGAAAGGAAGCCTCTGTATTTTGCCAGCTGGTCCATACCTCATGTATAGCCCACCTATGGAGCTTTATTCATATAACAGTACTCCTTGTTGAACTTTGTTGTGTGTTTAGAGAACCTGAGGTTAACCAGAGATGCCATCTCGCTGCACCATGTGAATTCCAAGTGACTGAGAGATTTCTGAGACTTTGAAATTCCTTCTGGGAATGATTTGTGAAAAGCCTTTTGGAGGGTTGGGGTCTCTGCTCTGCTTTTGCCTCAGCAGCTGCAGTGGTGGCCCCAGCATTTCTGGGACAATTGGCTGTATGTGTGGCTGCAATTTAAACAAGGCTGTTTTCGTTTATGTGGGGTCTCATTAGTGAATCACATTATTTTTGCACATCTTGCGCATCCATTATTGCAAGTGAACAACATCTGCAACTCTAGCAGTGAAGCAACAGTGCCGTCGTCTGTGATGATAACTGCAGAAGTGTGCTAAGAATCAGCCCAGGATGCAGGGAAGTATTTTTGCTACCTAACGCACCAGTTATACAGAATTTATGAGACTAAGTTCAGGAAAGTGATTCAGGAAAATGTCAAAGCTGTTTAAATAGCTAAGACATTTAAGTTTTCCTGGCAAAGCTATACCGGCTGCCTAAAATATTGTTATTAAATGCCTACAGCAGAGATCCTGCCTTGGTTGTAATGAGTACTTAGGTACCTGTCTGTGCCTTTATGCCAGTATTCAGTATTTAGTATTCAAAAGCAGATATTCTGAGACTGTACTTCATGGAGGCAGTCTCCATGAACCAGGCCAAGGCTGAGTCCTTGGAATTGCATTTTGGGATGGTGCTGAATGGTGCAGATGGGTGTTGCTTTCCACCCATCCGATGAACCATAGTGCATCCAGAGATTTTGGGAACTGAATGACTTAAATGAAAAGCAGCTGGGGCTGAGAGTATATGTATTTGTATACAAGTATACATACATCTGGATATGTATTCAGACTAACCACGCTGGAGAGAGCCTTTTCTTTCTGTTGTGTGTATTCAAGCTCTGGGCATTAGGCTGTGAGAATAGGCTTGATCTTACTGAGCAGAATGCTTTCATGTTTTAGTTCCTGATTTCTGAGGAATTATGAGTTGCTGTGCTCAAATTACATTGAAAATGTAGCATTAGGCAAAATTTTGTGTCCCTTTTCATGATGTTCTGCTACGACTGTCTCAGATTTCCAGCTGCGCTTGTGATGTTGGCCATGGTGGTCTGTAGTCTGGACCTCTGTCTCATTCCCTTGTGGTGCAGGGACCTTTGTGTGTCTTTATCAGCTGTGGAAATGCCCTCCTGTGGCTGAGCATGTATGTGGGCTGGGTACCACAGTGTGGTGCACCATGGTGTTCAGGTCATTTGTTGCATGCCTCCCTCACTGCTTCTTACAGACTGAAGTCCAACAGATGGGTCAACTGCTAACTACTGATGTAATCCAAACTCAGTGGAAGTCAAAGCAAACCTCTCTGCTGGCTTCCCTGGGCTTTGAGCAAGCACCCTGCTGCAATTCTTTTGGGTAACAAATGACTTGTCCATTTGGAATCGCTGATGTTATTTTGCAAGGGACTGGGTAGTCCCATTGTAGTCTGTCTGCAATTTTATCTTTTGATAACTGTGTAAGGTGCATCTACAGCACAGATGGGCTCTTCTAAGAAAAAAAGAAGGGAAACTTATGAATGTTTTAAACTGCTTACTACTGTTTATTTATAGGGAGACGGACAGTGATTTTAAATGAGTGATAATGGTTTAATTCTCATTGTGAAGTGAGGGCTGCAGTTTTGTCTGAACTGGCTTGACTATTACATGCAAGGCCTCTCTTCTCTTCAGAGTAATGGAAAAGGCAGGACTGTGCAGTGAAACCAAGGATTAAGAGTCAAATATTAAAGCCTTTGCCTGCTTTTTACTATTAAACTCTGACTCTTGCAAAGACGTCACTTCCTTTATTGAGGAATATATTGTCTTTAGTGGGAGTTTGGAGTAAGTGCAATGTTGAGGACACAGTCCTATTTTTTAAGATGAAAGAAAAGTTTCTGCCATGGAGACTCAGGTTCCCAAATGCCTTCCTCTGTGGCAGAATGAAGCACTGTCTAGGATGAGTATTGGTCATCTAGCCTGGCTCTGAGGTCTCAGTGTATAATTTTCAATGCAGTCACCATCACACGTTTTAGGCTCTCAGTTATAACCTACCTGGGAGGTACAGCAGTGTTGAGCAAAGGTTCTCTGTGTTTTGCTAACCACAGGGAAATTATTGAGGTGGGCCTGGACAACAAAGCAACAGAGAAAGCAGTGTGAAACTAACCTGGTTTTACATGGCCTACTAGACATGATGAGGACAATAATGTGTTACATTTATAAACAATACAGTTTAATTTCAGAGTGATTATTGCAGCTTAAATCCACATTTACTCCTTCATCCTTTTTATTTTCATTTCTCTATTGTGCTGTGAAACTGTCTATGGATATGGCTAATAACCCAGCTAAATAACCCTCTCATGAATGGGTTTCATTAATTTATTTATTACTCTAGGATTACTATCAACCAGCTGCAGCTTCTCTAAATGACTGTGGGAAAACTCTCCTCAATAATATTTAATGCTTTGAAAGATAAATTTAAACTTTTGACAAGTGAGAAAGCTCTTTCCCTTCAACATGAAAATTAAACACGAAAACTTATATTAGTTGTCAAAGACATCGCCTAGTTGTTTTTAATTCATCTTGGAATATCCAAATGAAAGGTGTAAGTGGACAGTAACTTGGAAAAAAAGTTGTAAATTATCGGGTAACATCTTCACTCAAAGTAAGATAAAGATTGAAAAGAAAAAACCTTTCTAAGGATTTTAGGATAAGGACTTTGTCAAATTTGGTGAGCTTTAATGTTCACACTTGAGAGACCACAGCTCAGAGGAAACAGTTTGAAGATGCTTTTTTTCAGATAGACAGATTGATAGGGCTTCCCATCTGCTTTAAAATCAGACTGAGATGAAGTGGCTTGTTGAATTGAGAGTTAGTGATATTCCTTGAGATACATTTCATTTTTCGTGGGAGTGATCAATCCTGCCGGCATCTGTAGAACTGTCAAAGCAGCTGCTTCTGTTATTGCTGCCCAGTGTGACAATTTGACATAGCAGCATTAAATTAGACCTTGGTTTGGATCCTGTTGAAGCAAGAAGGAGTTTTGACACTGACTTTGTAGACAGCAGGCTTAGATATATATCTAAGCAATTTTCAGAATAAGTAATGTTGTTAAGCATCAAAGAAATGTGTTTCATCTATAGCCTAGTCCCAATGTCCTTAAAAAGGTAACATTTATGTTTAGTGTACTGGAAATATGTCTGTTAGGTGGCAAGGCTGGCCACACAGTTACATTTCTGAATGGGGCAAACAGAATGAAAGCACAGGCTTTGTAATGAAAAGCTGAGTATGAAAAATCTGTAGTAAATATGACTGGTTCAAAAGCAATTGCTTCCAAGAACAAAAGGGACAAATGAACTATTTCATTCCATTTTTGCAATAGCTTCTCTCCCTCTGGAGTGTGAACCATAATTGGAGCACTTATACAAAATCACATTTGTCAGCCTGGCTGCTAAATTCCCCTTGAAGATTTTTCCACCAAGAGCAGCCTGTTATCACTCCCACTACAGCCCACAGTTCTCATTTTCACTTTCAGGGACAGACAAGCAATTACTTTATCTCTGCTGAAAATCTCATGTAAGTCTTACTGCAGTGAAGTTAGGTAACATCAGATCTATACACAAGTAGTTTCCAAACTTCATGACCAGCCAGCAAGGACCTGTCTTTCATCCAGGAGGAGCTGTATGAAAAGCTGTTACCAGAAGACAGTAAAGGTTTGCCTAAAGCTGACAGTTGTCCCACAGATGGATCAGTGTAGTACAGGACTCTCCATAAGCTGTGAAGTACCATTGTCTGCACCTGTTTTCCAGGAAGATCTCTCTCTTAAAAAGTGAGATAAAAATTTCTATTCTAAGATCAGAAAGGACCCCCAGGGATGAGAGATCAGCCATCTCTAGGGAGGCTGAATCACAAACCCCGGTGTCTTCTAGTGCTATATGATTTGATAGAGCCCTGCTGCCAGAGGATCTCTTCCTGGCCCTTCTCCAAGTGCTTTGAAGGTGTTGCATCCTCTCATTGTTGTTGAAGAGAGGATATGCTATTGAGAGTCATAGTTTATTTCATATCCCACTCAGTCCTGACAGACAGATCTTGAGAGCATTAAACAAATTCAGAGAGAGAAACTCCATCTTTCTCAACCCCATATCATCCCCAAAGAGCAGCGTTAAGCTACTGACACCTCTCAAGTACTTTGGAGATGAACTGTGCCACTGCTCCATGTGCCTCTGCAGAGCCACACACAAGCCTGGGCAGGCACCCATCAGAGTGGACATGTCTGATAGGCATGGATGCACTAGGGACATCTGGACATAAAAATAGGAAGATACAATTTTACTGATACTGATATAGCTGTGTATCATTAGGATATGTGACAGTTCAGGGTCTTATTAATACAGATAGGAAGTGGTACACTTTAAAAAGTGCAGTTTCCTTTGGAGATGATGAAGGCTGTATTGGCAGATTAATTAACAACTGATTTTAAAATGTTATATGGTGGCTATAGTCACTATCATAAATCCAGATGTCCTACATTTGGGTTTGTACAGTGGTCTATACTGACTATACTGCTGCCATCCATGCCTGGTGCTCTCTAGACACCTAAAGGGAAACCTCTGAGCATGCACAGAAGCAACTGCATCCCAAGATCAGCTGTGTCCTAGTTCTTGGCTGAGTTTCAGTACAATTCATACACCCTTGAGTTTTTACAGAAGCATTAGTTTTGTGCTTTAGCCTTTGTATTGGCAGTGCCCCTCTGCCTGCGCAGATCCAAAGTCTCTCCCAGGTATTTCTCTCATCTGAAAGAAGAGCATTTAAACACAATATGGAGGCCACTGGGCTCACAGAACCCCTTCAGTCTGTTGTGCCCATGTCACTGTGTTGCTAACAAAGCAGGATTTTTCATTCATCCAGTGGTAGCATAACATGTATAAACTCTCCAGGGAAAAGTCATCAGGATGTCCAAAAAATCTCCTTGTCTCTCAGCACTTAGCTAATTGGCTGGCTTTTCTCTTCCCGCAGTGCTTGAGCTTCAGTTTGGCCACACTGTTCCCAGGTTTCTCCAGTGCAGACACCCTTCATCACCTTCCTCCTCAATTCCGCAGGTGCTCTCCCAGAATAGCAGGGCAGTCCCTCAAGTCATGGCACTAAGCTAGACCCAAGGTCTTGCCTTTCAGCTAAGCTTCTAATGTGCCAAGGGAGCAGGACTCTAGAGCCTACATTCCACATGTACAGATGTGCCATCAGCAGGGCTTCTGACAGACAGACCTCTGGGCACTTTTGTCCAGTGCTTTCTATTGACTGCCTCTGGACAGCATCTTGGTCAGTGTGTGAGCTGCTAGTCCTCCTCAGCTCTTCCTCCCACAGCCTGTTTCTGGAGCCCTGATCCTTAGCTCATGCAGGATCAGTCTGAAGTACTACATGTCAGAACTGTAGCGACACAGCGACTGGCAGCGTCTAGCACAGGCAGTCTGGATCTTGCCTCTTTAGTATGTAGGGATACATTCTCTCATCTGCTTCAAAAAACAGCCTGGGCCCACACTGAACAGACTTTAAATATAGATTCAAATAAATCTGTGTAAATCCGTTCCAGGAAGAGTTTTATCATAATTTTGCAAAAATAGTTTGGGTTGGTTGATAGAATTTTTGCATTAAAATCCAAGCTGTTCTGAAAATCGTTTCTAGAACTGGAAACACATTTTTCATATTTGGAAGTAACCACAATTATTAGTGCTGCCAAGGCCTTTGAAATATGGAAATGAGAGGTTTATTTAGTGTGTGGATCAAGCTTATAAACAGCTTAAGTCCTCATTCCTTCTAACATCTTAACAGCTGTGCAGTTTCTTACAAAATATGTTTTATCGTTTCAAGAAATGCTGTTAACCTCGCAGTTTTAAAACTGAATGAACAAGGCCTCTTGGACAAATTGAAAAACAAATGGTGGTACGACAAAGGAGAATGTGGCAGCGGGGGAGGTGACTCCAAGGTTAGCCTCAATGTCACCAAAAGCGGGTAAACAGTATGTGAAGTAATTGGTGCATCTGCTGGGGTCTTACCTGCGACAAAACAGCTTCACCAGTAGCACAGCACTGCTGGTACCTGCAGCTGAAACCAAGGCGTATGCAATTACTGTCAAAGCAAAAATATTTGCATTTGTTTAAGCACCCCAAGGGGTGCTCATAAATGGTCTCTGTGGTGAGATCTATCACCAGTTTTCAGAAACATGCATCTTCTGAAATTGTGGTGAGTCTTTTTTCCAAGCTTGTTAAATACCTGCAGAAGTCTGCTCACCAGCTAAGACTTTTTTCCTACTATGTGGTACTACTCAAAATATTTTTCAGTGACACTAGAGGAAAAGGGGGAAAAATCAGTATGACTATCTCTGAGGGGTAATATAATGTATGGTCCAGGCTCAGGGATCCATTGTTGACACAAACAATACTGGTACAAATTACAATTTTCACAAGTATCCAAAATAGGAAGACAAATTTCAGATAAAATATCTTCATGCTGACATTTTCTGATATCTTTCCAACAAATTGAAATTCATAGTTGTTCCCTAGGCACAATTTACCAGAATTTATCAGACAGGAATTTTAGGCTGTATGCTAGGCTGAGGTGTTAACAGCTTCATATTCTTTCTGCATTCCTCTATCTTCCATATGGCCAGTACCAGTACTTCCTTGCTTCCTTACAGCTTCATTTAAGAAAATGCCTGGTGCTGAAAAGAAGCAAAAATGTGGAAGATGGTGAAGTGGGGAAGAATTCAAGTATTAAAAATACCCCTTCTGTTCCAAGCAGTATGTAATAATACTTATTTATGTGCTTGTGTGTGAACAATATATTAGAGAATGCTGCACAGCTAGCTGTGCAGGCACAGAGATAGTCAGATACCAATGATTAAATTTGACTAATTTGTCATACAGAGTTTATGTAGCTTTCTTTACAGTTGCCTACATATATTTTTTTCTTACTATTTTCTTTCCTTTTTTAGTCCTCCTGCTCTATTGTGCTGTGTCCTGGCCTCAGGGACCATCCCTTGGGCTGTTTTGCACTCACCCAGAACTGGTCTCCTAATCCCCTTCACTTTGCCTGCAATCCTGCTGTTCTACCTAATTTTCCCCACACCGCTCTGCTTGCCAGCAGTCACAGTTTCAAAAATGGTCTCTATTTTCTCTTCCAAAATGTTCAGATATGTTAGACCCAATAGCACTTACCTCTACTCAAGCCTGAGCTTTTGCATTACAGGGGGAGGGATATTTATTTACTTATTTATTTATCTATTTATTTTAATGCCACAGGCAGAGAATAAAATCACTATAATACCTCAATCTCCATAGAATATCCTCCTCATAAGCCTGCAGTGGTTGCAATGTGAGATAAAAGCTAGATAGCAAACTAAGTATGTTTTTTAACTTACTTTCCCTAATTACCAGCCACAGGTGCTGTGAGTCATGAAGCAGTAAAAAGGGAGAAGCTTATGGTAGAGGGACACACAGGGCTTCATCAGAGAAATGTCTGGAAATGCTGAAGGAGCAAGTTTGGTGTCATGGAAAGTGACAGAAAAAGGAGTTGAGGGAGAAAAGTAGAAAAGAAAGGTGAGGAGTGCAATTCTTGGAGAAACAGAGGACCTGTAAATGCGGGAGGAAGGAAGGAAGGAATGCATTGCCAGTGGAAATAAACAGTAGGTGACAGGCAGATCAGGATACAGTAGAAAATGTGGTGGGCAGGACAGTGTTAGCAAAGGATGTTGAACATGATGGAGCTCAACCCATGGTTCTGGGACTATACTTGGCCTGCCATGAGCATCAATCTGACCTTGGGCCTGTTTCTTGCCACAGTTTTTCCCAGGCACAGCTGAGTGAGTAGGCAGTACCAGTGGTCCTGGGAAGCTCCAGGTCTATAATGTACCTACACTGCCCATGTTTGGTGGAGCCAGGCACATCATGCAGGTGAGCAGGCATTCCCAGGTTTCTTAAAGTCTGCATTGCAGCAGCATCTGATCTTGGCTTATAAACTACAGCCAGGCTGACTCCTCAAAGGGTAACTCAGCCATTTATCATCTGTAAAAGTCATTGCCTTGTTCAGAAACAGTCTTTATCAATTGAACTCAAGACCCTTTCTACTGAATTAATGGAGCTCTAAGTATTTTGTTTCTTTTCTGCTAGCAAATTATCATTACTGGAATAACCAGGACACTATGCATTACTTTTGTAAACCTAATAGCTACCAACAAGTCCTGAAATAAATTCTTACCTTCTTAAGAAGCTTAAGGCTACTTCTTTTCATTTTATGAATTGAAATAGAACAAACCCTGAGCTTTTTTAACAGCTCCAGTTTAGATTTCAGGGCTTTGTGCTCTCATAAATGAGAATAAGAAACTCCTCTTCTCTTGAAAGAAATACAGCACCTCAGGCTTGACTGATAACTGTGCTGTTAATATTTGAGATTGATTATTCAGAATATGAGAGTGTAGACCCACAACACCCTTCATGATAGTACAGAGGACTGCAGAAATGAGGGATCTTCCAGAGTTCAGCTGTTCTCCAAAGGTTTGTATTGCTCCATAAAACAAGATGTCTCCTACCTCCATTCTCTGGTGTTAAAAGGTCACCTCTAGCCTCCCCATTTATTGTTCCCTTTAAGGGACAATCTTCCAAAATTCAGACAGTTCAGAAAGCTGCCCTGTGTGAACCACCTGTGGTTTATTGATCTGATTAATAAGTTCATGATTGAAGATAAAAGTGAGTCCCTCAAGTCATTTGAGTGTTTTTGAAAGTATTTTCTCGGATCCTAACTTTATGCCATCATTTCCTGTGGTGCATGGGAAGGTACTGAAACACAGTTTCTGCTGCTTTGCTCCATTGTTTTTATAAAGTGTGAGTGGACAGGAGCTGTGCTGATGGAGAGTCTCTGCTGGCAGTCCTCAGGAGAACACAGTGCTCCATGTTTTTTTCAATCAGATGATGAGCCTGACCTTACACTTAATGGCTCAGCCGTGAGTGGGTAATGAAAGTGCTCCTAAAATATACTCATGATTGCATTTTTAAAATCCTTGTCTACCAAAATTCTCTATTTGTTTCAGAATCACTCAGTATTGTGATTTAAATGTCATAATTGCCCATTTGTTGTCCTGAACACAGCTAGCTAAGAACTTCATTAATGCCATTTTAAAGCACTCTGATTTTGCTGATGTTGCTGGCTCAAGATCCAGCCTGAGGCTCTTAAAAAAATGGCCCTCCCAACAGCAAGTGATTGATGACAGGATATGAGGAAATAAGTAAGAAGCCAAGAGAGGAGGTGGAAGGGCTGGGAACATGATGAAAAGTTAGAAAACCAGTGTCCCTGTGCCCAGATCAGGCTGTGCCAACAGTGACTTCAGCGCATAGGTGAAGAACAGGGTCTCTCTCCTGTGCTGGCACACAGCAGTTTTGCATGATGGCTACGTGGGGCAAAGTGTGCCAGTTTACTCTAGTTGAAGATTTAGCCCAAATTAGTAATTCAGGAATCACTAAGCAATTGAACAAAACCCAAATCTAAAGTAATTTTCCACTGCCATATTAAGTATACAATACTGAACTTAATGGGAAATTTAATTATAAATGCTGAAAAATTATCCCCTGTATGTGACTTCATTACATTGCTCTTGCTCACATACAGCAAACCATACCAATTTTTTTTGTTTCTGTCCCCTTTAATTTCAGTGGGTCTATTCACCAAGGGATTGTATAAATAACAAGTTGTAGTCTCTGAGTTTGTGACTGACACAGTTAAAATAAGTGACCTGTCGCGAGAGCCAAGGTGATCTGGACATGCACCTCCCATAAGAGCTGTTGAAACAAAGAAACAAAAAAAGAAAGCCTAAAATATATGAAAACTCAGTGCACCTGCAATCACTTACTGTGATTGCAAAGAGTTGTATATATGCTGTGATTCTGAAACACTTAAGTGAAACATCTTCCTTTTCCACTCTGCAGCCCCTTAGTCTGAAGAGCTTATTATATCGGACCTTAGCTTCTTTTCTGGGACCATGTGCATTTCCCATCACAGCTGACTGATTTCAGTTAGGACAGAAATCCAATTTTGAAGGTGTAAAATATTTTGAAATATTGTAATATGTAATTTTTAATTTTTCTCAGAATGCTTCTCCCTCATTGCAGCTGGGACTGTCGGAGGGCAGATTTGACAGAAATGTCACAGAGCCTTGTTAAGGTGGGCAGGAAAGAGAAGGGCAGAGGACAGGCTTTCTAGAGCTTCAGCAGGGCCTTCATTCAGAAAGTTTTCCACCAAAATTTGTAGAAAGGAGAAACAAGGGCCTGGCATCAGTCACATCACTGCTGCATCCCAGTGAAAAATGGGAACTTTCTCTGCTGACCATTGCCACTGAGCTCACTTAGAAACTGAGAATAGTGTGGCAATTTAAAGTGTGAAATTGGTTGCTTTTCCTGAAGGGAAACCTGAGAGCTTCCTTGTAGAGACAATGCAAAAAAAGATGACATTAAAGGAACTACAGTTGCAAAAAAGAAAAAAATCCGCTGCTTGTTTCGGGCTTTATATGCCTAAAGTGTTAGTGCTGGGGAAAAAAAAAAAANGTTGTTGTGCATAAAGCGTTAGCGATAGGAAAAAAAAAAAAAAAAAAAAAAAAAAAAAAAAAAAAAAAAGCAGCAAAGAACATGGAGACGTCTGTTTTCTGACTTGTTCCCACCTTGCTGAAGGCCTTGATAGTTCATGTCTATTCCTAGTTATCAGTTTAATCTGCAACACCTCCACAGGCTTCTGATTTTCTGAGTGAGAAAAGTACCTGTATGCCCCCTTACCTTTGTCACAACCAGGCTTTTTACACTGGTGGGATTTAGGAACATGGGAATGTGGCTCCGTGCCAGCGCATGACATGTTGCAGATGATGGCTATTCAAATAATATTAATTATTTTGCACTTGCGCTAGAAGCCAGCAGAGGATCATGTTGACAGGCAATTTGCCAGCACCCGAAGCCCACTCATTTCACAGCTGTGGGACTCTCATGTTCCACTGTCAACCTGCACAGCCTGCTGCCAGAAGCCTTAAGGCAAAATGAAAGTTTGAATACTGGAAAAGAGCAAAAAATGGGCATTTCTGTTTCTAGAAGCAGAGTATTGCATATGAATTAACTGTGTGGGATTTGGAAAGTGGATGAAGCTTTTCCTCTGCTTAGAGTGATCACTTGAGAGTTCCTGGGAAATCCTCTCACACAACTGTGGCTGTCAAAAATTTCTCCAAGACACCAAGGCTTCCTCAGCAGTAAATGAAGTGACAGGCATCTCAACATCATCCTTTGTTAATATTGGTATCAAAGCCCACCATTTGGAGGTACCTACCTTCTCCCATTAACTGCAGGGAGGTCTGGACAGACTGACAAAGTTTGGGGCATAATTCAGGGGTGAAAATACTGAGGGGAGGTGAATCCCCCCACTTTAGGTACATATAGAAAGAGTAATCAAAATGTATGAAGAGGCAGGGTCCCTAGAGCTAAGAATAGCATACAAGGCTCAGAAGCTGTTACTTGTATAATAAATAGCTGTATACAAACCTGCACAAATATGTGAATACGTAAGCATTTGGGGATGTCCAGTTAAACCAGTTATAGAGTGTAATAAGTCTCTTTCCTCTTCAATGCAAACTATTTTAGTAGGTTCAGTTAGTATACTAATTAATGTTTGCACTGGGTATTTATTTATTAAGCCTTGAATCCATAAGTTAATGTTTTAAGTAATGCATGGATTATGGCATATTATGGGAGATAAATTTTCCCATAGGAATCTGCTGGCACACACAGGATTATGTCATTTAACACTACCAGAAGGCTGTCTATCACATGCACTTTCTGTTTATCTCCATGCTTCTCTGATATATATTGTATTTGCATGCACACCTGCACATAAATAGATATCCATATGCCTACCACATTAAGAATTGGACAATGATTTGAAGTGGAAAGTACATAAAATAAGTCTGGTAATAATTGAATGCATTTTTAAAACATACAGCGATAGATCTGCATGAAGTGGGCCATTACCGTAATACTCTGAGATTATTCAATGAATTTAAGCAACTTCACTGTAAACCGATAGCATTTCATAATTCGGAGGCATTGGATTAGGTTTCATTTCAATATTAATATATCAATATTATCTGTTATGTCACCCACAGCGAATACTACCAGTAAAAATAGCTATTCCAAGTGGAAGTTTATCACCAGCCTGGGACCCTGGAAATATTGACATGAATAAGTGAGATTAAAGGAAAAACTCTGAATTTTAATATAATGTTGAAACAGGAAATGAAAATGGAAAACTCACTGTCCTTCTTAGCTGAGGATGAGGGATCTTCACAGCTCTCCCCACCAAGTTCTTTGCACACAGATGTCCTATTACATGGCTGTGCCAAATGGCTACGGGCTGCACAGTGCAGGAAGCATCTTCTTTTCTTGCCAGGATAATTTTGAGGGCAGTAAATGAAATACCTATGGCCAAATCATATTATTAGTTTGTATGCATACAAACTAAAAACCGATTGAAAGCAAGGAACACAAATTAATGTTTCTTAAGTCACATACGCAGTTGTCTTACATCTATCTGTGAAGGGTATGTTGATAATATGTGTAAGCCAATAGTTTTGGGTTCACAGTAATTGCATACTATTTATTTCCAAATCTTCCCCAGCAGTATGTGCCTGTTACCTAAAGCGATGGAGCAGGTCCCGGTCATATGTCTGTCTCTAAACCTGGGCCAACAGTACATGACATAGCACCCACTGTGGCCTCTGCTCTGTCACTTTGCAATGCGATTCTATGTAGTTTTACTTGAATAACATAAAATAACATATATAATGTTATTTATGTTATTTTCCACGTGAAGAACTCCTGTAAACCTTGCCGTTTTGAAACTCAGTGAGGCAGGCGTCTTAGACAAGCTGAAAAACAAATGGTGGTACGATAAAGGTGAATGTGGACCCAAGGACTCTGGAAGTAAGGTCAGTCGCTACAGTTCGGGACCTAACTATCGTGTTCACAAAGCAATAGAAGAAGTAATAAACCAAATGACATAGAAATAAAATAAGCAGCTGTAGACACAGGATGGATCAGCCTTGGCCCATCTTGACAGGGATCACACTTTAATTTAAGGAAGCACTATTGCATTTTGAAGTCTTCAGTGACACAAATCACCAGACATCATCCCACATGTTCAGAGCATCTCTTGAAGAAATGCAAAGCAAATTTTTGAGTTTGGAAGAGGCAAGCTGGATTAGTTCTTTCCTCCCTGCCTGGAGGGTATGGACTTTTCCCACTGACTACTTAGGAAATGTCCCTTCGTACCTTCTTTTGGAGTTGGCCTACCTCAGCAATTTTCTGAAAAGGAGAAATGCTAGCAAGAAGGATTGCCTTTCATTGCTGGCCAGGAAGGTGGTGTTTTGCAGCCTTTGGGGATGTGTCTGGCTCCTTGAGGGCCAAGGAACACTTAACTTGAGCTTTGAAATGAAAGGCTTCAGTAGTTAATAGTTTCTACAGCTTCCAGTGTTTATCCTAGCCCATACCCAAACAGTAATCCTGGCAACTCCAGAGAGCTGACAACTCCTTCTCTTTATGAGGACAGACCCAGAACCAGGTATTTTCTGATGGCTGGGAAACACCACAGTCAGTGCCAGCCCTGTATTCGAGGAGTCTGACATTTCTTTACAGTACCTGGCTCCTTGCCAGCCTCTGCAGCCACAGCTAAAAGGAAGGAATGACAGGCACTGACTGCTTGCTGCCTGCGTGTCCCAAGACTTCCCTTGATAAAATTAGTGTGCGAAACAAGCTTTCAACACATTTCACTTTTTCTGGTAAGTGCTTTGAAAAAAAGGGGTGAAAACCATTTAAGAGGATGACAAAGTACCTGTAAATAACAGCTGAGAAAGCCTCAACCCACCACCTACATTAGGGCAGGTCATTCTCAGTCCTGCCTCCCCCTTGTTTGCAAGCACCATGCTAGCAATTGCCACCAGGGGAACAGTCACCTCCAAGATATTTAGACTCCTCCTAGCCAGCTAAAAAGGCACAGGCAAAGCAGAACCCAGCTATAAGCCACAGTCACCTCTGTACATCCATGGGAACCTTCACTGTGCTAACCTACAGATTACACAATGAATAGTGCTTCTTTAAATTAAACATCCAATTTTTTTGCAGTCTTCGTAAGTTAAAATTTCATAGAGATTACAATCAGAAGTAGTCTCCTTACTTTAGCTAAAGATTATATAGTCTGCATAAGAATAAAGCTTTATAAGTATTTTAAGAAACACAATATAGCATATGAAGTCAATCCTGAGAGTTCCTTGAGAACTATGCTGAAAAAGCACATGGATTTCAAGTAAAAAAAAAATGTGCTTCATAACTAAGCAGTGAAGTATAGAGAAAGGTAGAATAGTTACTTACTACAATACACCCAAGAAGGTGATTGTAAAATTATGTATATTTAATAATTTGCTAAAGAAAATCCTCGCTTTTATCTAAATTATGAAAAATGTGTTAGATTGCATAAGTTGACATTTAGAAGTATACTGTTACTGAGCTTAGTAGTCCATGGGCATGCTCCAGAACTGTATCTGTAATAAAATAAAACCAAAATACAATAATAGGTAAGAGGCAAAAATATCACAATGTGTATGGTGCAGTGTGCACTTTCAAAGGAAGTGTTTGTTCAAAGAAAGAACTTAAGCCTTGAATGTTATTTTCGCCTGTCATTTAAGTACCAGAAGCTCAGTCTGGATCTTTTAAATTAACAGCAATGCCTATCACAAGTACAATTACTGTTTTTTGTAAAGATCAAGCAGAGTCTTGTGTGATATAAATGGATTTCTGGATTCCAAGGCTTCTGAAGAGCTTTGCATAAGTGCAGTTTTGTATCAGTGCTGAAATGTCCCCTAAAGAGAGCTAGACATGTCATTGTTTAATTCTCCATGTAATGGAAGTAATGCTGTGCAGTAAGCAAGCAATGACATCCTGATATGTTGGCAATATACTTAGAATATTTTTTATGCCAATCAGGAAAACTAGTTGCTTAAGATATATTTTATAGATCCAGATAGGTCAAATTTTGCTAAAGTATGTAAACAACTGTCATTGAATTTCAGCAAAACACTGTTACTTGTCTAATGTTTTAATGTGTGGTTTGTGCTTCTTGGGATCCATTTTCCAGGGTTAACTGTATCACTTCTGTTTTCCCAGGACAAGACCAGTGCCTTGAGTCTCAGCAACGTTGCTGGAGTCTTCTACATTCTGGTTGGAGGCTTGGGCTTGGCAATGCTGGTGGCTTTGATAGAGTTCTGTTACAAGTCCAGGGCAGAGGCGAAACGAATGAAGGTGGCAAAGAGTGCACAGACTTTTAACCCAACTTCCTCGCAGAATACCCAGAATTTAGCAACTTATAGAGAAGGTTACAACGTATATGGAACCGAAAGTATTAAAATTTAGGGGTAGGACTTAGGGCCTACTACAGCGAGTGGGTGATGCATCTTGTAAACGCAGTGTTGTGACATGTCTGTCTAGTGGTGCTTGCTTCTGAACAGAGCTTTATATTTTGGAAAACTTCAGTGCAAAGTGGTTCAGTTCTTTTGGCTGCAGATGTAAAGTATATTATTCTATGTTGCTAATAGACATCTGCATTGCAAGGAATTTTAAACATGAAAAATGCATTTTGAACAACTGAAAGTTGTCAAGTCAGTTGAGAGATGACAACTTTTTTAAGTAAGAAAATATATATCCAGAGGGCCAGTTTTTAAGTACTCGATTGGAAAGTCTGTTTTCCAAAAGATTTGCAGACTACTCCTGACAAATTGCTGCAAGCTTGTATTATTCGATGTTGGCCCTATCTGTAACAAAGATTTAGGATAGGCAACATCACTGAACCATAGTTAACCTAATGGAAGAAAAGGCACTGTTACAAGAAGTCTAAATGTTGTTTTACCTTCTCTCCCTCCTCCCCTCCCTGTTCCTTCACCCTCCCTTTGATACATGTTTTTTGCTAATTGTGTGGCTTTTTTTTTTTTTTTCCTCCCCACAATATCCTGCTTCAGGTCAACTTTTGCCCACTGTAATAGTCACAAAGAGTCACTAACCAGTGAATAGACCTTGATTGTCATCCTCAGCTTTCAGTAACAAACCCCCTTACCTAGCTCAAGGCTAGCGTATTTTAGACATTCATGCAGGGGTTCTGGAGGCTGAAGCGCTGATGCTGCCAAGTTGCATCCTGCATAGCTCTCCTGAGTAGGTGTGCAGGGGTGGTTTACTAATGTACTTGCTCTCATCCGTACAGTGAGTATCTTGCCAACTAATCATTAGACAAATCAACTCTGTGACCTTTGGAAATGGCATGCAGCAGCAAATTAAGCTTCTAAATATAACTTTTACGTAGCTCCCGAGCTATGCTGGCTGCTTTATAAGTGAATGTGCAGCTAGCACCCTACCCTGTCATGCTAGTGCTCCCTTGCCCTTGCAAATAGCAAGCCACATGTCTCCTCTGTTAACAAGTATCTTCAGCTACATTTTCCTGTGACATCCCTAGAGTGGAAGTAGAAAACACAAATTTAGGGGAATAAGATGAATAATATAATACTTATGTTGCCACCTAGGAAAAAAAAAAAAGCTTGTAGGAATAAACCGGAGATACACTTATTATTTTTTATTTATTATTTGTATAGCGCTGGAGTAGACGGCGCTGTACAGTAGGTGAAGTGTGCCAGACACATAACAGGTCCCTGTCCCGAGGAGCTTACAGCCTAAAGGCACAGCCCGTACAATACCGAACCATACAGTACAGAGCAAACACAGAGTGAGCAGAGAATGGTGTGTGAGCATGATAGCTGGAGCGCTGCGAGGAATAGGTGGGTTCTCGGGGCGCGAGGGAGGGGGCTGGCTGGGAATCTGTCCCCTACATACTGTTCTGTGGGGTTTGCTTTTCTTCCCTGTTCTAGAAGGAGTCATGACCCTGGCTGTATTCTAATTGTATGTTAGCTGCACACTTTGTTCACTAGTGAAAATATGAGGCACACTATGTGTCAAGAGGACTCCAAGAGTATAGACCAGTGTTCTTTCCTGTGAACTGGGACACAGGACCTCCAGATGCTAATGTTAATCTCCCAAGTCCACTCCCTACTGTCAGTAATAAGGGTCTTAAAAAGAAGTAATCCTGTGCAAGTCATTGTGCAAAATGCAAGTGAAGGGTGCTTTTTTCTTTTAAATTCTTTAGTGATGTGCTCACAACTGAGAGTGTCCCCAGGCTGGTATAAAAGTAAGAATCTCAGAAAACATATTCCTTATCAAGTTTACAGAGTGCAATGCATTCAAAATACAGTCTTGAAAAGAGCAAACAAAAAAATTAAGCTTCCATTCAAATACCGACCTGACCCAAATTGGCTGAACATGCTAAACATGGCATGGCAATCCCCACAGCTGCCACCCAGCTTTGTTATTACAGTGCAACAGACACTGATTATACTTGCAGAAATTTTTTAGTATTAGTGTTTTCTTATAATAAAAAAATAGAGCTGAGTTTTGTATTTAAAGGAAAGATCATAAGTGCCTTACTCTAAAGTGGATTTCTGTGTGACTTGTAACACAGAGATGAATTCCCGTTGGAAAAATATACTTTAAACAATACAAAAAAAAAATACAAAAATGTTGTATTTTGTTTTACTGAAAATTCATTTTTGGATCAGTCAAAACTTCTGATAATTAACATTTTAGGGTGCAGACTTTTAAAATTCACAAAAAAAATCACTAGGATTTTGAACAAGTATTTACAGACTTCTGAAATTCTTCTTTCTGCTTATTTGGTATAATACTTACATGAAATTGAGAAATTTCAAGTCAGCTTCTTATAGAAATGCTTATGCTCATATGTGTATGACTGCCAAGGCCCAGTCATCCTCTTCTGGTCACATTGGCAGCGAGGGGTGCCTGTGTGGCACACTGCACAGGGGGACTATGCCATCTGTTCATACATGTGCCAGTCATAAACCCCTGTTTGGCTGGCAGCATTACAGAGCCCACGATGATGGCTGCACATATTTCTGTAGAAATATGTCTGTCTTACACATTTTGAAACCTTTGATATGTTTGGGGGTTTTATCCAAGGAGTAAAGAGATGGTATTGGAACTAAAACTTGCTAATATGGAAAGATGCCTGGTGATTCTAACCTGCATGAGTAACCAACAAATCTGACTTTTTAAGCTAACATCAAATAGTCTTAATGGTATATGTTTTAAACTAATATAAAATAGCTTAAATAACCCTTTTGACAATTAATATTTATTACCATGATTTTTAGTTTAGTTCCATACAGTCAAATGTGAGTTACCTCAGGGAAATTCACAATGCTGTCAAGGGAGCTGAAAATTAAAAGGACTAGTCTGTATGTGTGGACTGGTCATTATGACAATAGACTAGTCTATATGTGTGGGATAAAGACATTCAGAAGCGCTGGCGGGCAGTTGCATCTGCTGAAGGTAGGGAAGAAAGTTTGCTGTGGGGAGGGAACAGTCCTTTCCTCTTCCTCTGGGCAGCAGTTTTTCCATTAGTATTAAGCCCTTAGTGTTCAAGTAGAGCTGATACCAAGAGCAGTGAGGAGCTTAACATCCTTCTGTCCAGCTGCTCCAAGGCAAAGCCTTGCTGAGTTCCTCACCCCAAACCCACAGGCTTTTGAAGGGGTTGTCCCAGTATCCAGCCAGCCTCCACCACCACCTCTCCATGGCCTTCTCTGTGGGCCATGAAGCTCAGGAACCAGCTTCCAGCTCAGCTGCCTTCTCTTGCTCTCCCATCCCTTGCTGTTGTTTATAACTAATGAATGAAATTAATTCCAAAACTACCAAAAGCAATGAAAAACATCATTACAATTGACTACAAAAAAAAAGGTGAAGTGCTACAGTATGGCTCAGTAAGTGTGTAATGTACTTATTTTGACTTCAATACTTCCAATTTCATAGTCAAGAGAGAAAAAACCATTAAAAGTTCAGCTTAGATATTTGTGCCAAAGGCACCTTCATGTGACCCAAGACTAGAGGAGCCTGAACAACAAAAAAACCTACATAGGCTAGGCTATTTATATTACAAGACTGAGGATATCAGTTTCCAAAATGCCCATTTCCCATTGGGAACAGGGCAGTCAGTGTTTTCACATGGTTAATTTCACAATTAATCTAATCAAAACTAACAACAAATTTTAAAATACATTATCACTATTAACTGCATACACTTATGGAAAGGAGACTTTCATGGTTTGGATAATCACAGTAAACACTGAGACTTTTCCCTCTTATCCCAGCCACTCCTGAAACTGTTTCTGCATCCAGGCCATAAATCTGAAGTTGTAGCAGCTGAGTTAAGCAGAGTATTAGCCTGGCTTGTTACCTCTAGCACAGTTTAATACACGGAGCAGATGCCTGCCTGGTTACTTGGCTTTATGACACTGTCCAAAGTACAAGTTTGACCTGTTCCTCCTGGCTTTGTAAGTGTCTGAGTTGTCCTGTGGTGTGTTGCTAAGCTGTTGTTAGTCTTGCACTGAGGACAAGAGTTATTTCCTTGCAGCTTCTCTGTTCTTCTGTGGAAGGCTACTGAGAAAGTGTTGTTCTCTTTTTTTTTCCTTTTTTTTTTCTTTTTTTTAATCCTAGATCCCTTTTATTGTCTTTCTGTCCTGAGTGTGTTGTCAATGGCCAGAAAGTTATTTAGACTGAGCTACTAAAACAGTTACATACAACTTGTATATCCCATACAAATCTGGGTGCTCTCACTCGGATTTCCCAGTGGGAAACTCTGAATGGCCATGAATAGATAGCTGACCAGTGTGCTGGAGAGACTCTGGTGCACAATGATGACTTTCTGGGAAATTTAACACATCTGGAGCAAGTCATCCCTTTTCCACCCAAGTTTGCTTTCTAATCTGGTTTGGACTCTCATCCCTCTCCCACACTAAAGTACCTTTAGTTTTTTTTCTTGCCATTGACCAGAACATGTTTTCTGCATTTCTGCAGTTGCGAGTATCCATTTGCAGTGGGACTTACGACATGCACCATGTCCATCTGTATCACACTGCATTGTGTCTGTGCTTTGCAAATGCAGAGAGTTTTTTGCTGCTGGGAAGTAGCTGAAGTTTTTGGTAATGTATAGGCCCAGGTCCCCACTTCCTCATCACCTCTGCTACACTTTTTGTATCTGTGCATTGTTTTAGATTGAAATATGTTTGGTAACAGTCCCTGTCACAAAGTACAGTGGCAGCAGGGAAAGTTTTCAAAGGATGTCCTTTACCAAAGCCAAGGTTTTTCAGTGTGAGGGGAATGCCATTATGCCCTCTGTAAGCTGAGGCCTTTTTCTGAATTTGGGTGCTTTTGAGGGCTGGAGTTTTTAGGGTAATTGGTTTGGAAAGCTGCTTTTAAATCCAAGCTCTGACTGTGCCACAAAGAGCCACTGTATTTTTGACAACTTTTTGAAGGAGCTACTGATAACAATGAAATATTAGACTGGTGCATTTCTGTGGAAATGCACCAGAAGCAGTGGAAATGTTTGGGAGTTTTAAGGACTCTTCCTCATCCCTATATACTCATATATAAAATTAACTCCACATATCCAACACCAGCTCAGGATTTCACTGCTACCTCAGAAGGAGAAACTGGGCTCAGAGGGATAAAGTTCAAAATGTAGAGATTAGTAATAAAGCAAACAAAATGACTTTATGATGTTTGTCATCCTTTTGCTCCTATGTGAATGCACCCTCCTATCTCTTTTTTTTTCCCAATTGGTATTTCAGACTGCATCCCTGCATATCATTTACATAGCTTCTCCTGATTAGAAATCAGATTTCCCCACTAATTAATATCTTAACATGGTTATCTCTGAAATCTCTTTTAATGTAGCATCGTTTGGGTGCCTTGCTGCATTTTTCACCTTTGACACTTACCCTAATTTTAGTCATCTGGAAATCATTTACTTTAAACAAGTCATCTTGGCTTTTTTTATAATCACATAAGAAGCCGTATTAGATTTGGCTACTGAATTTTGGATGACTAAAGTTAGATGGCATAACTATAAATATTTTAACAAATCCAGGGTTTTTTTGAGTAATTTAGTCCCTAAATGTAATATTTTTTTCTGATTTAGCTGAAACTCAAGATTTTCAAGTAAAAAAAATTTAAATCTTCTTATGGGAAATTTAGACATAATGTAGAAAACTGTATAACCCTGTATTTTTTCTCAATAAATTACATTTTCTTTGAAAGTTATCACCTTCTCTAATTGTAGGAAAATATATGTAACAGATTTGAGGACAGTTCTCAGATTTCATTATACTAAATATTTGCATTGTGAAAATAAGTAATAATTTCTTTTGATTTGAATGACAGAATTGCCAGAGAGATAGCTGGTACAATTATTGCAATGTATAAAAAATTTTCAGTAGTTATATTTAATCCTGGCATTCCTAGTTGAAGGTCAAAGCCTATAAACACCTATGCATGACCTTATTCACAGATGCTAATGCTTTCAGGTTCCAAAAGGTCTTCTCACTCTATATAAATTTAGTTTGAAGCAGTTTAGATGAAGGTATTACCTCTTCAGTTAATTTCATTATCAAATTCAGATTTTATATTTAAATCAGTAATGATTTATTGTAATGAAATTTACCCTCAGAATTGTTAGTCTTTTTCCCCCAGTAGATTTTAGTGCTACATATTATATTTATGATGATAACTACTTTTATATTTAACATTAACATGAAAAAATGCAGATGTCTAAAATTTAATATTTTGGTGTTTGCTGTGTCCTGGTCGGTTGAAGGACAGAAACATTATAACACTTTCCTCTCTTCTGCTTTTTCTTCAAACCTAGCTTACCTTTTCTGAAGCCATAAGAAACAAAGCCAGATTATCCATCACAGGGAGTGTGGGAGAAAACGGACGTGTATTGACTCCCGACTGCCCGAAGGCCGTGCACACTGGAACTGCAATTAGACAAAGTTCAGGATTGGCTGTAATTGCATCGGACCTACCATAAAAACCAAAAAAATAATTGAGTGCCTTAATCAAACTGTGTTGGTGACTGATGGGAACACAGCACAGACTGTAACGACATGGGAGTGTCATTGATGAACTAATAATTTGGCTGAGAAAGGGAAGTACGTCCAAATGCGCCAGACATCATCAGCAACAATGTGTGCATGAGCTCAGCTCGGAAACCCAAACTCAGATTTTATATCAGGAAAATTCATAATTTAGTTTTGGTGGGGGGAGGGGGCTGGGAAGGGTGTATTAACAGCAACAAATTTCACTTGAGTGGACTTAAAACTAATAAGACTTGCCAATTTAGCGCATTAAACTGTGAAGAACATGCTCAGAAAGGACACCATTTTGGTCTTTGTCTTGACAAAGAGAGAAAAATAGCTATAGAAGTCAATGAACATGCTAACCTGTGTCTCCAGAACATCAATATATACAATGGAAGAATACTCAGCTGTTCAGCTGTAGAAATGAATCACTAAACTGTGATAAAAAAATAATAAATATGTAAATCCTGTGAAAAAAATAAAGAAATTATTACATTTTCTTTGGAAAAAGAGGAATATTGAAACATGCTTGCTTTTTAACTGATGTAAATTCAGTAGAGGACAACACAATTCTTTTTTCTAACCATCTTAGGGAAAAATCATTGCAATAATTGATATAAAATGCCATCACTGTAATAAAATTCAGAGAATTTTTTTTTTATAAAAGTTGTTGGTCATCCTCTTGTTTGCTGTTACCTTCATTCTGTTCCATCATTCTGTGTTCCACAGATTTGCATCTGTCTAATACAAGAAACAAAATGATAAAATGTTTAGAGTACTTCATCAGTCTGCAGTGTAGAATCAAAAGAGACTACGGGTCACTCATGTTACAGATATTATTTATAATCTTGTTCTGTGTAAGAAACTGTGGTTTTTGTACCCACCAAAAAGAATAAAACAGCAATTGTTCTTATAATATTGACAGAGCTTGAGTTGTTTTCTGATCATTAGGGATGCCACCTGGAAAATAGAAAATGGCTGTTCATTTCTTACAGTTGGATTCAGAATCTTGTCAGAGTCAGTCTGAGTCCCTGCACATTTCTGAAGTGATTTTAAGTCCATAGGGAGGAGGGACCCTGAGCAGCTAAATGTCATGATTGTTCACTCACTAAAAACCTTTCTGAAGTGTTAGGGAACAATTTAGTGATAGTGTTTGTCCTTTGGGTAGGTCAAGGGACAAGATGCCAGGGAGTAAGGAAGTACAAATGACAGTCCTTGAGACTGATGTGATGGATGATAGATGCAGCCTGCTTGGTACCCAGGAGCAGCCTCAGTTTTCATCCTCCAGCCTACCCATGGCATGCCTAGGAAAGACTAGCAGCCACCATTCAAATAAAAAACAGATGTCAACAGGAGCAGGCATGTCTGTAGGTGCAAAGTTGCAGCGAGTCTGTTCTGTGATGGCCATTCTCCTTGGCCTCACAAGACCTGGCAGTGGTGTCCAAACCCAGAGTACTGCCAGCAGTGTAACAGCCACATGCCGGAGCCCAGACTGCAAGTGAATTCAGACCTGGAGTAATCATAGCTCGTGAGTTTCCCAGGCCCGCGAGGGGCCGTGTTCCAGTGGCTAGCATTTCCCCAGAGCCTGGTGCTGGTGCCTCTCTCAGCCCCCAGGGCTCTCACGCAGAGGAGAGTGGGCCCCGGGGGGAGCCCAAAGCTGCCCAGCAAGGACCAACCCCCGGCTACTGCCAAAAACAGCAACCAGACACTGCTGAGCCGATGCTGCTACTGTCTGCAGACAGGTACAGAGTTGCAAAGCAGGGGTTAGTTTCAACCTCAAATACTCTAGAGACCCTTTAGAGCTACTGAGGAGAAGTAAAGAACAAGAGTGAATGACTTAAAGTAGATCTTAAAATACCAGACAGCTGATCCACTGCAGCAGGAGAATAAATCCTTCCACTAACCTTAATATAGGCTGATGAAGACCAGTTATTATACAGAGCTTGACAGTTCAGGCAAACATGAAAATAAGGTGATGCTTACCCCTCAGGCATAGTAACTACAGGGTGTGCAGGGGTCTTAGAGAAAAAGACAGACAATACTGCAATGTATCACTGTGACTAAACATTTTGTATCCATGTTTTATTGGCATGTTTAGCCCATTCGTGAGTTACTGTGAATTGTTCTGTGTTTATTTGGCTAGGTTAGGTAAGTTGTCTGGTTTTTCTTTTTTTTTGAGTAAACCTGGAAGCTCCCTTCTTTTTACAGCTAAATTTAAAAAACACCTTCCAGGTGGGTTGGTTCTGAGTTTGTCCTTTTCTTTCTTTTTTTTTTTCTTAAAAAAAAGAAAAAAAAAGTTTCCCTCCAATTTCACAAAGTAACATACTAGAGGCTGAAAAGTTTGCCAGACTGACTATGAAGAATGCTGTCTATTTTGTTTTACTGTGTCTGTCTGTTTTTTTCCAGCAGCTTGTCTTCATCCTTTCCTTGTGTGTGACTGTGAGCAGTGCTAGGGCTGTCTTGGGATATTTACTGTCTTCCAGTGTTACTCCTCTTATACAATCCCCTGTCTCTTTAACACATTGCATCTATTTTTCACTTTCAGTTGCTGTTAGGAATGTTGCTACATGGAGCTCATTGTTAATTCCCTAAGTCAGCTTTCCATTTGGCAATGAGGCACCCAAGCTGCACGGCCGTGGAATGGCATGAGCCACCAAGGCCATGTGGCCAACAGGCACCAGGGGGAATCACCACATCCTCTTACCATTTCCAAGCCTTGTCCTTGCCAAGGGAATGCTTTACTGGAAGAAAACTTGGTCAGTTGAGGTAAAGAGGATACTCCCACTTTGCTGATGCCTGACATAAGCAGATAAAATATTTGGAGAAAAAAAAATTTAGATAGGAAAATGCTACAGCAGGGAGAGTTGCAATACAGTTCAGGTGGTTGAGACAGCAATCTCAGGGAATTGGCCTGCTGTCTCCACAGTAACTTACTCCGTTGTCTTACTCCAAGAGGGTAGCTGTGGCATGACCACAGAGAGCAGCTCTGGGGAGAAGGACTGGGGGGTGCTGGTGGATGACAAGCTTGACATATCTCAGCCATGTGCACTCACATCCCAGAAAGCCAAACATGCCTTGGGCTGCATCCAAAGCAGTGTGGGCAGCAGGGGAGGGAGGGCATTCTGCCCCTCTGCTCTGCTCTGCTCTGCTCTGCTTTGCTCGGATGAGACCCCACCTGCAGTGTGGTGCCCAGCTCTGGGCTCCCTCCAGCACGGGGAGGACAGGGACCTGCTGGAGCGAGTCCAGAGGAGAGGCTCTAAGCGTATCACAGGTCTGGAACACCTCTCCTGTGAAGACAGACTGAGAGAGTTGGGGTTCAAGCTAGAGAAGGGAAGGGACCCCTGTGCAGATGTCTCAGATGGCCTAAAGCATCTCAAATAGTACCTGTGGGAGAGTAAATGAACTGTGTCCCAGTCTCTTCAGATGAGTTCTTTTCAAGTCTCCTTTGACTAGATCTCCATGGGGTATGAAAAGACTTCAGACAGATAATTTTCCTATAGTTTTCTAAATTTAACTGTCTTGGTGATGAACTGAATTATATCAGCATGTATCTGCTTCTAAAATTATTTCAGTTGCAATGTAATCAAGAGCAATTATTAACATTAACACTCACAACAATATTAGACTCATCTGCAAAATAAGTTTTCTGAGCTGGTGTGAATCATAATGTAGGACCAGCCTGCTTTGACAGTCACTGTTATATTAGTAGCTTTTTGTCCTACACATTAATCCCTCCCACACTGGTTGTGTATTCTATTAAACACCTATTAAATTTAAAATCAGTACAGACTTGCTGGGTTGTCTGAGAACCTCACATGCAGAACTAGTTTTATGCAATCACTTGTTATTGCTGACTTTCACCCAGGGACTATTCTGGGAACTGAATGTACATGTTCTGAATTGAATTTGCCTCGGTGCAATTGATAACAGAGCCTGGGGAATGGAGTATAGCTTTATACAACTGCTTGTAATCATAGCATGTGGTAAAGGAGGGCAGTGGCACCTGTTCACCTCTGTAGCTTAATCATTTTGTAATAACTTCTACCCTGATAGGATGTCAGAATGAAGAACAAATATTCTTTAATATTCAAAGTGTAAGCATACTTTCATCCATGATTAGAAAATTACTGCAGAAGGGTCCTCCTAAAGCTCTCAACCTGCAAAATTTACCTTCCACACTAATGCTGAAAACAAGAAAAGAAAGGCAGCCTGGAAGGAGCTGCAGGCATGTGTTGTAGACATGGATTAATTAACACTGTTACCACAAAATATGTAATTGATATGCAACAGCAAGTTTAGCTTCAGCTAAAATGTCTAAGGGTAAGAAGTCACCAGTGGAATTATAAACAGAAATTCAGAGCCACTTCCTTTTCGAAGTGAGAGGAGTGCCACAGATTCCAAATAACTTACTGATTTCATAACAGTTGCGTTAAATGTAAGGTCAGGCAAGCTGAAACTAGTAAATAGGAAACATGAAATAATTTAGACTGGAAGGGATTTCTGGAGTTCAGCTCCTTCAAACTTCCATTTAAAGTAGATTCAGCTTTGAAGTTAGATCCAATTTCAGAGCTTAAGAGGTTTCTCAGTGCTATTCTACCATAATTTTAACATATCCAATGTTGAAAATGCATAACCTCTCCGGGCAACCTCTTCAAAAGTTCTGACCACCCTCAATATTTTCCTAAGGGCAAAATTTTCTTAAATTTGTTGTTGTTCTTCTGCATTGAGAGTAGATTCAAAAGCAGCAACAAATATCCCAAGCTGCTTACCTAAATGAAGAATTGCATTATCATTTGTATTGCTGAGCTCAGAATCTGGACCTATCTGTTAGGGGACTAAGGCATGTTATCATCACACTTCAGAGGAGTGTGCCCTGCTGTCAGTCCTTCCTTATGGCTAAAGCAAGGATTCATGCCCCTAGCTCACCAATCTATCATCTTCCATTAACACCAAATACTAAAATGTTCTAAAAGCCAGACCCTGATTGTCTTTTTAGATTGTTGTATCTCTAGGAGGGTCAAAGACCTTCAACAAGGCTAAACAGCTGAAGCGGACTTTCAAGTGCTTTAAGGTAAGTTACACATTTTCCTAAGTTCTGGAAAAACCATTATATTACTTTTCAAGTTTTTGTGTATTTTAGCCATTCCTGTAAGAGTCCTGAATCAGAATCAGGCCCTGATTCTCTGATTCTACCTAGTCTTTTGCCTGGTACTAATTGTTCAAATCCATGCATAATGGTGTGAAAATATAACCATTAGTGTGGATGGGAAGATCTGATCTAGTGAGACTTAAACGTATTTTGGTGTAACTGTGTAGAAGGTGTGGAGAATTTGGAAGTCACAAGACTGCAGCAGTTATATTCAGTAATTCTTTTAAAATATTCTTTCTACACACTAAAGTAGTCACAAAGTCAATAAATGCATAAGAGAGGTGGTGTCTTCCTTTCTTCCTTTTTATATTCCAGCTACCTGCAATACTGTCAATTGCTGGAAGTCCCCTGACATTTATAAAATAACTTTAAGAAAAAAAAGAAGTCTTTTTGGCTAAAGGACAGAATCAATATTCTGCAAAAAATTAATCTGTTAAAAGCTCCATCACAAGGATTAAGAAATAACTGCTGGAATGCCTATAGAAAATGCATTCTGAGAACACTTGATATTCAGGGAGACACTCACTGACTTTAAATACCTCCAATTTAACTATCTAGAAACTATAGGATGCAGTATAAATAACTGATTTTAGACAACTGTTTGTGGGTGGGATAGTTATGCCCCAACAATCTTCTCTGAGTTTCATTGGTGACGACAACCAAGAATGACTCATTCAATAGTTGACATTTACGCTACAGGTGCCTGCGCTTGGGCAGATGACTGCTCCTCATGGTGACCCCAGTCCAGCCAGCACACTGTGAAATGGAGTGAGTCTGGCATGTTTGCTGCATCAGTGAGAGAGAGGAGCTCTGGTCACAGTGCCAGCGACACAGGGAGATCCACAAGGATGGAGCTGCTGCCATCCCTTCCAAACAGAATGCTCACTACCTTCAGCACACAGTACCTGCTGCCAACAGTTGCTTGCTAGCCACTCTGTGTGTAAACACACAACTTTGGACTCCCTGCTGCTCTCACAGCTGCTACTGAGACACCACGAGCCCCTAGTAATGCCTGCTTTCCCCCAACTCCAAAAGATTATGTTGCTTGGTACCCGTTGTGTTCAAATTGCCATGTAATTAATAGAAGCCACTGGTAAGCTGGTGGGAACCCTGGTTACAGCAGCAGCTGGATGCCCCAAAATCTTCATGCTCAAAGGAGAGGTGAGGGGAGGTGGGGAGATAATTCCCTAGAGGTAAGTGTATCTTCAGCAAACCTCAGGCATGATATTTTGAACCAAGGGGGATGAAGGCAGGTCAGTGCAGCCTGAGGCCCTCTGGAGATACATGGAAACTCTCTCTGTGCATTTCACCAGGTGCATTTTCATTACATCTGGAACTTGAGCCTGTATTTCCTACATCTCAAGTGACTTAACTATTGGTAATACAAAAATTTCCATTTTCATGTTACTCTGATAATGTTTATTTGTTCACACCAAATGGAATGTCAGAAGAAACCCAAGCCAGGGGCAGATAGGTTTCCATCCTCACCACAGGAACTATTCTATGAATCAAATCTAGGATGATAATAAATAAACTGAAAATACATGAAAAGGACATAATTTACATAAAGACTAGATATAAGACTTCATTTCTTCATTTAGGGAGTATTTTAATCTAATTCTAACAAAAAGCAAAAAAATAAAGTCACTGTATGAAACATTGAATTGCATCATTCCCAAGGAAAATATAAAGAGGTGCTTCCTTTTAAAACAAGCAATTATCACTCTGAATAATCTTGGGGAGAAATGCCTCCTCTTTCCCCAGAGACATTTCTGAGTACAAGGAGGAGCCCTGAGGAAGGAGGCTGTCAAACAGGTTGAGTTACACTGATAACCATGTCAAGTTCAGTTAGGTTTGATATTTTCCAAGCGTGTGATCAGTCACTGAAGGCTTTGAAGTGGCAAGCACGATGCAATTGAGTCTGAAATTCCTGCAGAGTTCCTGAACAGAAGGGGAGGTTTCTTTTTAAGCATGCGGGCACAACTTCTAACCTGTCTCCTCTTTCTCCCCATCAAACAGAATCTGCTTGAGGACAGAGAGTGCACTTAAGATCACTGCTTTCAGACAGGTTCCTCAGTGCTTAGAAGTCAGGAAGGTGGTGTGGAAATGCTGCTGCCTCCTTTTTCTCCCATTTTATTTGGTCACGGGTGCCTGCAAAGACTGAGAAGGCTGTAAGATATTGAAGCCATTAGCAAGCACAACTGATAGGATTTGGTCCATCATGCTGATATACTTTCCATGCATTCAGACCTGTCCACCTGATTATCACATCCTCTGTTAGGAACTGAAAACCAGGAATCACTGTGGCATTAAATTAACCTAGGAAAAAAAGAACTGACAAGCATGAACCATTCTTCCTACTTTTGGCAAATTCTGTAGGATGTTTCTACAGATAAATCATAGGAGTCCCAGCCCAAAGAGGAAATGGGTTGATGCTTTCACTCAGCGTTGTGGTTACTATGCTGTTTTCTGAAGGCCAGTGAAGCTCTTTGGGACTGTGTGTGGTCACAGAGCACTAGCAATTTGTGATCAGCCTGAAAAAAGCTCTCTGGAGATTTTATTCCCACAAGGCAACACAGGTTTGTGACTTTCCATCAGCATGAAGTTCACCCAAACCAGTACTACTGCCTCATCTTGTTATGAGTCCCAGTAATAGTCACAATCCACAGACAACGTCACTTTGTGGGATGCTCATCTGGCCACTTGTGGATCAGCAAACAAGAGGAGCAGAAAGATCTCTTCTGAGGCGCTTTGTTTCAGGTCCTGCTTCTGGTCCCATCCTTTCTTCTCTTCCCTCCCTGCTGGGCCACTTTGGCCCTTTTGCCTGTTTGTGAGATTCTAGGCTACAGTTCTGCCCTGTCATGCATCAATAGGCAATAGCTGGTGAGGAAGAAAGGGATTGATGGAAACTTGAATGAGTGAGTCGTGAACCTTCTCTACCAGTTGCTGTTTGGCTGCATTTCCTCTTTACAGTCCCCTCGTTCTCCCACTCTCTTAGAGATCTCCTAGATCTCCCTCCTTATTTCAAGCCCCACTACAGCTTTGGTCTCCAGCATGACCCTGTCCGTGCTCCTTCTGCCAAAACCTGGCTCATCACTTGGCCATGAATTTCTTCCACTGCCCTGAGTTTTTTCACCTTTGCTCGCCTACGTCAAGCCCAAGGCTTTCTCCCACCCACTGGAGTTTCTTCCACTCTCACAGCTATTCTTTGTGCCAGGATGATAAAGGTTGTGATCTTGTCACCACACAGGCCCCGCTTGCAAGGCAATATCATACCTACAGCTCTGCATGACAGCTAACCTTAGACTAATTTCTAAACCTCCGACTGGTTACACTGGCGACCCTGGGATTCTTTCCAACTGAACCAAATCAGACATGAAGTCCCATATCGAAAGCCTCCTCCAATTCCACCCTGATGAGAGGTCACAATAAAAGCACAAGGATTCCTTTCCATGCTCATTACAGACAGAATTCCTTTTTTTTTTTTTTTTTAATCTGCAGGGGTAGGAGGATGTTGGTGAATTTTCGTCCCGACTTTTTGCAGTAAAGCCACAGAGCCACTCAGCCTTCATTCTGCAATTCTGACGTGGATTACTCCTACTTAAGTGTACAGTTTTACATTTGTCCATCTTAAATTGCATTCAATTTTTCTAAACTACTTATCTGAAGTCTTAGCTTCATATAAAACTTTACAATATTTCATATGAAATAGAAAATACTAAGGGAGAATAAAATGGAAAAGTATGTTTTAATAGTGAGAAACATGATTTCATTATCACAAAATACTAGTGCTATTCATAATTAATAAAATATTTCTTCATTCTAAAGTTTTCTTATTAAAACATTGATTTTCTGCTAAACATTGAAGAAAGACCATTTAAAGTCATCACTTCAGAGTTATTTTCAAAATGATGATCATGAAATTTTTTTGAGGCGTTAGCAATAGATGATGTTAAGCTGTTATAGCAAAAGAAGTGATGTGGTGACTTCATGGAACTGAGTGACATTATGGTGACAGTTTGGGAACAGTTCCTTTGTTTATGAGCTTGGCTTTGAAGAAGAGAGATAAAGCTTTGCAAATCTAAAGCTTCTCTATGTATAAAATGTCAAATATCCTAACTTCTCTCTGACCAAATTTACAGCTGTAAGAAGATAAATATTTTAACAGTACTTCCTCAGGCCCATTTACTATAATATCCCTTAGAAAAATAAGATTTATACTCATACAGTAAGCTTTCACAAAGGGATAAACACCATGTTTTAGTAAATTTGATATATCTGAAAGGTTTTCCAGTAGTTAGAAAACAGAAGCAATTTCTAGGCAGAATAATATTTTTTTCTTTCCTGGTATGAAGTCATCAGTCAGAAAACAGTATCTTCTGTTTTTTAATTAGCTCTCTTGCATAAATGCCAAAAGAAACATTTATTCAGTAAAATTATGTTAAGACAAAAAAAATATCCCTTTCTAGAACATCCTTTCTTATGTTCTTTGTTAGAAGAAAGAAGAGGAAAGAAAAAGATTTGTACATTTTCCAACTGTGGTATTGAAATTTTTATAGAGAATCAGCACATGCCACTGAGCAACATTTCAGTCAATGGGAAGACTGCTGTCAGCCCACAAAAAAAGAAAATGAAAAAATGCCAAACTCCACAGTTCCAGCTACCATTAATGTCAAACAGAAAATGTGCAACTGAAACAAAAACAAAGAAAGAATTCCAGCTGTATTCTCAAAAGTGGACAGTACTTGGAGAAAGTCCTTGGAATGAGTCACAGAAAGGCTAAATCTTTTGTTCTTAGCTGGTCCTAGTGGTCAAGCAGGAATCCAAACATCTTGTTAGAACAAATCCAGTGGGAGATTGTTCCAAGGAAAGAGAGAGCATCTCCGGAAATGCCAAGTCAAGAGTTGTGTACAAAGGCTTGAAAGGGACATGCAGGCAGCAAAAGGACAAGGCACGGTGGAGAGAAGTAGTAACAGCAGAAATCCAAGTTAGACAATTGTAAACAAAATTCTTACAGAAAGGTTGGTCAAATATGGAGACAGGCGGCTCAGAGGGACTGTGGAGACTCCATTCTCAGGGGTAATTAAAATTTGCTGGATGTGGTTCTGAGTAACCTGATCTAACTCAGAGGTGGGATGTCCTAGCTCTGAGTGGGGTTGGTACAGAAACTTGCAATGGCCTTGAGCTTCTTGCAAGTTAAAAGATATCCTCTAAACATTTTTCAGTGGAGGACTGTTTCCTTCCTGTCACTGGCTTTTCAAGATGGAACAGCGTTGTTCCTTCAATGGACATTCTAGAGAAAGAGAGAGACAGTTGTTTTGTGGCCAAGCAGGTCCTATGTAGTGAACTAAAGAAAAAAAGGCAGAAGAACTGGCTGACATGAGATTTTGGAGCCGTTCTTAAAAGTGCATTCCATAAGTGGGATCTTCTGCCTTTCAAACCCTTTGCAGCCAATGTGGCAGGAATGAGTCACAAAGATGAGGGAAGCAATAAAATTCCTGGGACAGAAGGAACAGGTTACTGAGCAGGAGGTTTATGTTTGTATCACACACTTGTATCACACATGTGATACAGCAGTGTGTGCTGGGAGATGATGTGGAGGGTGCAATTTAAGGTACTGATCACACACAAAATTTAAGAGCCAACAGCACACCTACAGATCCTGATTTGTCCATCCCAGTGGGGAACTGGCATTATTTACCAAGGGTTATTCATATCTAGTAAATGATTAGTTTTAAAAGAGACCATATATTAAACAGATGCTCCTTATAATGCCCAGCTTCCCCACAGCCCCTTTGCTCTCTCTGCTCCTTTCATGACCAGGTACCAAATATTTCCCACATCTCTTTCAGGAAGAAAATTCCCATTTTGCAAGATCCACGTGTAGTTGCCTGGAATTCCTCTGTCCACAGGCACACAGTTCCCTGTATACAGGAAAGAAGCATATTTTCATTTCTAAAAGATTTAAAGAAAAGCATAGGGCCAAAGGAATGCGGAGAGTAGCTATAGCAAAGTCCTGGCAGAGAAAAGGAGATGTGTGATAGATGAAGTGCTGAGGTGGTTATCCTTGCTGAAGGGAGCGAACATTTGTATAAGAATAAATGCAAAGTGTTGCAAATGAATCATAGAATCATTCAGGTTGGAAAAGACCTTCAAGGTCGGTGAGTCTAACTGTAAACCCAAGACTTCCAAGTCTACCACCAAACTATGAAGCCCAAGGGGTTGCCGTTTTCTGTTGTTTATTTTGGAAAAAGACATCATAATGGCAGGATTGCAGGGACATAAGGAGCATCTGCCAGCATACAGTATAATTTGTACTGTATAAAGATAAAAGGGAAGAAACACTGGGGTGTAGGCTGGTCACTTGGTTTCACAAGCTGATTTTTTGTGTGGTGCATGCTGACTCCATCTCATGATAACCACCTACTACCTGGGGTGCTTATCTTCTTGAGGCACTCAGACCTTGATCATTTATTAGCACAGACAATTTGGACAATCCCAAATTGCTCTTTTCAGAGACTCACAGGTCTGCAGTTGAGAAGGGAAAATTACAAGCATCTCACTGGAGAGCACATTTGTCACAGCCCACAGCACCTTCTGTGCTGGTGCTGGGCTTTCAAATGGCACTCAGAACTGGCTTAAACCCTAACTTTTTTCGAGGTTAAACACAGTTACTTTCCGTATCCAGGAATTTGATTGTGTTGTTTTGCCTTCATGTGCTAGAATAACCTACCCTCTGAAATATCCTATGTAGATATTTCTAGACCTTAATCAAGCTATGTTGTCATGACATGTTCTCTCAGATAAATTAAATTGATCTACTATTTAAATAGCTGATTGTACAGCAGGTTTTTTTCAACCTGGAGCAGCTCTTGATGCATGCACCCTGGGGCTGTGTCAGCACAGTGCTTTAGTCAGCCATATTTCATACTCCTAAAAGCATTGTCAATCCAAGACTGCTTTGGCAGGAGGAAGGGAAACCTCTCTGCAGCCCTGCGAGACCCACTCAGACGTGTGCAGCTGAAGACAGAAAGCTCTGCCTTGCCTGGTTTTAGCTGTAGATCTGCCTGACCTCTCTTCAGGGACATGGTAGGTTTGCTGTCCCAGCAGTGACCCAAGAGAAGAGATGCTCCTACCTGCTGCCACCTGTCCCTCCAAAAGCAGTCAACGAGGGCATTGCCCAGACCCCAACACAGCCACCAGCCTTGAATGGACTCAGGGAAGAGAAGAATGAAGGCAAGCTCCCACCCACGACCCCTAGGACAGGTTTACCCCCACCAGAGCTGATCCTGGAGCAACTGGCCAAATCCCAGGGCAGTCACAGACTGCTGGAGGGAAGACAAGGTGGGATGAGAGCCCAACCAAACTCAGCAGTGAGTTATTATCACATGCTGCAGTGAGCATGTGGTGGCTTTTTCCCTGCCTACTCCTTGCGGGCCGACAACCTTGTTCTGTTAATTTCAGTGGGAAATGTGATGAGTAGGTGAATATGTCCCCTGAATTGGTATTTCAGGCAGAAAAGATTAATTTATGTATATTTTATAATTGGTGATGCATTTCTTAATTTATTTTCTTTTGGATGATTTCCTATATACCCACACATATGCAAAATAAAGGACAAAAATTTTTTTGTATGCCGTATTTCATATGTATTAGTAGCATGGTTGGTGGGTTGGGGGTTTTTTTGCCAAATACATGAGAACTGCTAAAACTTACCAAAGAGACTCTGTTTGAAACAGAAATTTTTGGTATAGCCCTGCGAAAAATATTCCACTAATATGCAGGCACTAATAATGCCTGGCTGCCCCCAGACCACATCAGTAAATCTTAAAATCTGCCTTTATTTACAGAGAAACCCACACTTCAGTTTTCCTTCTCTGTGTTTTGCTTCTGGAGATGAACTGCCTGGTATTTTTGGTGACAAAGCTGTCTGTCCATTTGTAACCCTCTTGGGCCGGCTTGGTGATTGATATCAAACTTGGGTGCTGATGTGTGGGAAACCACTGTAGGGGAATGAGAGAGAATGTAGGGGAATGCCTGAGAATTGATTTGGGCCATTCTTTCTGCTGCTGACATAAATACACTCAGCTCTTGCAAACCTGTTTGTCCTTGAAGATTCTCATCACCTTTTGAAATAGCATCTCTCAGGGCTGCAAAGGTTGATAGTAGTTACATTTGAGGTCAAGTTTCAATAAGGAACAAGCCAAGAATGTTAAATTTAAAAACTCAGTAGGCATTTGGCTTTAGTTCTCACAAATTCTGTACTTAGAATTTCCTTTAGTACTTGTTTAAAACTAGTTCCTACCTTTGCTAAGTCCCTATTCCTTCCCAAGTATAAAAAACCCCTCTATATTGGGTAAAACTTTTCCAGGTACCCAAGATTTGGGAAATCTAAACAGGACATTTCAGTTTTACTATCTGCCTCACTATTCTGGTTTAAAAAATAATTTAAAATTTCAGTTTGAACTCCAGGTTGAATATGACAAAGGAGCAGAGATAAATCTAGAAAAAATCTCTAATAAAAATGCAGGATTAATAAGATCAGCATGGAATTTACATTGGAAAAACAAAGACACTGTGAGAAAATCAGCTTGATGGTAAGACATTGGGCTCAAAGCTCTCTCTTTGTTTACTTTCTTGTATTCATTTTTAGCTATCAAATTAAAATTAAGTCTAAACAATGACATTGTGCCACATAAACCATATCTGTCACAACTCTACACCTGCTCACTCTTCTCAGACACTCATCCCAGGACGGTTCCATAGCCCAGGACTTTGACAAGAAATATTCCATCAGGAAAATATGCTATGCAACTAACCTGAGCAGCTCCCATCTGTCCTTCCAGTTTTACGATTTCCTTTTCCTTGGATGCACCACTAAACTTCTGAACGACTCACCACAGTTCACCACTGTTTTTGGAGGAATGATTTCAGACTAAAATCTATTTACCTCAGTATCACAGAACTAGTTTGAATAACCAGTACTTCTTAACAATAGGACTTGCTTCTTCCTTTCTCTTTCCATGCTCAGAGGCACTTTTTTTTTCCTTAGTAGACTTTGGATCTGAGCCAACAATGTTCTCCTGAGCACTTGATAGGGAAAGTGCTTCAAATTTCCTTAGGAGTTGCTAGTGTTAATTTGGTCTCTTCCTGATAGTATCTCTGAATTCTCCAACTGTCCTGGCACCCTTTTGTTCTTTGCTTGCTCCAGTTATAGAAGCACAGCAATGGTGGGGAGGCTGTGAAGCAGATAGAACACCTGCCACAGGACCCAGAATGCTTGTGCCATGCTGGACGAGACTAATAAAGGAAAACAACAACCTCCTTCTCTCCTTTCATGAATGAGTGTTGTAAATTGCTTAAAGAATCACCAGCAAAGATATCAGTAAAAACAAGTCAATTATAAAAGCAACAGCATGAGCAAGTTCATCTCCAAGGTTCACTCTGCTACTTAATAGATGGTTAAGCAAAGGGAGGAAAAGCAGCAAGAAGAAATCCAGGGTCAATCAATCCAAACCAAAATGAACCCAATTAAAACCCCAAACTATTTTTGTGGAGACAGAGGGAGGGGAGAAGTACAGGAAGAGGGTAAAGCATTCATATGTGATTTACAATAACATAAAAGTAACTTACTTCTAGGCCAACCTTACAAATCTAGAGTACTTAGGAATCCAGGGGAGCAGCATTTGTCCCACGTTGGCTACAGCATATACACACTTGTATGCATGCAGATGTGGTCCAGGAGAGTTCAAAGGGTCTCATTTTGGACTGCTGTTTATAGGGCCTCAAGAGAGGAGGCTCTAGTCACAATGAAGTTTCATCCTGGCTGCACTTCAGGTCAGCACCTTTTCTTTGGAAGTTTGAGAACAAAAATGTCATTCCACTTGAGTTTTTACTCAGGAAAAAAAAAAATTCTAAGGCTGTCCATTAAAAAGAAAAAGGGCAGGAGGTTGTCAGCCAGCACAAGTTCCTGGGAACAGATGGTATTCCTGGTAAGGTCAAGAGGAGCTGTATTTGTTCATCGTAGGCTGAGGCCTCACGAGCATTTCCCAGATCATAGTATGTCCTGGGAGGAAAGGAGGGATGCACCACCACACCTCCCACCCATGAAAACCACCCAACCAAAAATGTCACATGTGCCAATTTGTAGTGTGCCCCTGGGTAGGAGTACACCAAAACTTGGGACAAACGTTCAACCGCATTACCCATGGACTGAGGGGCAGTTCCTACCCTGTGCTCCATAGGGTCCATCTCCATCCGAACTTACATTCTCCTAAACCTCCTTTGGTTTGTATGCACACACAGATGTACACATTCCTGTTCATGTCTCCATCAGCTGATAGGCAGTAGAGACACTGCTGAGCCTTCCGAGTTTCCCTCTGTGCAGGCAATGGAGAGGACGTCAGCACAGTGTTCATCAGGAAAAGGACCATGGCACTGACACCAACTGTGCCATGCAGAAGGTTCTGCTGACCCCAAGGGGAGCAGGCAGATTAAGTCTGGGGGTTGTTCTTTCCCTTTGACAGTGTCAGAGAAGGTTCAGGAGAAGCTTTTAAAAATCTGCTCCACTTACACTGTTTCTGTTTTTCCCCTGACCCCTTTCTAACTCTTGGATAAAAAGCTGTGAACTGAAGTTCACAGAGCTTAATTTCTTTCCCAAAAGACTTTTGTTCTACAGGAAATAACTCTTTTATACAAAAAGAATAAACATATGAACTACTTAAAAATGCTCATGTATCAAAAGGGAGAGTATGAAGAGAGCACAAGGGATTTATTTTCTGAATGGATTTGCTCATCCCGAATAAAAGCTGGCATCTTTTAATAAGCTGAATTTTCTTTTCTGGCAAACAGTCCAGCTAAACTGACAAGCTTCTGAGTACAACCTCCTAAATAAACAGCCCTGTCTCCGTCTTGCAGAAACATTGCAACTATTACAAACATTGCAGACGGAAAAACAATCTAAATGAAGGAAAGCTGGTGGGCTCCAGGAAGAAGGATGAGCTGGCACGTGCCCTTCAATTCACAGGATAGGTCCTTTTGTGATAAAAATTAAATAGTTCAAGTGTTTGTGTTCACTTCTGCCTCTGAAAGAACTGCTTCCAGAAAATATTTTGTTATCAAGAATATCTAGGACAAAATAATTTAGATTATCTACATCTTTTACATGAGTTCAACTACAAATCAGTACTTTATGTGACAATGCCTATTTGACTTGACGGAAAGGTTTTTTCTCCGCTGTGAGACAGTTCATAGGCTGGTGATAACCCTTAGCTTGTCTTTTAGAAGCAAGAGCTCTCCTGCAAACCATTCTGGATTAGCCCATCCTTTTTTCTCTGTATTTCTGAGCCAAAAGATCTCTCCAGCTCCAATCAGTAAGAGAAACAGTGTTAGTTCTTTGAACTGTAGTCTGCTCTGAGCGATTTAGAAAGCCATTAGTGCACCAACCACCATCCCTAGAGCAGACCACGTGCCAGTGCTCTGGAAGGTCTCTGCAGGGAGATCGGCACAAGTCTAAAAGCAACTCTTGCCCAAGCCCTGTGTGGGTCTTGAAAAGTAGCATCCACACAGTCACACACACACACACACACACACACAAGGAAAAAAAAAAAATTTTTCTTTAGATTGGTCTATTTTAGTCTCCTACCCTCAGCTCAGATTTTTTTTTTTTTGTGCACTAAAACCAAAATGAAAGAATAGTAACACAGAACTGTTCTCTTTCCTCTCTGTATTATGTGCAATTTCCCAGGCTTTGGGGCAGTTGGAAGAGGTCAGCCACAGTTCAGTAGGATGCTGAACCTCTCCTCCTCTCCCAGCTGCTCAGAGTTGGCAAGGCTGACCCTTGGGATCCCAGGCTTAAGGACCATCACACTCCCCAGGGTTCTGTTCTGATACCACCCACCACCTTAGTTTGACCTCCTGCGTTCTCAGGTCCTCTCCAAAAACCTTGAGGCTTATTCCACAAGGAGGGATCACCAAGCGGACCTCAGGTCCACAAGTGCTCAAAGCACAAGTGTTGGTCTTGGTCAGCATATCTGAACCCAGGCATGGCCAAATTAGTAATCCATCCCTTCACCTTGGCATATTAAATTTCCCCACTTTTTCTGCTGTTTTTTTACTTTCCTAATTGCTATTTTGACACAATAGTGAAAAAAGACGCATACCCAAAGTGGAGTGACTGAACAAATGATCTGCCTTCACAGTACATCTCCAAAATTCTTTTGGGTGGAGCAGTTCGCTGTTCTCAGGAACAACCTGAAGTCCTCCAATTAAAAAACTTTTGTGTTAGTTGCATGTGTATAAAATAGTGGTGATATTTCCATTTCAAAGTCAGTTAAATACCTGAATCAATAGAGAGGCATGTTGATCCTACAGAGCCAAGAGGTGAGATGCTATCCATTCTGTAGATGCCTCCATTCTTGTCCTTCACCCATGTCCCTGGAATTCACTTACAGACTCTACCTCAGCAATACTGTGGTCCTTTTGTGTTGTTCTTTTACCAGTACAGCTGGCCTTGCCATGTCGGTTTTGCTCATCTGCCATGTAAAGGATGTTGGAAGGAGCTGCTCCAATGGAAAATCCAAAGCAATGCTGTAGTTTCTTCTTGAGAAAGGGGAGGAGGCAGTGGAAGGCAGCCTCTGTCCACCCAGAATGCTCTGTCTCATGCCTCATTTCCCTATCCCCTTGTCTCTCTACTTGCTAAGTATCACAGTTTCAGCTGTTTTAATATGCACTCTCAGAGCAGACTTTGTACTATCTGCTGCACCAGTCTAATCCTCCTGCTGCACTCTCTCCTTCAAACTATATCTGCCTGAATTCTGAGCCTCAGACCTTTCCCAAAGTTTTGGATACAAAATGACCTCGACATAATTTGAGACACAGTCACCTTACCTTGCTTTGGTGAGATGACAAAACCCCCATTAGGGTACCAGACCTTGGTTTTCTGAGGGGTTTGTAAGTTTGTTGTTTCTGACTAGTGGGATCTATCTGGTATTCCTTGGGGGAAGGATTATATACAAGAAAGGATGGCAGACAGGATGAAAGATGGAAAAGTCCATAGTGCAGCCCCAAGCAAAAGTCAAAGAGCAGTGAAGACCAGAGAATTTTATAACATAAATAGGGAAAATTTCTATTCATGTTCAAAACCTAGGAATAGGTTGTGCTCTCATATCTGTAGAGATATGCAAGAACATGAACTTTTCTTTATTGAACCAAAGCAATAGTCTGTCTGGACAGAAATTCTGTCCATGAAATTGGCTCCTAGCAGGTCCACTTCAGAAAAGTGTAAACATGCCCCACTAGGATCAAGCTTTCCTCTGATGTAACCTTGGGGCACTAGGATGTCATTTGTCCCAAAAGGCCACAGCTCTCTCCACCCTTACTCCATTGGTGTGGCTGTCCTGGCCGTCCTTGCAACCCATGCTAAACTCTTGCACCCCATATTTGCAACTCTTCCCTTGTTAGGAAAAGGCTCCTACATCCACTCCCTATATCCTATGACTGTTTGAATGTTGCCAGCACTTCAGAAAATTGTTTGACTCACAAACACCTCTATGACAGAGAAAAAAACCTTTGGAAATCTTTTTTTCACAGGCACTGAGCAATAGTAGTAAGATGATGAGCTCATTTCACATAACCTTTAGAATAGTTATAAGAAGCTGGTAGTGATTTTCTCCAGTACATTAAACAGGTGACTAGAAGATTGGCAATCCATTAACAAAATAACACACAATAGCTTTCTGTGGAAGAACATTTAATTTTTATCTTTCCTGGTTTGCAACCCAAAACTTTATAAAATGCTTTTCAAACTTCAATTCTCTCTTTTAAGTTCTCATTTCTATAATCTCTACTGTGAGATAAATATTGGTCTGAAAAGAAGTATTCGAGTAGCTAAATTGACAGAGGAGCAAAATTAAAAATTTGCTTCTTCCTTTAACTCTTATACGCTCTGTGATGGGGCTATCCATCACAACTGAGCTATCTCAGGATTGATCACAAGTCTGGCACAATGTAATTACTGAACCAAAAGCATTGTATTATACAGCATGAAATGAAATAGCAACTTTGCCTTCCACATTATGAACCCGTTGACTAATGATGGAGTGTTGCAATTAGAAAATATGGAAGTAACAAGACAAGGTATTTCACAGTCTACTAATGTATAGAAAAAACCTACTGATAGAGTGAAGCAGGGAAATTAAAACCAATAAAACTGGAACAGAAAATGGCATTCTTAATAATCTGTAAAAGGAGAGGATGGAAGTGTCCTCTAAAGCAGGTCAAGTTCAAAAGGATTATGTGCAGCATCTGAAAAGGGCTTCTCCTGGTCTTGTGTCAGTGGACCTATTTCTTTTTTCTAGTACGTTTTGTGATGCCTGAAAACTCTTGCATTCATTGGCACTCATTGGATTCAGAAAGTTTTACTTTAAGAGACTAGAGAGGAAAACCCAATGGATCCAGGAATTTTTGCTTTAAGAGACTAGAGAGGAAAACCCAATGAGTTGAGAGCAAGAGCCCTCAGCCCAGAGCTCCCTCCCTGACTCCCCATTGGTGCTGCCAGAGTGGCAAAAGGCTGATCATCGTGTCACTGCTACATCACCTGGGGACACCAAGCCAAGAACATGAGTGCTTTGGAAATAATGGGTTTGGTACAAATTGGCAAAAACAAACAAACAAATAA
>WBMY01012864.1:6364-178485 GCA_013397315.1 Donacobius atricapilla
TGTTTGTGCTTCGGCGGGTCGGTTTTGACTTACCCCTGTGGTATGTGGAAGCGCCGACTCCAATAAACCATTAACTCTTCCCGTGCTGACATCAGGCTAGGCTTTGCCCGGGACGGCTCCTTTTTTTAAGGAAAAGCCGGAGCCGGGCTTCCCGAGCGCGGTGCGCGCCTGGGGTCGCAGCTCCTCCGGGAGCGCCACCAAAACCCCGCCGGACCCGCCTCAGGGTCCGGCGGATGGCTGGCACGTCGCGAGGGGAGTGATGTCCGCTCGCCTCAGGGATTCCTTTGTCACGCCGCCCGCTGCCTTCTCGTCCGGGTTCCTCTCCGCGGAGCCCGTTCCATGCTCCGGCCAGTCTCGTTGCCCCGCTGCAGCCGCGCTCCCGCCGCTGGGCTTCGCACCCTCCCTGCCGCCGCACCGCGCCTCTGCCCGCCGCCGCCACCCGCGGCTGCTTCGCTGGCGGGATGTTTGGAGAGAGTCCGAGCGCTGGCCTTCCACCGGAGGGTGGTTCCCGGCGCTTTCCCCGACGGTGAGACGGCCCGGGTCCCGCGGCAGCCTGTCACGGCCAGAGTGCCCCGTAAAATACCGAGCGCCTCCTCTGTAAACTGCGTCTTCCCCCGTTTAGTGTTTTACGACCCATATGGTACTACTTAAACGTAATTCTCTCAATCTCCGAAGCCACCTTGCCAACGCTTGACCTCCTACAATCCACTTAGCCGTGAAAAAAAAAAAGTACCCGTCGGTTGTCAAAACGGAGAGATTAAGATATCTACCGGCGCTGGCTGGTGTACGGGGCTGGCGGGGAAATGGGGTTTCTCCAAAGTGGTCCCCACCAAGAGGGGCTGATCACGGCGCAGGTAACTCTGCCCTGGAGATCAAGTTATCTGTCATCCCATGGGCCAGCGCATTCTCCTTTTGGGATGAACAGACAATATTTTCAACTGCGTAACCCTTCCCCTCCCCTCCGTTTGTCTAGGAAAACTCTTTCCTATATCTCTCGATCACATGTAGCGTTATTGTGTTTGACTTAAGTTTAAGGACTCATCCCCTGTCTCCCTCCGCACAGATCGGATGCCGGTTTGATCGATTTCGCGCCGTGCCGGCGGGATTGCGCCCGGATTAAGTCAGCTCAGAGGAAGGCAAGAGCATGGTTCACACATTCCCGGCCGCAACCATGAGCAGGGTGAGAATCAGTAACATCTACCGGAGTGTGATCGGGGCAGAGAGCGAGAACGGGGAGGGACAAGCAGCAGCGACTCGCTGATGCCGCCAGTGGCACGCACCCCTGGCTCCCGAAGGCTCCCGGCCCCGCTCCCGCCAGCGACCCGGGAGAGCAGACTGGGCTCGGTTCCAGCGAGGGTCTTTCCCCTCTCTTCCCTCCCATGCTGTTTCCCTCACGAGCCCACTCCCTCTCCTTGTGACCCCGACCCCGTCGGTGCGAGAGCTGGGTGCGGGGTAGAGGATGGCGATGGCCCGGTGTCGCGATAGAGCCGCGTGAAGCACTCAAGGCGGGCACATGGCTGAACCCCTGTCTGACAGCTCCTACAGAGATGAGTGCCCCCAGCCCGACCCCTGCCCCTGGGTCAGTCCGTGGGTCCGTCCGTGGGTACTGCCGCGCTAAGACTGCTGCTGCTCTGGGTCTGCGCAAATGGCGAAGCAGCCTGCAGGCAGAGCGGGGCACCTGTGCCGCAGAAACCACGTGGGGAAGGGCCACAGGTGTCGGCATGGGGCTCGGGGAGGCTCCTAGGGTCAGTGGTCACCTTCTGCCTGAGAACAGCACAATCACCCACTCACAGGTCCCCACAGAGTCCTATACAGGTAAACTGGTCTTAAAAAGAAGCACTTGCATAACTTCCAGCAGAGAAGATGCCTCAATTCGTGGGCTGTCTTCCAAAAATGTCACCATTTGCAAACTCATTACGTCATCTGCGCATGTTTCTGATTGCGTTCAGTCCACCAAATACCGAAAATGGTAGTAGAATTTATTGGTCATAAATTATTTACACGACTCTTTTACAGGCTGAAGTCTATGAATAGCTCAGTACTGGCTCAAGTTTATTTTCTCGTCGCAAATGAAATACTTTATTCGAAGGTCTCCTTTTCAAAGAACTTTCCCCCTCCCCTCACCTAAGGTTTGCGGCAACCACTGACTACTAAAACAACCACCCGTGGTTATTTCAGCGATGCTGGCAGTTACAGGGGGCCTGCCTTTCGCTGGTAATCTGCTTTGAAGACAGTTCCAAGTGATGGAAACTCTTATCAGTTCCGCTTGGAGCAAGGTTGGACTCGTGTTAGGAAGGACCCGAGGGTCCCGTGTCTCCCCCGGTTGGAGGCAGCCGCGGCGCGGGGGAGGAGGCTGCTCTCCCCGCGGGGATTTCCGCGGCCGCGGAGCGAAGCGGCTGCCGGCACTGCCCTCGCACACACACACACACACACAAACACAGAGGCGCAGACACTCTCTCGGAGAGCCTTCAAATCCCCAAACACAAAAAGGGAAGGCTTTATCGTAGTTACTTATCTGGATTTTTGTTAAACGGCTGCCGTGATCTCTGCGTAGTTGTGCGAGTGTGTTAATTGTTCTGATAATGTGTTGTTATCGATACAATAACAATACAGTCGTGTATAATGTGATTTACTTGCTTTTGACCTGTCAATTACTGACGCATGCAAATTCAAGGGCGCGATCTTTCCTTTTGCTACCGGAGGGAGGTGGAGGGGACGGGTGATTGTGGGGGGAAACAAAAACTCGAGCAGAAGCATTATCGCACGGAGGCTAAGCAAGGCTTTCCAGAATGCAGTGCTGTACTCCATCAAGCAAGATGAGAGCGCTTGAAAAACTATTAAAGGGGTGCTAGACTATCTTCTCGATAACCCTGTGTTAAATCTGCCAGCTTGCTTACAATAGATGTAACTACACCGCACTCCAAATACGGTCCGATTTCTCATATTCTTACCAGACATCTAATCTCTTGTGTTTTTTAAAGCCGAGTTTAAAGTGAGTTTCGAGGAAGCAAGCTCATTTCCTCCTAATTTTTGTTTGAGCCTAACAATCAGGTAGCGAATCAAAGAGATAAAAAGAAGTTGAAGAACAGTGGTTATCCCAATAGCGATCTCCGCCTCGCCGTGCCTCCCGATTGAAAAACTGATTCACGGGCTCGGCAGCCCCACCGCTGCCCTGCGCTGGCAGAGCCACATCGCGTTTTCACGGCTCCCTTTGCGCACTGAAGCCTTGAAAGCTGACGTTTTTCTTCGTGTAGGGTATCAGTCATCTATTCCACGCCATCTTCAGCTATCCGAAATTGCTGGGCAGGCTGGAATCTTAAGTGCACCAACAGGTTGGCAGGCTGAGCGTTCTGCTTGTATGGAGCTTGGCAGGTTTGTGAGTGCTCCTAACTCTTTTTCCTCTTGTGAAGTCCAGTACACCTGTAGCAAGGAAGGGAGTTATACCCCGTGAGCTCTTTATTGTGCATAATGTGCTAAACTCATTCATTTGCTTTTACAGGGTGCTTCCAAATGCTCGGTATTATTATTTTTCAATAACATTCACTTATTATTAGAGCAGCTGGTAGCCCCAGCTCTAGTGAAGTGCCTGGCAAAGGATTCTATCATAAAACACTGGTTTCTAAGTTTATAGTTTCTAATTTGGCTGTGAAAGGGTGGTTCTGGATGGAACCTGGCACTCAAATGCTCAGCTGGAGAGTAAACTTTTTATAATAAAAACATTGGTTCATTTGGTTTGCTGTTTTAAGTGGGAAGAGAATTAATGAAGTTTTTAATCATTTGGGAAGCATAGAGAAGTCCTGTACTTTTTTGAGAATTAAATGTTATGGTTTCGGTAAAGGTTGGATATGTTCTGTGACTTAATGTGTATTATTTTAAAAGCAAAGCCCAATCTATGTGCTTCAGGACACTGGGGTTGCTCTTGCAGGAACACCAGAGCTAGATCTCACTCAACCACTCATAGCAATTCTCATCAGAAGGTGGTGACAGGGTCCTTACTGCTTTTAGAAGTAAAGAAAACTTTAAGATTCAGCCTATTTGAACTTGTTAAGAGACTACATAATGTTTATCTAATCTGCATGCATTCCATTTGTCAGGCAAGCTATTTTCATGTGCTTTAATGAGTCAATTTTTTGCTGCTTCTTAATCCTGTTAGCTGCCTGGGAAGAATGATCAGAACCACAGCTAAGGAAGTCTTAGAATCAAAAAAAAGATGATGTTGTGTGGTCATATGCTAGTCTGTGTCTGGGGAAGTGGAGGTGAGAATTAATTTCCCAGCAGAGTTCCTGGACAGGTTTAGATGTTCCAGAAAGGGCAGCTAAATACTTCTCCAGCACAAGTAACTACTGAAAGCTCATCAAGAAATACAGATGTGTAAGCTTCCCCTGCTTCACATGATGAAATCAGAGCTCATATGGATGGAGAGTACTGTCACTACAGTCCAGGTTTCCCTGTTTAGGCAGTTGCTTATAACTTTTATTCAAAGGCTGAGCAGTGCTCATGCTTCCTTTTTCCAAAGAAATGGACCGTATCATTGTGGTGTCACTGCCTTGTATAATTTTATAGTTCCCTGTTAGGAGAGGCAAGCCTTGATTTTTGGTGTCTTCTACTACAAGTTTCTTTATAGGTATAATCTCTTTTACATTTAAATTCAATCAAAATTTTACAGTGACATCATCTTGTTTCACTTATTAGAGCTGTCCAGCACTCATAGAGGATTTTTTTTTCCTGGAATTAATACATTTCAATGACCAGTCTAGTTTTGTTTGAGGTTGATTCATAACCATAAAACACAAAAGGTTGTTTTGCCAGTCATGAGTGCTAGACAGGTCCCAAAAATATCTATGTATTTTTGAAGACAAGGTCTTAGATGTCACTGTGTAAGATTGTGGTTTGGAAACCTTTGATAGGCATTTCAGGATTTGTAAGTGTACCCAAGGAGGCTAGAAAGAAGATCAGAATTTGGTCCATTCCCCTCTGAAGAAGAGTTAAGCATAAATCTTTGCTGTTTGCCTTCTGATTATGACTTTTTAATTGACTACAAACAACTACGGAATGGTGGCCCACAATGGAAAGAATCTATATCTCTTTGGATTTAAACTCATGGCCTTTATGGGGAGTTTCTGCATTCCATTTGTTAGGAAGAATCAAAATGTCAGTCAGGAAAGTTCAAAGTTAATGGTCACAAGCCAGTTCTAGTGATCAGATGAGTTAAACACAGAGGGTGCCTACTCCTACACACCACACCTACATTAGTACCTGCACCTGCATTTTTAGCTCAGATCAATGGTGCCACAGCTTTCCAAGCAAATCTCTTCACTGTGCTCACTCACCATGCTTTGGTTTCCATTGATGAGCAGTTTCAGATGAGACTTCATCACCAGATTCTCCTCATCTGCTCTCAGGAGTGTGGTCTGCAAAGATTCCAGCTCAACCTAATCAGCTAGACACCAATAGCACAAAATTGATTCTATTTAGTGTTCTTGATTCAGGCAGGTGACCATTGATCATTCCACTTTTTGCATCCACTTATTTTAGGTGCTTCTGAATGATTTTTTCTGGTGGAGGATAGAAAAGGCGCTTCTGCCTCTGCATGAGTGTACTACTGGTAAGGAGTAGCTCTACTTTGTGGGTGTTCTGTGATCACTGGCACAGATAGTCAAAACCCAAGGACCAGTTAGTTCGTGGTTGCCTGGCCTGCATACTTAACACAGCTTCTGGGATTTTGCTAGGCCTTACATCATCCTCACAATGAACTTCTCCTTGTCCACAGTAGGATATATAATGTCTTCTCTTGGCATGGACATTGAATGGAAACTATTCTAATTTTCCAAAGTCAGTTGAATAGTTAAATGTTATTGTGGTAAACATTGCCTCAATTTTTTTTTTCTTCACTTAAGTGTGCAGTTTCAATAATAATAATTGTTAGACTATTTTTTTCATCTCCAAATTTTGATTTTTATCTCATTTTAAAAAGCAATCTATTATTTTAATGACTTGTTTTTATAAACACTTGTCAGGTGTGTGTAATCATCTCCTACTAAGCAAACACATTACTACTACTGATAGTTCTGAAAGACTGAGATCTTCTATTTTGTCAGTGTCATGAAGGCTTATGATGAATTATATTGTGCAGTGCTAAACTTCAAGAAAAAGGTGGAGTCAGTGGACAGAATGTAGCAAGTTTGATCAGAGGTCTAAAAATGTGCTATATACACTGATCCAAAAGTGAAGATTGAAAGCAGTGTTGTTATTTAAGCTGGAGAGGAGAAGGAACTGGTTTTTAAGGGTATAAAAGTTAAATGCAAAGATGAGAAGATTAAATGGTGTTTGTGGGGATAAACAAGAGGTAATGAGCTTAAGATATGAATTCCAGTTAAATCCTGGAAAAATACAAATGCAGAGCCTGCCTCTGCCAGGAGAAGGATGAGGGATGTTAAAAACAGGTAAGACTAACTTGTCCAGAGTGACAAAGCCCTAGGATGGAAATTTTCTTCTGCCTCTCTTTGTATGGATATTTAACATGGGAAGTTTTAACTTAGTTCTTCATGTAGTCCTTTCCACTCTTCAGAGCCCACACATCCTGCTGGCTCACAGCCTATAAACTCACTGTTCTTCTACCCACGTGTGATCAGCACCACTGCTCCTCCCCTAAATGAGCATTGCCAAAATGGTCACATATGATGAGCGTCTCCCACTGACAAGATGAAGAAATGTTCTGTTCTACTATTTAGTTGGTTCTGACCTCCTCTTTCTTGTTAGCACAATTTTATCACTATCAGTGGGAAGTCCTGTTTCTGACATGACTTTGCTATTTCCCCCCGCCACTTCATCACCTTTCTATTGTGTGTTCAAATCTCTGCTGAAAGCAAATTTTCTGCATCATTTCTCTATGAGTTTCCCTTTCAGCTGCATTCTCTAGATCCATAATTAGGGTATTTTATAATAGTTTTATCATTTATTATATTATCATTTATATGAAATGTCAGCGCAAGTTATTTGGACTGTACGAAGAAGCAAAGGTCATCACTGATTGATAGCATTGGCAAAAAGTTGTCAGTGGTGTACCAAATCAGTGACAAATTTGACTCTTGGTGTATAAAATTTGTTTAGAGCATCTTTGCTGGTAATATGCAGGGAAGTTTGTAATCCTTTACAGACATTTTAATTTCTTCCATAATATTCTCCCATGTGAGGATGCTTCTTATCAGTGGTATAAAAGAGAAAGGTGGGTTTTGTTAGTGTTATTGAAAAATCTGACTTTTGTTACTGATTCTGTAGAAAGAATAAGAAAGCAGAACATACAAGAAGCAATAGACTTAAAAAGAGCAGGAAGTTTTGCAGCATTCCTGGAGATGCTTTTTCATTTCAGTGGATAAAATAAAATCAAAACTTCCAGAAGAAGTTCTTTTGGTTTTCAATTCTCTTGTCAACTTTCCCTTACATATTATCAGATGTTGTTTATAGAGTATGAAGAAGATCATGCCAAAAAGTACTAATTTGCTCAGAAAGTAAATAATTCAGACTTGGGACTTCTAAAAGACACAAGAAGAATTAAGTGCAGATCTTTCAAAGTATGAGAGTGCCTAAGTTCTATTGATTTTAATTCCCTCAAGGAGATTCAATGGGATTTTATGCCCTAAATCCCTTGAAAATATCTGTACACTCTGAATGGAATCAGCCCAAAGCACATTTATTCCTTATGATAGAAACAGATTGTTGTATTGTTTCTTGTTCACCCCCTCCAGTTTTTTAATGCTTCAACTGTTTTCCAAGTAGGATGGTTAAACAATGGCTAGAACAAAGACTATATAAAGTTCATTTTTCTTGGATTCATCTGGGTCTTTACTCCATTTTCCAAACGAAGCCCAGTCCTGCTGCACTAGGAATTACCTGAACAAGTTCCCATGAAGTAAGTTGGTATGTGAGCGTGACCATGTAGTTCCTCAGTGCTAAGTGCCTATGTTCGTGGCAACCTTGGGATAAAAGAAGGAAAGTAACTGGAAAATATGCTTCAGAGGAAAAAAAAAAAAAAAAGTACAAACCCCATCACAAGCACTGTAAGACTATGGGATGACTGGCAGTTCCAATGGTGTAGATGATGTGCAAGGACTTGCAAGGACTTGCTCCTGTGCATGTAGGCTTTGTATAACAAAACCAACTGGAGATGATGAGACCTAAAATGAGATCTTGCTATGATCTTTTGCTGAATTGGGTCAGGAGTGCCATATCTTTCTTTTGTCATATCACAGAGACACCAGGAGCTTGTCTTTGAGGCCCTGATCTGGTGGGTGGCACTCTTGCTCATGGTAGTAGAATTGGAACTAGATTAGCTTTAAGACCTGTTCCAACCCAAACCATTCTATAGTTCAGTATCTTAACCACAAGATATTCTGAATCTTCTTTTCACCAAAAGAGCCTTTCTTAAAGCATGTGTTAAGCCCTTCTTTTGCAAAGTAATTTAACGAAGTTTTTAAATGCCAGGAAAAACAAAAGAATTAATGAATAATCTTCTCTTGCTATGATCCTATAAAAATGTTGCAGGTGTACCTATTTGACCTGATAATATTGCTGTACAACAAAGCAATAGCAATACTTGTATTTGACCAACAAAACACCATGTGCTTTCTCTTGCTTCATTTAAAATAGTGACCCTGTTAAAAAACATCAATAAAGCTGCAATATTTCAGAATAGCTATGCTTTAAAACATAGTTCATGAAATCACAAACACAAGGTATGGCCCCAGCCAGCTAAAAACAAGAGAAATGTTCCTGTTGTCTCATGGAAAAAGCGAAAAAGCTGTGCTTTTTTTCTCCTGATCATCATGTGGACAGGTAAAACCTAAAACACATTCATACAATCCATCAGCATTAATATTGGGATTTTCTAGAATTAGATCACTGCAAATATTTTTCCCCCTAGTGCTCTATGTGTGATAGGTAGACAGAAAACAAGAAATAATTTACTTGTTTGCTGTAAAAAAAAAAAAAAAAGTGATTTTGGACATAGTAAATACAAAAAAGTATATTTTCTTCTCTAGAGACTTAACTCAAAGCCTGATGAAGTACATGGGCTCTCCTGAACTGCCTCCCAGGTTCACTGGAGGCAGGCAGTAAATTGCCCAAACTAAGTCTTTCATGACTTTACTGTTAAGTTCAAGCCTTCCCAGGTAAAAAGCCAGTTCATGAAACTACTTTGTTGCCAGCCCCTTTTCCTCTCTCCCTAAATGGTGGCATGACAGGTTATCTTAATGATAAGGGGACTGTTGAACTTTCAGTTCCTACCATTGCTGGAAAGACTGAAAGTATAATATCCTTTGCCTTCAGAAAAGTGTAATCCCTTCTCTCTCTCTGACGTGTGTATGATTCCCTCAAACACAGCTATGCTTATGGATGTTTTGATCTTCCTATAGGCAGAGATGAGTTTAATAGGAGAGTTTCACCTCAAAGTGTAGGTGCAATGAGTTTATTTTGGCTCACAGCACAGAGAGTTTAAAACAAAACAATAAATTAAAACTGGGAGGAATCCTTCAGGCACTCTGGCATTTTTCTTTTTCTTTTGCTCTTCCTTTTTCTTTTTGTGTTTAACAGGAGGTGGCAGTTGTAGCATTTGCAAAATAATAAGTACAATAATTTGACATTGTGATATAATTACTTATGTAAGTGCTTAGACATACAAATACCTAAGCACTAATGTCATAACTGAGAGTCATGGCAGTTATTTCAGCCAAGTTAATAAAAGATCATTACTATAACTATCTACACAGGACTGAACATGATGGGGAATCTGGGATATGAGAAGTCTAACAATAAAACAACACACTCAAAGTTTATTCTTAGGGTATTTGTGCACATTGTGATTATTCCAACAACAAATCAGAAATAATTCAGCAGGTACTTGATCTGTAGGGTTATTTAGAGATAGGATTATAAAAGAAAATTTCACTTTTCTTATCCATGTATCTTGCTCCCTTTTTTCTCTGGTGAGGAATCTAAGCGCAGTTAATTTAAACATGATTTCTCTCTAGTTTACATGCTCCTGGATCCTAACACAGAGATGTAAATAGCTGGGTGTGAACTTGCTAGATATTATATTCAGCTGACACAAACAACCCAACCAGATAGTTCTGTATAGATAACAAACTCATTTCTACATTGGTTGGGAATCTGAGCCCAGGTGATTGTTGTTCTTTCAATGATTATTTATTTAAATTTGTCTAATTCAAATACTGAGTTGGTCCCAGCCTATGGCTGGCTGGACAAAATTCAGCAACAATTTAGACAAAACTTTGGGGCAGGAGTTAGTCCCATTTCCCTGTCTCATTTCGGATCTCACAGCCAGGACTTTTCCATGGCACTCTGCTATTGCTTCTTTTTTTCATCCAGAAAAAAAACCTGCAAAAACAAGCCTTGCAGAATTATGCAGGGGCCAACAAATCTCAATCCTGGCAGATAGGAGAGGAGGTAAATAACAAAGTGAATTTCAAAGTGATATCAGCAGGAATGTCTCACTGAATGGGCCTGCCTCCAACCTACCCATAGAAATTTTAGACAGTATCTCTCCAGGCTCTTGGGTTCAAAGAGCACAGCTGTCCCTGAATTAACCAGAAACAACTGCACCCAACAGACCTGCTAAAATTAGTATTTCCTACTGAGGCCTAGAACTGAGTCCAATACTGATTTGAACACAAGCCCTCCACACAAGCCCCTCATTGAACTGGACAGCAAAACTCTGCCCCAGTGAGGTTTCTGATGGAATGTGGGGATAGTGCATACAAGACACACGGCAATACCATGCAATGTCACTGCAAGTGTGTCCAAGCTCCTTCCAAAAGGAAGGTCAGTGTCTACATAGAGTGGCACCAAGACTGAAACTGGAAGCCCTTTTTTAAAACAAGCACCATTGCTAGAAAAGGATCTAATGCATTCCAGAGGGATATCCATACTATAGTTTGAAGACACGTACTCCTGGAGCCTTCCTTCCAGAACCCGTCTCCTCCTCTGCACCAGCACTGAAAGCTGTGGTCAGACTGGTTGACTGATCCAGCTGAAAAACAACCATCTCAAAAAGAACAAAACCACTGGTTTTCACCAGTCACACAAACACACATTTTATTGCTGATACTGATAAATGAGTGGCAGTGGGAGGGTGAATGCAGAAGGAAACATGGGGCCTTCCATAGCAGCAGTAGCAGCAGAGTCTGAGATCAGCATAACCTACTTGTGAAACCTCAATCCTGAGTGCCAGTTGCTGAAATTCACACAAGGAAAGCACCCCATTTACTCTCTTAGAGAGGGTAATTCTGGGCTGAAATAAAAATTACCATGAAGTTAAGTACTCCTTTGAAATAGAAACACCATTGCCACCAGCTCTCGAAGCTACTTGCCACCCTCAGCAGCCTTGCTGATCACAGTTTCAGAGCTGCCACGGTGGGAGGAAGACAGCCTTCCTTCTTTTGCTCTGCAGCCAACACATAGTGTTTCAAAATCAGAAGGACTTGGCACAGATCTGTCTTTACTGGCAGTTTGTTTGTATACTATGTTTACTTGTGGCAATGAAATACTGAAGAAAGATGTTTGAGGCTGATTTATCAGTAATTATCAATGTCTAAGGCCATTACTGAGCGGCCTGTAACAGGCTTTGTCAGTCAATGAGATCTGGCCTGGAGCATCGACAAGGTATGAATGGAGCCTAAAGCTTTCCTTTTACCTCTGGAAACAAAGAAGGAAAATCCGTGTGTGACTTCTTTGCCCATCCAGGTCCTAACCTGAGCTTCTCTTACCCAGCAGACTGGCAGGAGAGGTTCCACTGCAGTTGGATCACTAGCCAGCAGAGGCAGTGGTAGCACCGGTAAAAGGTCCAGGGAGACTCCTTTCCCTCACTGCTTGCCCTTGCCGATTCGCAAGTGTCTGGCAGGTTGGTTTTGAGACTAGATGTGCAAGAGCAGCTGGGAGCATGGGGGGTGAAGCTCCCCTAATGTCATTCTTCACCTTCCTCACAAGCAGATCTCCAAAGCTCCGAGTCACGTTATAGTCACACTCAAACTCGTGACATGCAGCTCACTGCAGCTCTCTCCCCATGAGCTCCTCAAGGCTCTTCGAAGTCCTCTGACCCGTGAGCACTTCCAAGCTTCTGGCTCCTATTGACTCTCCTAAACACTTTCCAGGATTAAAGAAGCACAGCAGAGAGGAACACACTTATCCACAGAACTGAAACCTGTTGCAGGAGATCGCTATAGCGTTATACATCTTAATGATTAAGTTTCATTAATAGCCGCTGTGTCCGACAAATTTGACCAGATCCTGGCTGAGCTGGCAAATTTCTGTGGAGAAATCCCTGGCACCACATTTGTTTATCTTTGTCAACAATTTGTCTCATTGTCTCTGTCATTGATGAAACCACAAATAGTGTGCCAAGATCATTTGCCTCAATAAAAATGACAACAAATTTAAGAAGCACAGATATGTAAGCTGCATTACAATCTTTATCAGTGACACCCAAAACCAAGCTGGAATCATTGGCTTTCAAGTACAGACTATTAAAATAGGCTCTCCACCTTAACAAGATAAACCTGTCCATAATGCATATTTGTGTCCGTGAAGAAATCACTTTGATCTTGAATACAACCTTTAAAAGAATTAGGAAAATAGGAAGAAAACCCAGCTATTTATTCATATAAGACATTAAGATTGTGTAAACAAAGGTACAAAGTTGAGGTTTTTTAAACTTGCACACAGGTGTTCAAGTGTAATGACTTGATTTCACTGATGTTTAATCCTTCACCTTCAGTGTGAAAATCCACAGGATTTACTTCTAGAAAATGAAAGAGGGCATTCACATGAGGACTTAATGCAAAGTAGTTTATGTACATTCATCTTACAGCCTCAGATAATTCAAGACCCTTTTCCCACCTGTCCCCAGGTTGACAAAGCTCAGCTATTTACTCCTGACTGAAGTTACAGCTGTCCTTCCTGGCCCTCACAGGTGTGGCTCAACACAATAATTGTCCTAGGGCCTGTTTCTTGTACCAGCCGTGGAGCAATGGCTGGTGCAAGGGCTTGAGGTAGAGCACCTGATCAGCTACTCCAGAGACACAGAGCACAGTCAGTAACATGTCTATCAATGATCTCAGGCCGTTTGCAGACAATGGCCTTTATTTATGTTGAATAATGTTTAGTGTTCCAAACTGTCATATACTATGTCTATTACATAAAAATAGCGGTCCCACATCTCTGATGGCACTCATCTCTCACATCTTAGGCTATACCCTATTCTGAGTTACATTCCTTGTGTTGTGGGTTGGATGAAATGTCACTGAAGCTATGGGTGTAACCACTGCTTTCCTTTAATGTAGCTATAAGGAACAGTTAATCTGCTTTATGAAATGAGAGCGACCTCCTCCCCAAACAAAAGCATATGTCACTGTTCAAATGCATGGTACACACATGGGCTGCTCACGTTGAAGGGTGTAGCAGAGGAGTTTAGCAGACTGGTTTTTTTAATAGAACAGGATGTGCATGCATGTCTCTCTGTGTGTATGGAAGGGGGAAAGAAAAGCCTTACAAGAATAAATACAAAAAAAATAGGTGGAGCCTATATGAAATAATAAGATGATGGCCATTAGAAAAAAGAAGAAAAGAAGTCTTTGAGCTGAATACTTGAATCTTCCTGATCTCAGGGAACTGATACTTCATAAAGACTTTGTAAATAAATAGGATTTATCAGAGAGATCAGGTTCCAGATGAAATTTCTTTTTCTGAAGAAAAAAGATTCACAAGACCCTCAGCTTAATTTAAGTGTTTAGGTCAAAAGATATGACACAAATCCCTACTGAAAGCAGGAGAATTGCACAAGATATAAGCCAGACTGGAATTTGCCTCCCATATTCAATATTCATTTTTCCCTGCCTCTGACATGAACACATAAACATATGGAGAAAAAAAAAATAGAAGGGATAGGTAGGGAGGAGAAGGGAGAATAGAAAGGGAGCATAAAATCTTATCATTCCTTATATGTGCTCAATACAAAATTATAATTTAATAATGCCTATTTATTGACATAGTCATTAGATATTTTCCCTTTTAAAAGTGAAATAGCAGTGATAAGCAATAATTCAAGGTTTTTGATTAGATGACATAGGCTATACAATTTTGGCTATATGGATTTTTATGCTATTCATAAGCCTGTTTAGCTTTGCACTTGTGTTGCAGAAGGATTGAATTATAGCTTAGCAGTAGATTAGATTTCCTTGTATTATTCTATTTATACCTATCTAGTTGCTCTGTTACAAATTTTCTTCATACTATCTTATAAACTGATTGGGACATGTTTCCTTTTCTATTGTGTTCGTAAGTGCCCAGCACAGTATGGATTTAAAAGCAAAATTAAATACCCAGTATCCCAGGCTTAGAAAATCATTGATGCTCTGTTGCTGCATTATGATTCTGCCTACACTTCTACCTACCTACTTTCAGCTTATACAGAAAATGCAATTAGAGATATGGCTTGTTGAGAAATGGGAATTATTTTCCATGATTCATAATGATGAAATTTTGTCCATTTCTGGCCCCTTTGCCATATCTGAGCTTAGCTGAGGAGAGATGTTGATGACACTCTTACATTCTAAATACAATATGCTGTTTAATATCTAAATATGCTCTCAGCTCAGTTGGTATCTTTGTTTGCTTTAGAGCGCGGTGTCTTCATGTCCTAAAATATAAGATGTATAATCCTTGAATTCGCTCCATGATTTGAAATAACTGACATGCTGTTTTTTCCTGTGAGAGACCTAATAGTTAGGGAAAATGCTGAGTATTTTACTCAGCAATAAAATGTTCTTCAAATGATAATACATCTTAGCATAAAGCAGATTCTAATATGGGTCTTTTCTTACACTCTCTTTGTTGAATTTGGTATTCATGAAAGTAGGACTCAAGAAATGGACTAAATCCAAGCACAGTGTGGGCAGGTGCTGTACAAGTTTGCCCTCTCAGCTTCTCCAAGTCCCCCTTCATCTAAGACTGTTGGTGTTTTTACACTGTGCCTCCTTACAGCAGAAATGCAGTGTTTTATTTTGTAGACAAATATTTGGTGAATTCTGAGATGAAACCTCCTCATTTTTTTTTTCCCCTATGCCCGGCCTGAACTGGGGTTTTTACAGGTTGGAAGCTGGTGCTCTGATATTGCTGAACAGAGAATGAAGAAGCAAAGCATCAGACCTTGTTGCCTCTTCTTACTCTCCTCTGCACCCAGAAATATGCATTTCAGCCCATTTCTAAAGAGGCTGGCAAAAGACATTTGATAATAGTGATAATGTTTAAACAAAGACTCAGCAGAGATATAGCCTGTTTTGGGGGCCTCAGTTAAATGAGCATAGCATTTTGCAGTCTCTAACAGTAACTTAAATATGAATTCCAAGATGTCTGAATTCATGTGCCCTAAATATATTCCTCCAAAAAGCCTTTTAAACTAATTTTGCACATTTTCTATATATTTATGATAAAAATGTAAATGAAAGAGTCGAAACCTGATAGCTTTACTTTATAATGTTTCACTCGAAGCTTACAGGGAGAGTAAACACCGGGAAAAAAAAAAAAAAGTATGAGTAGCTCTGGGAAGCATAGAGTGTTTAATATCCAGATTAAATATTGGTGGAGCTTGAGCTCCTTTTCTGTCAGTCTATCACCTGCTGTTGTAAAAGACTCCTGTCACATGTCTCCTGACCAATTATGTCTGCAGTAGCTTGGGAAGAATCCCCTATCCGGCTGCTCACGGTGCTGTGGGCTATGAACAGGAGACTGCCCTGAATTATTCTCAGGATAAATCCTTTATGGGTTTTAGAAACAATTAACTTATCTATTTTCTACTACTCCAAAAGCTTTATGGGTAGCACAAATGTAAATTTATTTTAACCTCAAATCCAATGTATAATTTTTGTGGAACTGGAAGTAGGGAACCAGTGTGATTGGAAGATACATTTCAATTAATTCTTCCTCCGACGCTTTATCTCCTTGGCATCAGAACCTTTTATAGTGTTAAAATTAACAATTATGCAGCTGATGGCTGGCTGAAACCACAGGGGATCTGGAAAGGGCTTCAGATAACACAACATGTATAAATCATTCAGGAGAACAATTCATGAAAGAAAAGTTATCTGTGTTTTGGATGACATTGGAAGAACTAAATAGGAGTCAATTTGAGGAAGAGACATTTTGCTCCATTGTCCGGCCTGGCTTTTTTTTCCTTTTTTTTTTTTTATTGTGTTGTAATATACATTTTCAAAATTAATTAACCATTAACAGCAAGATAAATGTTTCTTCTTGTGTTAGGGAAATACTGGCCTCGGTGGTGAAAGATTATTTCACATGAGCAGCACTCTTCAGGAAAGCTGTTGCCAGATAAGGTGGCGACTGTACTTTGAAGAGGAACAATGAGAAGTGACAGACAAGACCGTGTTTACCAAACTGAATAGAGGACTTGCAGGTTTCCACTCACTGCTCGGTTACCTAAGCCCACGGAATCAAGGCTGGAGTGCTGTTTCACCAACCTGGATCAGTAACAAAGTGGTAACTACTTCAGAATATAATAACATGCCGTGAAATCTTACTCCAGGGGGTAATGAATAACATTTTCTTAATTTAATTTTTATGAAATGTTTAAAAAATTACTTTGTTGGAACAGCTCTTGTGTTTATGAATTTGGCAGCTGTGGAGGATTTTTGTCCTGTGCTTTTTTTACAATGTTGAGACTTCTGATTACAGGTTGGGGTGTGAACACAGCACGACTCAAATGTGAAATCCTTCCATTTCAACCAGGCCAGAAAAGTAGAAATAGGAAGAAGATGTTCTTGTTCCGCAACTTGGGGAAGATCTAAATTTGGCAGCCACTCTGTACACAGAATGGCATGGGACTCATGTGTGTGTAGTGCTCTGAGACACAGTCCTGAAAATAACTAACTCCAGGAGCATTGTACCAATCCACCTCATCCAGAAAAGGCCACTGGAAATAGGAATCTTCTCCCATTTTTGTCTCTATCACTGCAGAGCTGGCAGAGCTGGCACCTTTGATATGGGGAAATTGCTTGTGGCCTTTGATAAAGTGCTCAGCTTTTATTACTTTTATGCTGTGTTTGTGATTCTACAGTCCTGAACACAAATATTTGTCGGACTGAACTCTGGAACAATCTCACTGTCTGTTTACAGCATCTGCAGTTTCTTTGTCAATGTGAACAGTGTAGATCAGCACTGCCAGATGAGCGTCCAAACAAGTTCAGCAGGAAAGAGGAACAGAAATAGAACATGCATTATATATATATTTATATATGTGTATGTACAATGGGATTGTTTCTTCATTCTGTCATAAACATATCAAGGGAATTTATGTTAGAGGACAACATTAAAGAAAATTTGTGACACCCAGCTGACAATCAGTCAGACTGTATTTACCTAGGTAAATGTGTGTATGGAATGCAAGCATTGTATGAAGAGGGTTACTAGATACAATGTCTATTTTAACATAGATCTCAGAAACCAGGAGTGTAAGTTTTCAGTATGCACATAATCATCTGTTATCTATTTATTAATATTTTTTAATGATGCATATGATTTTTATTTTCCTCATCCACAGTTATTTTTACATTCAAGCTCTTAGCATCATTAGGTTCTGGCTACAATATTATTGCACAAAACGTATTTCTAGTTTTTATTACATGGAACTTTGTATCCATTAATATATTCTGCAAGAACATATAAGCATCTTTTTTTCCTATTCAAATTAAAATCCATCAAATACAAATGTTACTGAACACAGGTGCAAAAATGTTTGGTTCAAATCACTTTTTTTGTTAACTGTCAAGAAAACATTTTTTGGTATGTGATGGGAGAAACCTTTCTGCTAATTTTGACATACATGTGTTGGCTGAGGAATATATTTTATCTTGATGACAATCAGCAGGTTGGATTAATCCAGTAGCATTGCAGAAATAATACAGATCTTTGTTTTATGTATGTTATCCAGAAGATCTGCAGAGAGATCTTGGAAAATGGACCTTATAAGTTATATTAAGTAATGATGTAATTATATTGAGTAATGATAAGTAGTAGTGCCAGAAGGTTTGGCTAAGTCCCTTTTTCTCTTAGTGGCCCACAAAAGTGGAAGGTTGAGATTCTTCATGGTATCTACCTGTGCCAGAAACATACTGCAGATCAGGGTCAGCTCACAAAGTTTTACTGGAGCAAAAATTTCTCCTGTGTTTGGGAAAGTTTTTTAGTACCTGATTTATCTTGCTCTATTCAGAATATCTGTGCCTACTTATTTTTCACTTTTGGAACTTCAGAAAACTGAGTTTTGAAAGGGCATTTCTTGGCTTTGATTTACATCATTACGTTTTGTAAGTGGCGAAATTAGTTTTGCTTTTTTGTTTGGTTGGTTGGTTGGNTTCTGGAAAAGGTAATGTAGTCCTTGATCATGTAGAGATAAAGAAATGGCGTTTGACAGATGAGGGCACGGGCAATAGATTTCTTGTTGAGGCGTTTAAACCATCCTTTCTGGTTCCATCCCTTCTAATCGTACGCTTTTCCTTCACTAGGAGTTAGTGCATATGGAATGGGATGGCTGAAGGAAACACTTCAGCTTCTCACGTCTGGCAGTTTTAAGACTGATGTCTTAACATAAAGTCTAACTGGTGGATATTCATCACGCTAGGTCCAGCTGAAGATGACTTCCTTGTTTTCAGTGTCCAGTTGGTAGATGAAAACCACAAGCAGAAGTATGGGATAACTGCTGGCACCATTGCTGAACACAGACAAACTGTCCATCAAGCCCTAAGCTTTCCTGAAGTGCTAAGTGCTTTCCTTTGCCCTAAAACTGTCCTCTCTTCAGCAACAAACACTGCTTAGATCTCTCTGCCTACTTTCCTTACTATAACTGTGATAATAAAGGGTATTCATCTGGTTTTGTAAGGAATGATTAATAAACAGGCAAAAATCCATCCTGCATAAGGCTCATAACCACAAAGCCACAGGGGGATAGTATGTTTCGGGTTTCTTTGCACTAATCTTGTCATGTTCTTGATTCCGGTTGTTTTCTACACAGGAGAGGGAAAGTGTGAAACTAGCCCACAGTTTTTGCGAACTATCAGAAAAAACTGTATCTGTAGTGAGTATCTTTAGAAAGCAGAGTACATATCCAGCGCACTCAGAGCACGAACTGTTAGTTTCCTCTCTAGTATTCCCACCCACTGCTGTGACACTTGTATTCCTGCTGGAAAGCGACCCAGCTTCAGAAAGAAGGACTATGCTTGAATAATGTGGGGCACGTCACTCTAAATAGGGTTGGAAACAAACACAGGATGAGTTACTGAGTGACTTAAATTTCTACATGTGTTTTCCTTTGGATTACCATTCACAGAGATGGTGAGGTTTAATTTAATCAATTAATATGCTTTCTTCCAGCTCTTCCGAACACCTGCCCTGAGTCAGAATACTCTCAAAGATGCTTCCTTAAAATAGGCTCAATTTTCATGAGCTGGCATTTTCCAACAAAAGCAAGAGAAATCCTAACCATTTCTGGTGATAAAATTTCCTTTTTTAACATGTGTGTGAGGCTCTGTCCTCTAGACACTGTAATGGCATAACGGTGGGCACAAACTGCCTCTGCCTTGTCACACAGAATGTGCCATTCTGCACTTGGTTCTCTAACATGGTGGAGGAGACAGTTGTGTTCACCAGTGTCTATTCTGTATTATATATTGCACAGTGTTTAAGCTGTAAAATCCCATAAGAAGAAAAGACATTTGCACAATGTCTTCTTAGAGATAGTACTACTATAAATCATCACATAAATAGAAGCAAAACCTTCTAATTACGTGCTTTATCTTCAAAAGTTATGAATTTCAGAACAATCTGTATATCAAGTACCTTGTTAGTGTTTTAGTGCTAAAAGGCTTCTGTTGATATATATCCATCTTCTGTTACCTGTCTTTGACACATCACATAGTTATTTTCTTTTTAATCTCTGAAAAGCAGAAATATTGTGAACTCTTTGCTGGTGCCAGTATGGATAGGAGCCATCCCTAAAGAGATGTATATTGCAATTGGCAAGATATAAATCACATACTGTGTAAATATAGAGGTGTTTGTATGTCAGGATGTTGGCAAGTGGTTTGTGGGAAAAACTACTCTTTTGGATGCTGACAGCATCTTTCAGGTCTGCCATTTACAACTCCTCCTTTCTTGCTGCTTTTGTGCCAGTCTTTGGATTATCAGTAGGGGTATATGTGGTCGCTTGTCCAGATGTTGTCCAGAGGTGCCTTGAAAGAGATAGAGGAATTCTTGCCCCATTCCTAGGGAGAATGATGCTGTTATGAATTTGTTTCAGGGTTTTTTGCTTTGTTTTTGGTTTTGTGTTTTGTTGTTGTTGCTGGTTTTTTTTACAATCAAGGTCTTCATTCACTAATGTCAGCTGTTGTTTATTTGCACAGGAGTGTCACGGTAGGACACAAAATAGATTGACTCCATATAGTTGTCAGAAAAGAAAGAAGGCTTTCTTTACAATTCCAACAGTTTCTTTTATAACATGCTGTGCTAAAAAGGTATATTATTGGTGCATCGGGCTGACACTTCTCTCCATTGGTTAAGTAATAGGAAACAACACCTGGGGACAGTTGTTATGGGGAAGGGAACAATGTTTACTTAACCTGTTTTGAGAAACAGAGAGAGTTGATTTGAAAAGAGAAACGGTTGACAACTTTCCTTGGGAAAGGAGCTAGCAATAGTTAGCAAGTTAAAATTCAGGCTCAGAAAGATCGAGGCCACACAGAGTTTGTTCTCTACCAAAAATGGGGCTTGCAACTGCCTTGCTTTGAAGCATAGTAATTTACCCCTTCCAAACCTCACCTGCAAATTGCTGCTTCTTGACCTTCTTGTCATTTTCTTTCACCCCCTTTCTTCTTTTTTTTTTTTCTTTCTTTCATGAACTTCAACTCAACTGCAAGTTCACAGGTCTCGTAGTGTGTCTTAGTGCAGCTACTTTGCTTTAAATCCTATGGCACGAGTATTTTTCCTGCAGTGCAATCCACACCGGTCCTATGGAAAGAGCCAGACAGCTTTACCTTCTTCAAGAATCATTCTCCCTACCTGACAGGGCAGCTGACAGAAGCAGCCAACAGGCACTGCACTTTGGGCACTTCCTCGTGCAGAAGGGTGCAGGAAACAGGACCAGAAATGATGCCTGGCAGTAGTGGTACCCCAGGGCGTGGACCCCAGCACTACCTTGATTTATCAGGGACCTTAACACAGACTGAAGGAGGACTCAGCTGTCTGGGTCTGGGTCTGGGGCTGACAGGACGCCTGGGAATCCTCACTGAGTCCTGGTGGTCACTAAGGGGATTATCAGCCACCAAATGTGCCCTTGAGACGAGGAAGGTGGTGGAGCCACCTAAAACACCTAAAACACCTAAAACCAGCATCTAAAGCATTATCCTAGCAGGAATGCCTCACCAGCAGGTTGAAGGAGGTAATCCTTCCTATGCTCAGCATAGGTGAGACACAGATGCAGTCCTGCGTCCAGCTCTGGGCTCCTCAGTGCAAGAGAGAGATTGATGTACTGAAGAGAGTCCAGCAAAGGGCCACAAGGATGATTAAGAGCATGATTAAGGATATGATGGAGCATCCATCCTATAAGCAAAGGTTGGGAGAGCTGGGACTGTTTAGCCTGGAGAAGGAAGGCTCAGGGGAAATCTTATGAATGTACATAAATACCTGAAGGGAGGCAGCAAGGTGGGTGGAGGGAGGTTCTTCTCAGGAGTGCCAAATGAGAGGACAAGGGTCAATGGACACATTCTAAAACACAGGAAATGGCATTTCAACATAAGAAGCAAATTTTTGCACTATGAAGGTGGTCAGATACTGGAACAGGTTNTTTTATGCACAGTACCTGACAGAATCAACACAAAATTTGAAATAAATGGAGGAGACACCCAGGGGAAGCCATTTGTCTCACATATCTCAAGCAAAAGATGCCAGTAGCTTTGATAGAATAGTTAAATATCCAGGCAACATAATCTGCACCAGTAAATCAGTAGCAGTTCTCTGTTTGTGACATAATTTCCTTTTTTTTTTTTTNAGCATGATTAAGGATATGATGGAGCATCCATCCTATAAGCAAAGGTTGGGAGAGCTGGGACTGTTTAGCCTGGAGAAGGAAGGCTCAGGGGAAATCTTATGAATGTACATAAATACCTGAAGGGAGGCAGCAAGGTGGGTGGAGGGAGGTTCTTCTCAGGAGTGCCAAATGAGAGGACAAGGGTCAATGGACACATTCTAAAACACAGGAAATGGCATTTCAACATAAGAAGCAAATTTTTGCACTATGAAGGTGGTCAGATACTGGAACAGGTTTCCCAGAGAGGTTTGCTTTCCAAGTTTGGAGATACTTAAGCCCCATCCAAATAGTGTCCTGATCAACCTGCTTGAAGCGACCCCATATAATCAGGAGAGTTGGATTAGACAATCTCCAAAGGTGTCTTCCCACCTCAGTTGTACTATGATTCTCTCATATGTCCTCTTGCTCTTCTTTGTCCCTCACATTGGAAAAAAGGCTGACCAGATAGAAAGGTAGAAAGACAAAATGATGCTTTGATCAAGATCCTGCTCTTTCAAAGAAGAAGCGTGTGTATATATATATATATNCAGTATTTTATGACTAGATCTTCATTACATGCAAGGTCAATGGATCTGTTTCCCAGAGCAGGTAGCTAGGAGTCCCCAGCTGGAGAGGTGAAGACTTCCAGCCTAAATCTGGGAGCTTTCTGAAGGAAATGACTACAAACACAGCAGGCTGGAGTCCAGTTGCCAGCCGCTGTTGGGATCTGATGCCCTGCAGATCCATAGGACTAGACCATCTTGAGGAATAGCTCAAGGATGAGGGAGGATCAGAGAGTCTGTATGGGTGAGAGTCTTGATGCAAGAGACTGTCTGGCCATGTATATTTAAAATAATCATGTTAAGAGTGAGAGACCTGATCACATTATCTCAGATCAAATTTTGAGAGGATTGATTTGTTTTGAAGGTACAGCATATACAGTAATTCACAATGGCAAAGTATTGAATAAACACTACACTGTCAACTTTTTTATTATTTAACTTTATTTTTTGTCTTGAATAATACTAAAATCAGTCATAATTCCTGAAGATGAATTCCTGCTGTTAGTTATCTGACCTGGATAAGAATCAGTAACCTAGAGCTGCAATGCCATGCATATAATTATACCACTTCCCCACTGAACTTGCATTATTATTATAACTGTAACCAGCCTTTGTAGAAAAACTGCTTCTACACAGTATCTGTAGTCTGTTCTAAAATAATGACATGTACCATTTCCAGAGAAGAATTGCCAATTAAACATATTCCTTTTAGTATTTTGTCCATTGTCCTCAAAAAGACAACAATGTCAATCCTTTCACGTATTTTTTTCTACACTATTTGGAGTTTAGGATCTATTCCTTAAGAATAAAAGTACAATGCTATCTTTCAGAACTGAGTTGTCATGACAAAAATTGTTGTCAGTCTAAATTATCTATGCAACAACATGATAGAGACCCAGAAAAAGGATACAGTAGCAAAGCAGTTCAGTTTTCATTAAAAATAAAACCTCTGTTAATAAGCTGCTGACATGATGTCATTTAATATAACCATTTTAGGGTTAATGGTGGTTTGCTATCATGAAGGATTTTGCAAGTTTTGAAGTTATCAGTGTCCCCATATATGCCTTAGCTCAGCAAAGCAGTTAAGCATGTGCTTAAGTCTCATTCAGTAATCTCTTTCTCTAACCATAAACCCTGCTTCATTGGCTTCTGCACTTTTTATAGCTTGCTGAGGGAAATTCATGCTACCTGTTTGGCAACATAATAGTAGCATGACAGACTAGTGCATGCCTGCACCATGTTTAGGATTTTATCACAGAACACATCTGGAAATGGGAGCAAGATGTAGTAAAAGAAAACACCACTTTGTTCTTTTAATTTTACTTTATGTAAAAACTTCTAACATGCAAATAGTGTGTTGCTAATTGCAGTGTCTATTGAGATATTGATACTAGTTCTTCAATTATATTCATTATTATTTAGCTTTTATTTATCAACCCTGTAGGATACAGAAAGCTACATATGAGCCCTAAATACTTGCAGTCTAAAAGGCAGGTCCAGAAAAATGTGGATGTCCTATAGAATTCAAAGTTAAGGATTAAAAAGAGTGAACAAGAAAAATCTGATATTGATTTGGTATGTAGATTTCTTTCCTCTTTTCTGTGTCCATTAACCAGCCCAGTGGCTGTGCATTTTTGTATGTTTCCACCTTTTGTATACTGATGTCAGTTGCTTTTGTATGTTAATCATGTGCAAGTAGATAAAGCAAACACTCTTGTCTTACAGAAAGACTACTTATTCTTATGTACCTTACACCTCAGAATCATTCACAGCACTATGCAGGTACTGTGCAGGTCCTTTTTCCAAGCCCTTCACAAGTTTTCACATCATACAGGCCTAGGTGATTTAGAGATGTTCAAAACCACTGGGCAATGCCCTGAGCAACTCAGTACCTAGCTTTGAAATTAGCTGTGCTTTGATCAGGCCTAGGTGGACCAGATGACTTTGTAACTTTGTAATGGTGCTTCAATATGAAACAAAAGGAATAGAGGGTGAATCAGATTCTCCAGTAAGACATAATTGGTTGTTTCATTATATTCAGCATAATAATGGTAATTAGGAAGTCAATATGCGTACACCAACATGTTAAAGAAATGTAATGAAGAGAGAAAAATAAAAGTCTTCATGGAGGTATTAATGCTATCTTTTAGGGAGGTTAATGAGAAAATCCTGTTAGACAAGACCAGCTGAGATATGGAATATCATTTTTGTAAGAAGTGCTGACATCTGAGAATTTGTTATTGTTTCAATTCAGGGTGAAATCAAATGTTTCTGGTATGCCATGCAAATATTGCTTTAGAAAAAAGACTTAATTTCTCCAGTATTTAATTTCATAATTCTACCATTGTGTTTCAGACTTCATTCTCTGTTTTCAACCCGAGAATATGTGGGTGCTAGGTATTTATGCAGTGCTGGGCTAATTCTTGTGAGAGGATGTGCAGTGTCCCTTCTCCTTTGCCAGGCAGACCAGGGGTTGGAGCACTCGCCTATAATACAGGAGAGCTGGACTGCACATCCACTGTACCCAGACTTGTTTTGGAGCGAGCATTTTCAATATCAGAATGCAGTGTCCAGGGCAGCACCTGGCAGAGCATCATTATTAATTACCCTCAAGGACATGGTGTGCATACTAGGCTGGGACTAACTTCTGGGGCTTCACTTAGGATGCCACTGAATGAGAGATTTTGAAGGAATTTACCTTAGCCAAAATGCAAAAAGAGAGGCAATAGTAAAGTCCAAACTGTTATTAATCTAGATACAAAAAGAGCCTTTAAATTTTTTGAAGACTCTTTTTAAATAATTTTACCCACTACTACTACAATAAAGCGGCCTGAGATGCAACTGTACCAAAGCTCTAGCTTTGATAATTAGCAATACCTGAGCATTCAAAACTGATCTAGAAGTAGAATGATAAGAGAGAGAATATAACCAGTATGAGTTCCATCTAAATGGAAGTAAGCATAAAGAAAATGAAAGGAAGATCCCTAAGTCCATGAGAAGCTTTTCGTTGAGAGAAAACTGCACCAGTAAGATTTGAAAGAAGTATCTCTCTATATAAAACAAATGTAACAGAGAAAAGAAGGTGCTGTGTCTGCTGAAAAACCATTTGTGTGCTCTGCAGCAAGTTCTTCAAAGGGGTAAAGAACTTATCTTGGACAGATGATACAGACAATGTTAAAGACAGAGGAAACTATGATCCTAGATTTGCTGTAGGAGAAGTATGTGCTTTTTCTGAGAAATGGCTGAGCCAAATAACCAGGCCAAGGCCTGCTCTACTCAATGTCTGAGTTTAGCTTGGTCAACATTATGCAGTTTGAAGCACTGAAGAACATAACACCCAGCTTCATCTAGCTCCTACTCTACCTTTCTGGAGATAAAGTTTGCTTCTCTTCATTTCACAGTTAAGCATATGGCCATCAAAAATTAACAATAAACATCAGAATCCAAAATAGTTATCATAAATCTATTAAATAGCTCATAACATGAGTCTTTTGACATTCTTGTGTGGAGTATTCCCTGTGTTACAGGACACCGGAAAGGTCATCTGTCCCAAATATTTTATGTTTAGGAATCAGAAATCTTGAAATGATGCAACTGTTTTCAGTTTTAGACTCATCTGAGGAAAATGGACAATTCAGCATCCCAGAACGTCTCTGCATTCTGCCAACACTGAGGTACCGGATTTAAGGCTCAACATATTGTGCTTGGGCATAAATAATTTCACTGTCATTCTAATAAAGAGTCCCAGGACCATGACTTGACTGACTGTGTTGTTTCATTTTTCCCCTTCTATACAAGCAGTCAGATGTGTATTCTAATGTTGCTGTCTAAACATGCTCATGCTTTATTTTAAGTTTTCTACTAATTTAAGGTGTTTCCAGAAGGCAGCAATATCTTTTATTTGAGCTGTCCTGGTGCCTAGCATTCAAAATGAAGATCAGTATATGACCAGAGCATGATTTTGATTCTTTAATGAGATGTGCTGTTGCTAGGTGTTTGTCATGTTTGAGACAGGTGATGCTAGCAGTTGCACGTCTAAACCTGAATTTCACTGAAAATTACTGGTAGTCATGATCAATAAGTTCTGGCAGTTCTTAGAGATTATTCTTAAATTGATAATAAGGGCTGTGTCTGTGTGTCTGGTCTTAATTAATGTAATTAATTAGGTCTAATTAAATAATTTCCCATTAAAACAAAAACATTCAGGGGTGTCCTCTGTAAATGTTTATGTTTTCAAGCACCTTAATCTAACATAGACCTCCCTTTCCCACCTTTTTGGCAGATGACAAAGATTATGGCTGAACAATCAAATAACTTCTCATTCATCTTTAATTTGAAAATAATACACTTGTATCCGGAAAAATAATCCCTACTCTAATGAATGAAAATGGGAAAATTGACAGTTCATTTTCAGCAGGGGCAAAACATGGTTTATGGTAATTTAGACTAACCTTGACCTCTCATATATAAAAACATGAAACTCTTTAACTCCCACACTCTGAGTCTGATTCTTCTCCTGCTCTCCATGAGTAAATTAACACTTGTTAGCAAGTGGGATGTGTAAAACCCAATCTTGGCTACAATGGTGTAGGAGATCTGTGTCTGGACCTTCCTAAAATCATCTGGACACCACTCAGTTTAAGCTCACCCTCAGAATTCTTTACTCCGGAACATGGATTCATTTAACTTTTTCAGTTTCTCTTTACCACAACTTGGATTCTATGTCTCTTGCCCATCTTTGCACAGTATTGCTCCTAGAGTGCCAGTCATGTGCCCACACCCAACACCAACAGTCCTGTGAAGGACTCTTCCCTTCAGAGTCCAGTCCTTGTGTCCCTCTCTCTCCTGTGCCTCTCTCTCCTGCCAGAGGCACTGTGACAGCCTGTGCCATAGTCTGACCGGCTGCAGTAGGTAATTTCCCTTCCACAGTGCCAACATTTTGCTGAAGTTTAGTGTAGAAAAGGTGATTGTCTCCAAAGCTTCTCAGAGTACCAAAGCTGTATTCTCCCTTTTTTTTTTTTTTTACAGCAGGACCTTCAATGGGTAGATCTCAAATGTTTACCTATTTTGAAAAAAGTTTTATTTTCTAGTAAAAATGCACCATGTGCTTCACACAACCTAAGAAAATAGCATTTCCCAAGGGGATATTGAACATGCTCAGACGAGTGCTCTGTTTTCCTAAGGACACCTGCCAGAACCTTGCTAACATATCAAGTGTTGAAAAATGCTTGGCATCAGCCGTCTCTCATAGAGTTTCTCTCTTTGTTGACTATAGGAAACAGCCATGTTATGCATATTTCTTTAATTCTCTTGGCTGCCTACATGGCAAAGTGTCTCTTACATTTCCTTCTATAGCCACTGATTCTCAAAGCGAAAAGAATATCCAACTCTTCTTTTGGTCTGGGTTTTAAGGGAACAGGAGCTGACCAGGAACAGTTCAGACCAGGAACTGAACAAAGATAGGAGAAGGGTCTTTCTCGCCTTGGCCTCTGATGGAAACTTCTGTGTCTTCTGGAAAATACTTTCCATGAAATATTTGTTGTCTTGGTCCCTTGTCTCTCTAATCATGTTATGTTGGTGCCTTCGTGATCAGACGGAGGACATAATTTTTTTTTTTTTCATTTTAGCATTTGGTATACTTCCTTGAGTGTTTTTCTGATTTCTTTCTCTCCCACTCTGTCCTGTATTCACAGTTTATTTCACATTTTACTTTAATGAGAAGTTGTTCACCCACATAAATTCTCATTTGCTTTATGATGACCACAGGGCAAAACCTCCTTAAGGCACAACTGGTTTACATTAAAATATCCATCTCTGTCTTCCAGCTGTCAGAGTCTGTCTTCAGTGTTTCCATTCAGTCTCTCATTTTTCTTTTTGCATTGCATAGGAGACAAATCCACCAGTAAGGGAAAAAATGGTTTTTATTTGGTAGGGAATTAATAGTCAGAGCTCCACATTTCTGTGTGCAGATTTTTCACTCGTGTACAATTTTTGCATTTTGACTATTTGTGTCTCAACAAGATCCTCTGGCCAATTGCTTCCTGTACTAGTCAGACTACCTTCTGCCAAATGAAACATTATGCACAGCTATCAGGCATTATTATCAACACCTATCCTGCAGCAGAACTTTTGTTTGTGATGAGTAATTTAACACTCAACACTCTGAAACTTAAAGCTAATATTGTGAAGTACTCCAAGGAGACAAATTGCATGTATCTTAAACTTTTGATAATCATCTGGTAGTTTGGGGACACTGTTATATTGTGGGTTTTCAGAAAACAAAACAACAAAAAGTTCTGTTCCTCAAGCAGCCAGAACACTTGCTCTATCTCTGCCAGAGCCAAGTATCAGCAGTTTGTGGTGCTCTCCTGACACAAGGAACAGAAACTGGGATATAGGTGCTCCCTCTCCAGCAGGCTTTAGCCTGCTTTGGAGATCATTGATCCAAAATGAAACTTTCTGCATTCATTCAGCTTGTAGCTGATGAGACAGTCCATTCTCTAATCTGCTTAACACCTGATTCCTGGCATTAGACCAGTATTGCCAGGTTTCGTGAATTTATGAATGTTACCACTTTGTTGAATGAGGTTCTCTTATCACAGGGACCTACTGTCTTTGACAGTGGTTTTTGGCTTTCATCATCTTTCACTCTCAATGCTGTAGCTTAATCGTTTGTCTACACTGAGCAGTGCAAGAGTAAAATATTGACCTGCTTCTCTGGCTAAAGGCTATGTAAGCAATACGGTACCCATTCTTCTAAAGAACCCCAGTGATTAGTTGAGAAAAAGAAACTTAGCTGTCAAATACAATAGTTCCTCCATGAGCCTTTCCTATTTGCCTCAAGTTCTCCTTAGCACTTACTTTAGAAATATATGAGGGGTGAGTACAGCTCTGACTGACATCAGCCACCAATTAAAATAACTTCCTAATGAAAAATGCCTTGAGATGGCTGCTACTTTTTGTTTTGTGGATCTTAGGCCTGATATTAGAGCAAATTTACTATCTGAACCATAGGTGGGCTCAGAGGTAGATGTAGAATTTTCTGAACTGTGGGAGGTATAAACTCTTTCTCCCTAAGGATTCACTGCTGTAAGCTGAGAACTGTGGGAACAGTCTGTTGCCTCTGTTCCCAGCCTCTACTGCCAGCAGTCTTCGTGCATTTGATTGTCTATGTTCCCCCTCCTCAGAACAAATATAATTCTTCTCTTCAGCATCTCTCATGTCTCCCCTTGGCTGACAGTGACCTCTGTTTTTCATACAATTCTTCTCTCTGAGTTGTCAATAGGTTGTTACCCCTAGTACAGATTTCAGCTGCCAACTTCTACTTCAGACATTTTTTCCTTGCCCACTTGTAAGCCTCAGATAATTCAAGGCCATATTCACTCTTCCATCTTTCTCTTGCATCCTGTCTCTGGTCAATGTCACTTCCAAGCCTGGGTATTGGTTTTATTGCTTTCTTTAAAAAAGCTTATTATGTAGTGGTCATTTCATCTTGAAACTTTCTGCTTTCTAACTTGCATGTGTTGGGACAACCTGGACAGACAACAGCTGTCTTTGCATTCTGATGTGCACCGGTTGCTCTTTGGGATCATGGTCTGGCACAGACTCAGCTTATATGTATGCAGGAGTGTCCCAGCCAGGACAGCTGTGCTCTTGGCATAGAAACCAAGAGGGATGGCAGTAGAAGGGTATTGGTATGTGTACAGGCTCACATGACCTAGAGTCAGGGTGCCTCCAGGAAAAACAACAAAGCCTGGGAAGTGGGGAGTTCTCCCAGGTAAAGGAGAGTTTTGTGGTACCTGGAAATGGCATAAATGGAAAATCCAAACAGCTGTGTTGAGTGGCAGTGCAAGACAGTGTGGCTCTCAGAAGTCCCATTACACCCTGTAGGCTGCTGGAAGACTGCAGACACAGAATGCTAAGAACAAGAAAGCAGACAACTCAGGAAAAGGAGCTGTTTCTTTTGCTTTGCCAAACAAAGAGAAAGCCCCAGCTGATAGTACACTACAAAGTGTAGTCTTTGCAGATGAGGAACTCAACAACCCCTCTCAATGCAATGCTATGCCATGAGGGACACAACCTGGCTGTACAAACATTCAAGTAATTAATGGGAGTCGAAGGGTGGCAGCACTTGCAGATGTTCTGCCCAGACAATAGCTAGAATAGGGGTTCAGTTTCGGGTTTTTTTCAAAGACTATTAAAAAGGGAGAAAGTAATGAAAAAATGCAGTAAGTGATTTAAGAATTGGAAACCCTTTTTTTTTTTTTTCTTAAAAATCTTATCAGAAAGAAAATTGAGCAGGGATTAGATTAGAGTATATGAATCCCTTTCCTAAGAGAAAACATGAGCACTGAAGTGATCTTGAATTTAGTAGAGAATGAAATTGTGGTTGGAATTGGAAGTGAAGTCAATCCAGGACAGAAGTTAAATACCTTTTTTTTAGCAGCGAGTGGGATCACCCATTCAAACTAACTACCATGCAATAGATTTTCTGTCTTCTGCTATTGTGAGATCAAGACTAGATATTCTCTAGAAGTTATGCATTAGTCAAACACAAATTATTCTTTCATCAAACAGAAGTTACTGGGCTGTGTACAGATTTAATTGGGTGATGAAGTAATAGGTCTAACATACTGCAGATCAAATTTTATGATCTAATAGTACATTTTGGCAGTAGAATATAAATGTGAATGTGTGGATATGTATCTGAGACAGTATAATTCTTAGGATTACTGAGTGTGTTGGTTTTGATTAGAGGGGTCTCCATCATCTCCAAATTCCCATCTTCTATACCAGGTCATATCTGTGCAGATTCTTCCCATGCATCCTCCTAATTAGCTGCACAAACACTCTTCAAATTCTTTGTACACTCTATGCTGTAAATGTCATAATTTCTGTAAATACTACGTGTGTTGTAGCACCTCATCAAATTTTAACCAATCACTAGAACACACCTGGTCCCTTTTAGGAACTTCTTGATTCCATTGAAGAAAGTGAGAAGGACACTGAAGCATTCAAGGTTCTGATTTTGAGCAAACTCCTCATTCAGGACTGTTTGCTCACAAAACCTAGTCCTGAAGGAGATTTTTGCTTCTGTTCATCCATGCAAATTCATGTCTACATATTAATTTCATATTTCAGCTGCTTATCTTATCTGTCTCATCTTGCACTCTGCACAGCTCATCTGAAAGCAGTGATGACATGAATGATCTTTTAAAAATTCTTACTATTCATATAAATAAATACATTTATATATCTGGAGACTTCTCATACAGTAATTCCTAGTTATGTTTTGATGGCTTAAGATTTATGACTATGGAGGTTTTGCTTGGGGACATCTACATGCATATTTAAAAGGTCAGGTAATGTATTGCAGAACTGTGGACATATCTGACTTCAGTAAAGACCAAGATGAATACTCAAGCTGGGTCCAAGTTGACCAAGCGTATGGTTCAAGACTTCTTTCTCCATCCAGACCTGCATGTGAGAAAGTCCTGGAGACTATCTCACCCCTGCTGACCCCAACTGGAGCCTATTTACAGATCACTTCTTGTGACTACATCTGCAGAAGGAAAAGATGAAACCTGGGCTACTCTGTACACACAGCACTTGTGCCAGGACCACAGTGATGGGAAATGGAGAAGATGTATCTAGAGAGAGAGAGATAGATATATGTGCAGTGTATTAATAAAACTACCATATGTCCCTACTGCAATACATTCACTGCAGTACAGAGAGGTTCACTTGGCAATGATGTTGTGAACATAAAATATTTTCAGGTCATAGAGTAGCAGAGGTATTCCTCAGGATAAGTTCATAACAGAGCTGGAAGGTTAATCTACAAGCTGATTGGCAGGTAAGTGAACTTTTCCCCAGAGAATACTAACAGAGATTATCTACTTTGTAATTAGACACGTGATTGAAACACATACAGGTATATCTGAGTCATATTATTGACTTCAGTAACTTCAGATGAGGCCCAAGACTCAGCGCCTGCTGTAAGGAAATAAGTGGCTGATGCCTTTTTCTGCAGTACCTTAAATTTCTCATACTACAGCCTTGGAGACCTGTCCAAAGTCAAAGAAATAAAGAAACAAAACAACTGAGACAATTCCTTGATATTTTACGAGTAAGTGTGTGGCAGAGGGTTTGAAACTCTTTCTGAGCTCCCGTGGATGGGTGGCCACTAATCTGAGAATACTGAGCAGGCCAGTATGGGGCTTGAGAGCAGCTCCTCAATTTCATCAGTTACATTTGCTTTTGACCCCCTTGATCCCAGCTAACCCAAGAAAGGATAAATACCCATAATGGCAAGGAATCAAGTTTGGAGGCATATGAATTTTCTTGACGGGATCTTACAGTGGTTGAACTAATTCCTCAGGAGTAATATTTAAAAATGGGTGGAGTGAAAGGTATCCTGATGTTATAGTCCTTTCTCACTGTCAACTCCTACATATGGAAATATTTAAATCAAAAGGATTAAAAGTAAGTCAGCTGGAGGGGAAAACACAATCAGAGATTCAATAAAATCCCTTCAAACTGGGTACCAAATACCTTTGTTTTGTGAACAAATTCCCTGGGAAAGGAGAAGTAAAATTCAATAGACAGATAACATGATAAAATAATACAACCAGAAAATTAATACTTTATATCAAGTCAATAAATGTATCACTGAAGTGTAGAGTCCTCTTCCTGAAATAATTTAGTTCAGTTAAATTATCTGTGGAATGTTTTCCTGTTCCAGCCCATTTACCATGGGCTGTCACAAATCCCAGTTCTAAAGGAAAGTGGGTGATATTCTGATAATCAGAAAGACTGAAGCATCCGAAAAGCAGCCACCAGACTGCAGGACTGCTTAATACCTTCAAATAAGGAGAAGAATGACTTTTTAAAATGACAGACACCTTATTGAAATTCTTTACAGAACAAGAAAATAGATTCTTAGTGGAATTTTTGTTTGGATGTCAGTTTTGTATTATTGGCAAATTGTGCTATTCTACACAAATACCTTCAATGTGCAATTAATGAGTAGAAAGTGGTAGAATTTAGTCCTGTTATAGAATGATAGGCTCCCGATGAGGCCATACTACAGGTACCCCTGTGCATACATGGAATAGGGAAAAACCCTACAAAAGGAAGGTTTGCAGCTACTCTAGATGAGATGTTGTCCGAGATTGCCAGGGTGCAGGGCCAGACCTTGTGGCCTGTGATCAACTTATAAAAGTTGCTTCAGGGGAAGGAATTAGCTGTACACAAAAAGCAGAGAGGCAGAAGGTTGCTGCCTGTAAAGATCGCAGTTTTGTGCACGGACTTAAACCTGATCCATGAGGTTTTTGGTGTGGAAACATCTTTGGCATTCTCAGAATTATCAGTACTTGTGACAGCTCCGCAAGCACTGGCGCAGGCTGAAGCTGGGAAGAAGCAAGGCTTATTTTATCATTTTGTAGACAGGAAACTGGAGCACATAAAAATCAAGGGTGCAATTCACAAGCCTAAATGTAAGAAGGATCTACCACCATTGTAAACATCTGAAGGTATCCAAAACATCTGCATGGGGCTAGCAGATTGCAGACAGGACCTACAGGAGGTTCACAGTCTGCTGGGGCAGAGCTGGAGGCTGGGCAGTATGCCCAGGGCTGTATGTTTAGAAAGCTAACTTGCTCTCTGAATGATTGTTCAGGGACTGAATATCTACTGCAGGACAGGAGTTTGCAAGTCAGTATTTTGAGAGGTGGTTCATTTGCTTTCACATCTTCGCTTCCAAAATATGTATAATTAATGTGCCCTTTACACTATCATGTCATGGATACCTCTTTTCCTTTCTGTCCAACACAGAGCAACATTTCTGAGAAAATTAAAATCTGAGTGGTTTCTCTAACTTGTACTATAATAATGGAAATCCATTTATACACAGCAATTACTGAAGCTCAATGTATTTGTAAACATGTGCAATGTATTAGTGGCAAAAACAACCAATACCATGCAATTTAAGCTCGAGATTTCAAATCTAGAAAAAAAAATTAAAAATTTGGTCCTTCTAAAGCCAACTCATTTCCTCCCCATAATGTCTTTTATGTGAGAATTTCTTGACCTTGAGAAATCCCATAAGCAACAGTTCAGCTTAAACATTTCCTCTCCAACCCATTCAAACTTCTGTCTATTAAATGACTTTGTGGCTTTCTGACACTGTAGGCAGCTCAGCTGAAAATTTGATTAAGCAAAATAATTATCTGTTGTACAGCAAGAATGTAAGTTATTATGGGAGAACTGGGTTTTTTGTCATTCATCGCTGCCAGGCCTCTGAATTTTGATGCACATTTGAACTGATGCCACTGCTGACAAATATGTCCCTGCCCATCCTTTGCTATTATCATGTTTTCCATTGACATATCTGAGAAAATAAAGAAATCTTAAGTTCCTTAAGAAATTTTAAAGTTTCTTAAGGACAAGATCCACAGTCCCAGTATCAGCTCTGGGTGATCTCTAACTACATATCACTAGTGGGGATTTAGTCAATTGAGTTGTTATAGCTTAACTAAAATAGCTTCAGCAAAGTTGGAGGGTATATCAGCTTTCAAACAAGATAGCAGATATCTCTCAGAGATGTGGAGTGCAGCTCTCCTCCTTGAGTCCTACCCTATCACACTCATAGCATAACCAGAAGCTTTGGCTCAGGAGAAACCCTTGAATTCAGTAAGGTGTCAGAGCTGGGCAGAAAAAGAGGATGGTGGCTTTTGGCTAAGTACCCCATTAGTGAGGCACAGAAGCTCTTTAGTGCCACGTAATTCCAGTTCCGGGCTGCATTCTCAACAGGCAGCTTTGGGCAGCTTTTGTTGCCTCCCTAACCAGACTGCTGTTGGGTTCATGGGCATGAACTCGTGTTACTGAAGGCAAGACTAAACTGTATATCAGGGAATGGTAACCAGGAAGGAAATATGGAGGAGGGAGAAATAAGCAGGAAGTACCCTGTTGCATCAACACATAGAAATGGATCAAAGGACACCACTGTATTGTGGCACAATGCCAAAGTACAAAACCAAACATAATTCGGTTTTTATAGTGTTTCAGGTGCTTGTGTTTCTAATGAACATTATTCTGTCTGGAGCACAATGTTAGTACGATTTTCTTGGGTCTAAAAGTGTCATGTCACCCAGTACGTGTAAGTATTTAAAAGGAAAATATGTTCTTATATTTCAAGTTGGTTTTAGAGGTCCACTGGTTGAAAAACTATTTCTATTGACCGAAATAAAGGTTTCAAAACTTGGTGGTATAAATAACCTCGTTGGTCTTAAAAGTGTTACAAATGGGTTTTTTGTCTTGACTAACATTTGAAATCCAGGTTCAACAGTATGCTAGATTTACAAATACAGATGGCACTTTATCAGGAGAATTGGGGGTAAGACAGACTGTGATGGACAGTGTTCCAGCCAAAGCCAGTAGTTCCCTACTAGTGTCTGCACTAGTGTCAAGCATCAGTGGATAATAGGACACAATACTTCTGAGTGATCTGTAGTCTTAGAGCATTAGGGACTTTCAAATCTCTGTCCTGGATAAACGTTGTATTAGAAATACTGAGGTGCACTAATATAGATAAATAAAACATTCAGAATACCTTGGAAGATCACAGGTAAAAAGAGGCTGGAAGTGGCTTTGAGAGGTCATCTACTCCCTCCACCCCCTCCAGGCAACATAAACTATACCTATGACATTCCTGACAGACATTTGTCTAACCTGTTCTTGAAAAAAACATCAGTGATAAAGATCCTTCATCCTCCCAAGGCAATCTATTCCAAGGTTTAACAAGAAAGTTTTTCCTAATGACTATCCTAAATCCCCTTTGCAAAAATTTAAGCTCATCAATTCTTGCCCTATCTACCAGGGACATGAAGAACAAATTATTCCCTGCCTGTATGAATACACTTAAAAATGATGAAAATTTCTGACTTCATTTCCCTGATATAGGCCTTGCAATTTCAGGAGGTAAAAGGAGATTGGTAAGAAAAGATGTCAGGAATCAGTAGAGAGCAAGTGTCTATGTGTAAGACTTCATGTCGATGAGCTGTTATATGCAGGCATAAAAGTGGTTATAATAGATGTACATTTTGTGGACAAAGGTGCTAGAAATCTACCCCCAAAAGTACCATCTAAGACAGCAAACAGCCAGGGGAAAGCTCCTGATTTTTGACAGGGATCATACTAGGACCACCAAGCTAAAACTTTTTAGTGGGTCTTGGTCATCTTCCACAGAGGCTGCTTCTGATCTCAGCTTCATTTTGCAAAGGGGCAATTGGCTTCTGACTTTATTTTAAGGTCTTGGGAGGAGGGTAATTATGAAATAGAGAGAAATTAGTTTTATCACATTTGGATAATATACAGGATACATCTCTGTGGTAAAGCACTTTGGAGCAGTAGGAGCAGACTGACAGGGTGAAACAGGTGGTGCTGAGGACCTCATATCCACACCCTGTGCACTTCAGGGAGGGTGAACCTGGACTAGCTGCAGCACAAGCCCAGGGACTAAATGCCTTTAAGCAGTGGGAGCACTGGATGTGCACTTCTGGAGAATGACTACTTGGTTCTTCTGTTGCAATTTTCTGCTTCGTCCAAAGTGAGTAATTGTGTAAAGAGGAATAGGGTGAGGAAGACCACCCTAATGATTGGTTTTGCTGGATGGACAGGACTTGACGAGCAGTGTGGGTGTTGAGCTGAAAACTACAGTGATCCAGGCGAGATGGTGAAGCCTTGATAAGAATTTTAGTGTTGACTCAGGAAGAATGGATGACAGAAAGGAAAGGCATATAACGGAGGCTGTCTGGAAGCTGTCTCTAGCCCTAATGCTGTTTTTCTGGTATTTCTTCAATTTTTCAAACATGGTTGTTTGTATGATCATTTGAGCCAGAACAGGCAACAATTTTTTTTCCCTCTACTCAGTTTTCAGCAAGGTCAATGTGCTGGCCTGGTTCTCTGTGTGACCACACAAATGATCAGTGGAGGACAGGGTTTAGGAGAAGGAGCAGAGGACTGCCTGAGTCATCATGGCCACCTGAAAACCTGTGTGTAAGCTTTGCATAGCCAAAGATGAGTTAAACCCAAGCCAGGCTGACTGAGATGAACGACAGTAAGGTTATTCACCCCTGCAGTTTGGAAAGCACTTAGCATGATTTAAAATGAAAGAAATGTCCAAATATAGAGACCTGTCTTGATCTCACTGGACACAAATCTCCTTTAAAGGCAGGATGAAATTCATTTTACCTGTCTTCAGTTATCTAGAAGTTAAATGTCTAAGCCAGTCACCCCAGGCTCCCTCTGTATTCCATTAGGAGTAATAGGTATTTCCTGAGGGTAATTGATCCCTCCTTAAGTTGAATGTCTGACACAGGACACATAATTTTCTTTCCAAAGGTGCCAATTTCTCCCCGTTGACTGAAAAAAGAAGCAGGGAGGGTAACTCATCTTAGATGATGAACCTTTGGGTGTGTAAAGGTAGGAGGGTTGAATCCTGTCCTAGGGACCTCAGCATTTCAGTTCCACTGAGGAGTCATATGGTCACAGCTGTATTTCACATACGTGGCCAAAGCACTAAGTGGCCTGCACATAAATAAGGCCTCATAGGTCAATGAGTTCTGTCATTACAAAACCCCATTACTCCAGGAGAGAAGGAGTCAGTCAATAATGAGAAACTACACTTCCTGGCTGAGATGGCCTAACAATTCTTCACGCCGTGAACTCCTGATTTGTGGTCTATTTTTTACCAAGATCTTCATTTTAAATCAGAGGAAGGGTTGGACTTGGTGGACACTCCTCTCAGTGTCCTACTAAACATAGCAATAATTTGAAATTTTAGAAATTTCATACAGATATCATGATTTAATAATATAATAAAAATCATCGCAATAAGGTATGTACTTTAAAAAGCCTTTTCTTATGTATATGTGAATTTCCCTGTTTATTCAGTTGTGGCATGTCAACCTATAAACTGCCATTCTGTTCAACTGTAAGCATTTTATTACATGCCATTTACTTCAGTAATGCTTAAATGCTTTTGTCATACTCCAGTCAGGTTCTGTCAGGAGCTCTGTTCATTTTTTCACCCTAAGACTGAGTATGATTTTCTCAGTTTTACCAACCAGCTGCAAGTCTCCCAGATCCAGGCACTATGTAAAATTTCTCTTTTTTTCACTACTGGCCTCACTAATGTTTAAGCATCACAGTTTGCTATACCAAAAAAGCCTCATGTTGAATCTTTCTGCATCCTTCTAATGTGCTGATGAAACATCATCTTCTGCGTTGTTCCATTGGGTCTGTGTAATGCTGAATCAGTGTCCTAAGAAGAAAAAAGACATGAACATACATGATTGATGCATGATACACTTTTTACCTATTTAGTTAAGCTTCTAAAAAAGGGCAAAACAATTTCTGTCTTATCTTTAGGCAGCAGATATTTTACATGGAGTTCCCTCATGTATAAATGCACCCACACTATATCACATCCAGCACAAGTGACATTTACGTATCAGACTCCCAAGTAAAAGAAGTGCCAGGGAACTATTGTCTTACTGAGGGAAATAAAAAAAAAATTACCATGAGTTACTCAGATAACTGGCAAATTGTGCCAGTCTCACCAGGAATTACAGTAGGTATTACTATCTGTAGGGAAAAAATAAAAAGGAACAAACTGGGGTAAAAGTTTTGGTGACCTGCTCCAGGGTATTTTATTCTCCTGTGGGCTTGTTGTTTTGGATGTTTTTTAAGCTACAAAAGCCAATCTTCACTCAGGAAATAGCATTTTTTGGTTTCATGTGATGAGTTTGTCTTTTGACAGTTTTTCTCTTTAATCAGTTTGACTCTATCACAACAAATGGCACTTGTGTTCTTCTGAGCAAAGAGCTAGACAAGATATAATTAGAAATACTTTAGCTGACCTTTCATAAACCATGATCCCCAACAAACTGTTTGGTATCACATTAAAAAATGGTCTTACATCTTTTGTGGTTACAGACAAGATTACAGGACACTTTTATTTTAGAATAATTACACAGTGACCTTCAGTGTTATTTGCAAAGGTCATATTCTCTTCACATACCCTTGATTCCTTTTCAGTTTTCCCTTTTGTGCCACCAGACATAAATTTAGCAAAGGAAGAAGAAAGAGAGAGTATTTTTTCTGTGGTTGAAAACTGAAGAAGATAGTTCAAAGTCCCCATAGGCACTCAGAGGGCTCTGGGCTATGGTAGGCTATTTTCTACCATTTAGCTCCTGTATTATCACTACTCCTTTTCCTTCATTATTCTCCACTTATCACATGCAGCATCACTACAGAGCCCAAATAGAGAGTTGTAATTACCCAGCTGCCACCTGATAGTACCCCTTCTATCATCTTTATCTCACAAGGCCTTGCTGTTTCATCATTGGATAAAACTTGCCCATGGCAATGCCTGTGATAGCACATCTCAGAGATACATTTAAAGTTTACTCATTTATCGCAGAAAAATGCTGAACCCATGCAATTATTAGATACACTTGCCAATTTATTTGTTCAGTAAGGCTACTTTAACTCCTTTTTCTATCAGCTATTTGTTCTGTTCTTCTTGAAAACACTGAGGTCACCTTTGGGCACTGGGGTGAAATAGAAAATTTCTAAGCCATGCAGGCAGAAGGCAGCCCAGACACTCATTGATAAAAACAGACCTACGCTCTTCCTGGCTACGTGGTTTGAAATACCTGTATTTTGTGCATATTTTTTCCTTATATCACCCCATAAGGCTAACTCGTGGGTCATATGGCTTGGGAATCTCCTGCTCCCAAAGTAGATTTCCTGCACTGTGCCACCACTGTCAGGCCCAATCCAGAAATACCACATTTGGGAAATAAGTAATCTGCTGACAAGCGTAAAAACTGAACCTAAAAATGTGAGGACATAATATTAAATATAACCAGATGCAATTGCTCTATGAGTTGTCAGCATCTGCTGTGGCCTGCATGTCTGATTCTGATATTTTAAATTGGTATTTTGCTCTAGGATCAATGCACATTTCCTGTCCTTCAAAGAGAAAAAAAAAAAAAAAAGGAAATAGGAGAACAGAGAATGAGAGTTAAAAAGTTTTTTTCCCTAAAATTTTCGAATCATATTTACTGGACAGCAGCAGTAACAGCAAACTTCCAGTTGAATCCCATGCCAATGCCCACTATGGGGAGCCCCACAGAGCTCTCTGTGTGAGATTCTCACCCACATTATATGGGCTGTGGGGCAGATGGCCTGAATTCAGGCTAAGCCACTGAATTCAGGCTGAGCCTTGGTCAAGTCATGCAGGAATTGCAATGTAGATGCTGAAGTGAGGCACAGTGAACAAAATCAGCACAGGCACAGCAAAAAGCACTGGGGGCCCAGCACCCACTCAGTAAATCCTCAGGAATTCTCTTGGGTCAGCTAGCCTCACAGAAGCTCAGGTACATGACCTTAAGTCCATGCAGGAGGGTCTGTGTATCTCTTTAGTTGCATCCCCCTTGTCCATAAGGCAGGGAAGGCAAAGCAGTGTGAGCCCTTCTGGATCCCTGCATATCCAGGTGCCTTAGGCTGGTCTCATCCTGCTACAGAGCTGACTGCTCCTTGCCTGAATCGCAGCTGCCCCAAGCAGCAGCTCAGCAACACTACAGAAGAGTTAATAAGCTTGGCTAGAGTTAATAAGCTGGCTCTGCATCCCAAAATCCATGGTTTATCAGCCACCTGGATAAACCACCCACGGGTAGTTGGGAGTTGACTGTGTAATACGTAGGGAGAACAAGGAACCTATGAAAAGGAGTCAGAGAAGCCAGAAAATTGAGAAGCGTGCTGCCAGAACCAGTCAGTGGCAAACTTTGGGAAGGAAGGTATGGCAATGCTGCTGCTCTGCGAGGGCATTTCTTCCCAGCCAAAAGGGACTTTTGCTTCCCCATAGGCTTCTGCTGTGGGATGTTATTTCTGAAGCTGGGGACTTCAGGACAATCTTTGGAAGTGGTCCTGCTGGGAACTTTCCCCCTCTGTCTTCTGTTCCTGCCATCACCAGCCCTGTGCTTAGGATGATCTCTGACAAGTGAAAGACCTGCTATCACACTGTCACCACAGACGATTTGGAGAGGTCTGAAAGCAATCAACCTAACCATTGAATTTTTATTTAATAAGTCAAATTTTTTAAAAAAACCTGACCTGTCTGCATGTCAGTTCTTGATATGTAGATGGTGAAATCACAAATTTTCCTTGTTCTGGGGTAAACTGCTTTGGGAGCAGCTCTCATTACCAGGATCACTTAGGTTAACCACATTGTTCTGACACTGCCAAGGGAAAGGAGATTTTGGAGACATTCAGGAGATGATTGCCTGAGATGCCCTCTTGTGAGATAAACATGAGGATCCCACTGGGTCTTCTATTCACTTTCCAAACACTACACACATACCACACCCTTTGGAGAAATTCAGGTAGCTTCAAACGTAGGGTGTTCAGCAACATGAGAGAAGCCTGAAAAGGTTTTACAAAGCTCCCACCCACTTGAAAAAAAGAGAATGCCAGCTAATTAGTGAAAATTGGCGTTGAGTACTGGCTCCACAAAGTATGTTAGAGTTATTTTCTCCCAGCCCCCAATACTTCTGAACACTGTTTGAGTGCATCCTGACACAAAATGACATACCATGTCATAAATTTTTAACTAATGTTTTATTGAGTTTGCATGCATTTCATAAATTTTTATTACTTCTTAGCACTCAGTATTTTAGTACAGAGGTTACTACGGCAGTAACTAACAAAAAAGCAGCCCAAAACCTATTGCTCTCTTAAAAGCAGTACTTTTAATTAAGCAGTGAATGTGTAGCTAAAACCATGTGCCATGCAATGAATAGTTGGCTTGTGTGACTGTGTAAACGAGAGAGAGACTGAGCAGCTCACAAGCCCTAAAAGCCCTTTATTGCAGGTACAGAAGTCATTTCACCATACACCATAGTTAATATTCAGGAAATAAAATTATTAATATTATTTAAATATCTGGCTCCATTTAAGAAATTTTAACTTTGAAACAGAGCTGAACCAGATGCTGGCTTTTTTCAGTGAGCCAAAACCAGCACATGGCCTTCCAGATCTGGCTGCTCCCCTGACTAGCACTGCATATTTTTCTTTTTGAGGAAGGTAAGCCCAACCCTCCCAAGGCAAAACTCCTAGGGTTTTCAGTGGTAGGACGTTTGTGCTTTTCTGCTTGCTGACCACTACAAAAGACTTCGAGAAGTTTGGCATCCAGGCTGCCAAACTACCTGCTCAGGGCTCACTGATGGTGAGGAGAAAATTGATACTTCCCTTCACCTCCTCCCATACATGAAGAGCAGGATGGTGATTTTCCAGATGGAAAGATGTCTGATTTGTTCCCTACTTGCCAGGCTTGAGCTTGGTTATGTGGGATCAGAAAAGTGCTGTGTGGAAACAGAGGAGCTGGTTTATGCTTAGTCTCTAGATCTATGGAGGAGAGAGGAAAGGATTATCACTTTCTGACTCCCCCAGATGTGCTTTGCAGCTGGAACTGGTATTTTTATGGCCTAACCCTTGCAAAATAAGAAGAATTTCCCTAGAAGGATTCTACTTCCAGCTGCAGTTCTGGCTCCATCAGCACCCTAAATTCCCACCAAAAACTCACACATGGGGCCTTGAAGGTCAGTCCCTTTCTTGCTGCCTTCTGGGGGAGTCACTAACAGTGGAGTCTCTAGTTCCAGAGGTATTTAAAAGGTGTGCAGGTACGGCACTTAGAGACATGGTGGACAAATGGTGGACTTGGTATGCTGGGTCAGTGGTTAGACTCGATGATCTTAAAAGGTTTTTTTTCCAACCTAAAAGGTCCTATGATTCCAAGATTAAGTAATGGATGAATCATAGCACAATGCTGATACCTGCTGTTCATGCTGCAGCAACACCAGATGCTCCATTCTGGTACATAGCCAAGACTTGTGTTACAGTAACCCAAATAGGTAAGAGGACAATATAAGTACGTCCCAAAGAGATGGAGCTGAGATATAAAACAAATAGCAAATGCAACATCCTTCTCAACAAAAAACCAAACTAAAACAAACAAAAACCAAACCAACCAAAACCAACCAACCAACCAAAAAAACCCAACCAACCAACCAAAAAAACCCCCCAAAAACAAACAAACAAACAAAAAACACAAACAAAAAACCCCAAAACAAAACAAACCAGCCAACCAACCAAAAAAAAAAAACCCAAACACCAAACACCAAAGAAGCCTTTGGAGAAAAGACTGTAGAAATTATGAGGATTCACGACTGTACCCTTATGGTATACCCATACTGAATTGAGACCAAGTCACAAACATGCTGGTTCCACACTTAGCTAGCTCCACGTATGTGAGGTTTGATCTCATGAGGACCCAAGACCAGGGAGCAGTGCCCAGGGCAGCAGCACTGCTGTGTGCTTAGTGCCATGGGAAAGTGTTACACAGGCTCTCATAAGCTTTGCTTTTTATTCTGGTGAAATAAATCTTGTTCTTACCTAGATAATCATGGCTTTTTTGAGATCTTCGGGAGAAACGGCCAGGAATGAATGCCTCTGTTGTTTTTATTGCTTTCATCTAAAGGTTCCACTGAATGGATGGGATCAAGCCCTTGAATAAGAAATAAGCATATTCTTGGGCAAAGGCTTATTCAGCAAAGCACTTATATATATATCTGCTGAAAGTTAAGTATAAACTTTGTATTCTCTTCATTTCTGGGCCTTATATAGGGGACATACATTTGTGTACATCAGGCTGTAAGGTCTTAGAATAATTGAATTGCATAAGATATGTTCAACCTGGGTCGAGTCCAGAGAGGAGGCAGATCAACAGCTGAAGTTTAATATAGATCTTCTTGAACTTCTTTTATGGCATTGTTTCTAAACAGCAGAGGAGAGGAAATCTAGACTGCCTTAAAGTTGCTCCAGAAAGGATAAATTAGTGTCTCCATCTGTTTAATATTCCTTGCGTTTATGAACCCAATGCAGAAAGTGCTCTTTTACCTATTCATATAGCACGTATGTATGTATTGAGATATGTGTGTGTGTGTATATATATATAAATAAATATCTAGAGAGACATATAAGAGCCTTAAATAACTTTCTTTGTATTGTAGCCAAATTTAAGCAGTTTTCAACTCAGTTATTTGAAGCAGATTAATTTAATAATTTTTATTATGAAATTTTGGAATGAGAAATACAGGTGTAGTATTGTATACAGAAGTAGGTCTTTGTAAACATGTCTGTGATAAAAATCTGCAGTTAAATTTTGCCAAAGCACCACATTTCCCAGGCAGAAACTTGGACAATCAATGCCCAAGGAAAGGAGAATTCTATAGTATTAAATTACCGAATGCCACAGAGGTAGCTTTGCCCTGGTGATGGGTAGTTAAATTTTTTTGGTCCAAAATACATAAAAATGGGACAATAATTACGTCTTCTTTCATAGCAGCAAAAAGTTATTGCCATTATTACAAGGATGTCCTGAGAGTGCAGTCCTAAGAACTGAGAGTATGCTCTGGAAGAAGAGAGTTCTGATATTGCAGTTTATAAAAAAAAGGAGATAAATTATTTTTAGAATATCTAGTACATGTCTCTCTTCTCAAAAATTACATGTCAAATAAACTACCACAGTTGTCTTTATTGTTTGCTGTTAGTGCGAGTATCCACAGTGATCTACCCCAGCACGAAGCCCCATACAACCACAGAGAGAGATGTAATCAATGCCCCATGACATCCATAACCTAGAGAGAGAAAACAGGAGCAACATGAGCAGAGGGCAGAGAAAGATGTACAGACAGACCATGTAATGCCGAGGTGTATTGGTTTGGCATGAATGGTAAAAAAAACAATTGGTGATCTGCTTTGGAACTGACAGCTGGGGTGGCCAATCAGGTACAGGTGTACACCCCTGGAACACACGGCTTAAATACAGGAATCTTGGGAACGCTCGCTCTCTTGGTCGGACCTACCATGAGGTAATATCGGGGGGGTAGCAGCGGGGCCCGGCTCAGGCCCCGCCGCCCCCAGGGTCGGGCTGGGGCAGCAGTGCTGGGGCTGGCCCTGCGGAAGCCGAGCCGAGCCGAGCTGGGTCCCTGAGCCTGGCCGATGCCACAGAGAAAGGGGAGCCATGGCTGTGAACATGCAGCCGATCCTGCAGCCTGCCCCACACTGCCAGCCGGGCCGAGGGAGATGGCCTTGGCCCCCTCCAGCCCCCGGGTCCCCAGAGAGCAGCACCAAGCCCAGGCTGGGCCAAAACCCACCCCATAAGACTATGGGGTGGAGGGTGAGAGAAGATCCTGGCTGTCGTTTTTGAGTTTTTCTACACCTCGTGGATTGGAGGCTCTTCACCGATGCTGCACCTGAGACCACATGGCTGTCTGCAAGCCTGGGCAGGAGAACATTAACTCTTTCTTAACACCGACCGAGACTTTTTTTAAACTCTACCCCTTCTCAAAGAGAGAGGAAAGGCTAAATCGGAGGTATGCAAAGGGATAATATGAAGATATCAAAGTCAGTTAAGAAAGGGTGACCTCTTAAGTGGGAAAGATGACAAGTTGCCTTAGTTTTGGGCTTTAAATCTCCTTAATTTATGGTAATGGACTGTAATAGTCCTTTAAATTGTGGAGATTAAATTGGGGAGATGATTTTCTAGATTCAAGCAAAGGTGTCTGATTTTTACTGAGTGGACATTTGAATTTTTCTGAATGGATGTTGAATTAGAAATTGATGCAGTGGTCCTATGAGATGTCTTGAAGCCTCGTCACCAGTGAAGAATGAGAAGTCCTTTGTTGTGGAGCTGTGCATCTTTAAAAGGTGAAAGCCCATGTCTTAAGTCCACAGCCCATATGCAGCCGTATGAAAGGCTGCATTTGGGAAACTCACAAATGCAGATTGTCGGGCGGGCTGCATTTGTGGGAACTGGAAGCCACAAACAGACTGTGTCTCTTGTGGAAAGTTACCAGAAGAATCAGGAGAGACTTGTCTCTCTCAAAAGACTGAATGAAAGACTATTTTATAAGTGCTACTGACTTAAGAGTTCTGATGTTCTGTCTCTTTACATTATTTCATAGAAAAGTAGATTGTTGCTAAGGAGGAAGGGGGTGTCTTTAAAAAGGTTTCATGGTTGGTTTTTTTTTGTTTGCCCTTTAGTGTATGTTAATAAATCTGTTTCTATTTTTAAGTTGAGCCTGTTTTGCCTTTCTTGTAATCCTATTCCGTAGTAAAAAGATAGATCACCATACTACATTTCACAAAACAAATTCGGCGAATGTGGAGCCATTACATTCTTTGGTGTTTCTGCCCAGTTTCGAACTTTAACCCCTTACATGAGGCTAAATCAGTAATGCAGGTCTGTCACTCAGGCAGGTTTCCCACATCTCCTTAGCCTCAGACCAGCACCATAAACAAAAGGCTTGGTTTCTTTCCTTGGCCCTTTTACACCTTCTACTCATGCTTTGCAGATGCCTGTAGGCTGGTTCAGCGACTGCTGCACTGATCCAGCTGAAAGAACTCCATGCACCAGAGCAGAGCTTCACCAGCTAGACAGGGAAATGATGAAGTCAATGTTCTCCTGCCCATTGCCTTCCCAGGAAAAAGAATCTCTCAGACAAAGAGAAGAAAACGTCAGCACAGTGTGGAAGACTGGAATAATGGCAACACTGACACTATACTGGCCTTTGGCATATCCTCATGATGTCTGCTCCATATCAGGCTGAAATGCAGCCTGTGGTGCATCAAAAAGGTTATCTTTCCAGCAGGACTATTGCTCTTTTCTAAAGGAGGACATTGGGCTGCTCCTTCCTGGCACTGGGAGGAGAAAGGTTCATGTTGCATTAGGGAGGGTCCGCTTGGCCAAAGGAAATTCCTTGAAATCGTGTTTTAAAAGGGGTCGTATTCTGCACTGTGGATTAGTGTCTGAGGCGAGTTCAGCAACCTGGCCAGGAACCAGCTCCTCAGAAACAAACACAGACACCACCTACACCTGTGAAAGAATAAGCTAGGAAACTTCCCCTCAAACAAGATAACAAAAACCCAGCAGGTTAGTCTCACATCTCCCATACCAGATAAGAATTGTTTAAGGAGATACTTCACAGCTCTTGGATTTATCAAGGCTAGATACAGAAATGGCCTTTCACATAATATTTTACCTGGAATCAGAAATTACCAGAACTTTATGGATGCCAGACATTCAGGTAGGTTTTTTTTTTGGAACTCTGCAGATGTTGGCTTCAGGCACTGGTAGTCTTTCAAGCTAGTTAGACATTCCAGGGTATTTACTGGTCTCTATTGATAACCCTAAATCAGTGGGTCATATTTTATTCTGGTATGAAGGCTTTTTTCCCTCAATGGTTTCTGATCTGATTTCTTCCTGCAACATCATGGGAATCAATTTGGTTTATGTATTATTTCAGTTAATTATCATGTTACTAATGCTAACTGTTCCATAAATCCCAGGATTGTCTGGAATGGCTAAAGTATTTATAGTGCAGGCTCTTCAGTACAGTATTTGATTTTAATGCTAAATTACAAAAAATTTTTGTAAGCAGCTTTCTCTTCAGCTCTCACCCACTTTAAAGAGTGTTAGAGGAATGCCATTCAGTTCTGCTTTCAGACAATAAAGCCTGGTCTTACAGGCTCTGCCTTCACTACAATTTTAGCTATGTCAGTCAGATGCAAATAGTAGGGAAAGATGTGGGGGAAAATGTTAGCCAGGACCGATCCCATTAATTGCAATATTTCCTGCTGCTTGTAAGCTGAGCAGTGAACTGACTATAGCCTCTAAGAAAGATATAAGTGAATCTCATCATTGCCTGTTCATAAAATGTTGATTCTTTTTTAAAAAAAATTTAACTCAGTTTCTCCATATATTCACTAACCAGGGACTGTCATTTTCCAGAGAAAACTGTCTTCATGCTTCCCCCTCTAAAGTAGATAGTGGTAAATGCATTTTTTCCCTTTCTCTCTGTGTTGGACAGACAGATCACATTTTAAACTCATGAAATTGTACAGTCCCAAGTTCCTTCCTCAATCATACGCCCCTCTAGCAATCCAAAGGACAGCATTTCAAGGGTTTCACTTGCCTCTCCCCTCAGCCTCAGAAGAAGTTTGCAAAATCATTTTGAAAGCATTTGTCTTTACAACAGTTCTAAAGATGCCTGATACTTCAGTAATCTGGTAAATAGCAAATAAAACTCTTGGGCTTACTCCCTTGATACTTCCACTACTTTGAAAGACAAAGGCAAATTGACTGCCAGATGAGAGTTCTCCAGTACATAAATCCTTGTCTGCAAAGCCACAGAAACTTTGCACAATGCCTTTATCTTTCCTCTCTTTGACTGTGGTGATATAATGGGGACACTGTGTTCAAACAGCTATTTGCTGGAAAAACTGCAAACACTCCAAAAATTAAACCTAGCACAATTGCATTCAGGCTAATGAAAGCTGGGAATGTTACAGAGGTGACGCTCTCCATCTTCGCGACGAGGGTGCATTATGGGACCTGTCATTCCCCGGCACTCCTGGCTGCCAATCTACTGTAGGGAGCAGAGCTAACAATACCCAGCGCCTTCCCAGCCAAGGGGTTCGTGTCACCAAAGGGCAGTGCCTGACGGACAGGGAGGGCCAGCCGGGGGAGAGCAAGCGGAGCACACGATGCCACTTGAGCAGGGCTGATGTCTTGAGCCTCTCTGTCTTGGGGCATTGATAACTACTTTAAGGCTTGTCCTCAGACAGGACAGTTGACACCCAGGGAGGCCCTGATAAAAGATAAAATGCAACTGGTGCTTTTGTCCGTATTCTTGACTGGAGTCGCAACAAACTGTTATATGAACCCCTAAATTACCTCCTTCTCCCACCTCTAAGAGAGATGGGCCAGGGGCACCAGCTGGTAGGGTTCAAAACACTTTTCTATGTATAACAATAAAAATAACCTCTTCTCCAGTATTTATGCGAAAACCAATAAAAGCAAAGTTACTTGTGACAAATACGCCAAAAAAGTGTTATTATTCAGAGAAGATACTTGGAGGGAAATCACTATCTAGCTGCAATTTGCTTACTTGCTGAGCCCTTGACTCTTACTGAAGGTGTCCAGTGTCAGGTGTCAGAGTTCAAGAGGGTATCAACTACAAGGCATTGTTCAGCACATCATTAATCTCCCGAGGAAATCCATCTGCAGCACACAGCCCTGCACACCGGCTGCAAACAATAGGGCAGAGGAGCTGATAGTCAGCGCTCCCACATGAGACAACTGCAGCCCTGGAACAAACAAAACTAAGCAATGCCTGGACAAGGCTCGGCTGGTACAGGATTCAGCTCGAGGTCATGTGACACAAGCTAATTAGAGACAGCTTTGGGAGTAGGAAGCCAGACTTCTGAAGCAGGAGAGGGATTACTCCTGTCTCAGCCACCAGTGGTGGTGGGAAGACTCGTTGATCTTTGAATTTGGCCCTGCATGAGTTATCCAGTTTTACATTTTCAAAGCCCCTCAAAATTGTTTTTGTCAATGATGCAGATACTCAGCAACTGAAGTCATACAGGAAGTCAGCGTGAGACCCAGGGAGTGACCCCAGAGAATGGGAGTTATCAACCACCATGACAAGACCTGGTGTCTTGGAGGGCTCAAGGCTGAGGCAGTGCTTATTTTCAGTGTGGTATGTTAATAACAACCAGCACTTGAGCTTCGCTGTTTTCGATACACTCACCCAAACAAGCTTCCTCCTCCTGCTTTACAAAAAGCCAGGGTCATATGAGGGTGATGCATCTGCCTGACAGCTCAAGCATATGGATTTAACAACGTGTGCTAGAGACTCCTGGGATGAGCAGCCCAGAGACGAGAGTTGTGCATGACTTCTGGTGTGCATCAGATGGCCTTTGTGGGTGCACACACAAGGTTGCCTTGCCACAGATACAGCATGGTCAGCCTACAGAATAGCAATCATCTAGAGTCACAGAGCATTAGGAACGAACTCACTCCTTTAGCCCATGAACTTGTTGACTCCCCACAAATATTTGTTGCTATTTCTCTATGATTCTGGGTAACACGCTCAAGACAGGCAGCCTTTTCTGATAAACCTTGTAGTGGAGTGTGAAGCATAGTGCCTGGGTCTCTTACATCATCCTAATTCAAAAGCTAAAGAATAGTGAGACCTCTGCCAACTAGGCAAAATAAAAACAGCAGCAACAACTCTGATTACCATTCATTCTCATACATACCACAGCGATGTGCCGAGCATCCCGCAGCTGCTGCTGCCTGCGGCACCAGTGCCCTGCACAGGCAGCTGTCAGGTAGCGGCAGGGTGGGCGCTTTGGTGGACCTCCATTCAGTTTGATGCTCCATGCAGGACAACGCACCACTGTGGTCTCCGGGTTTGTGAGGTCAGATGAACATAAAATCTGGTGGTAGGCAGTCCTCTACATTCCAGCAGTGCAACAAGATCCTAATTAAGTCTGTACAAGTTATTGATCTTTTGATTCCCAGTTCCCCAGTAAATCATCTGTCATAGAGTCCTCCTTATGCACACATTTGAAGACTGCTTAAATGTTTTTCCTGCTGAGGAACTGTGGTTACTGGACCACACCCAGGGAGCCTCCTAACTCAAATGAAGAACACCAGGGTCCACATCTTGCTGTCGCTGGTGCCTCTCAGAGTGCGCACTCTGCCAGCCCGGGCTAACCCTGGCACTGGGCAGCAGCAGGTACAGCTCCGTCTGCCATGCACCCCGGGCTGATCCTGGGGGTTCCTCAGAGCACCCACCTCACGGCACCGGCCCCAGGGCTGAGGGGACGGTGGTGAGGAGAGAGAAAGGAGCGCTCTGCCGAGGGGTTGGCACACAAGTTTACTGGGGCCCCTGACGGGACCTCTTCACCTCAGGGTTTCTCCTTGGCAGAGCCCAGAACAAAGGCTGAACAGTAACTTTTGTGCTCAGGTGGGAGAAGGGAAGGAGATAAGGGATTCACCAACCAGGGGAAAGCAGGGAGTAGCCCAGGGGTGAGGGACACCTTTGGGGGTCAATCTCCCTGAAAGGGAGGGGGACCCCTCTGGCTACAGCCCATCACTCTATGCCCTTCAGGGGCTTTCCAGCAGCAGGGACGGACTCCTGGGCTGACAGACATGTCCTCAGAGGAGGGGAGTAGGGAATGGATACGTGACTGTGGGGAGGGGATAAAGGGGTACAACCAAAAATTTATAACAACAGGGGTACATGGGCTGAAGCACAAATTAACATACGACACAGATTATAAAACACACCGCTACATCTTGCCCCAGTTGTCATATATTTATTTAAATTATTTTGAAGAAGGAATCCATGGGATTCTTTTACCTTGAAAAAGAGGTCCTTTGGTAAGAAATCAACTCTGTACTTCATAAATTGAAGTATTGAGGTATCTTTGTGAAAGGTGTTTTCTCAAATATTTGGGCAGGAAAGAAAATTGTAATTGGTCCTCTAGATACTGAAAGATTTAAAAATTATCAACTACAGTCTGAAGGCACCATGGGTCATTTGTCTTACAGTTCCTATCTTTCTTGCAAAGAAAGCAGGAAAAACATCTCCCACTCTTCTCAAATACTTTCCTTTAACAGAGTTATTTTTTGGTTACGTTTCTTGTAATGAAATATTGTAACTTATTTTGGAAAAGTTATGTATCACTATGTCATCTCCCACATTTAACTTAAGAATTAGGAAATGTGTTTGGCTTTCCAGTTTCTCTAATAAGAAAACTGTTAGCTTGTTGACATTTTTTCAGGGAGCAAGATCTGATGGAACAAAATTTAATGGAAATTAAATCTTCCATTAGTGCTTTCCAGAAAGGAAAAAATGTGTCTTTCCATAATCTATATTACAAGCACATAGTAATACCATAATTTAAAATAATTAAGCAAAATACGTATAATCCATAATTGATCCCACTGGCAAATACATTCATTTGTAAGTTTGTAGCACAAAAGTTGCTCAGTATTGATGGAGGGTATCTGAATTTACCACAGTAGAAATGTTTGGGAGTAGTTATGATGATAAGGGACTTATGCACAAAGGAAGAAACATCTTCCACCAGAGGAAGGTTACTAATCATAACAAAGCAGACAGCAAGAAACTTAGGGATATTTTGTATCCTTCTTCCTTCCTTACTGGAGAAAGATGTGCTTAGTAACAGCCAGGACTTATTTTGCGCCAAGCATCTTGTTAGCTTTCCAGTAATCTTAACAGGAGGGACTACATTTGTGTCTGAGGTTAGACTTAGTTTCAAGTATTCTAACGGCGAGCTAGCTAACTTCATCCTAAGTGATGTGTGGTGGACTGCTCCATCTCCTAAACTGCAGTAGAGGTTAATATAGGAAAAAAAGAAAAAACCCTGTGTAGAAGCACCAGCATATTACAAAGCCACATGTTCTGAGGTTCCTCAAACTGTTACTTCCCAAGTGTCCTCGCCATTTTGAAGAGGTGAATACTGTCAATCTCTCTTCATTCTCAGATATTCAGCTTTCTGAGTTTTGGACTCTCTCAGCACCTAGTGAACTTGGGGGACAGTAGATCTTTAAGAAGAAAAGGATGTTGTCCATGAGCTGAACAGCATTGCATCCAGTAACTACTATATGGCAACATCACCTTCTCTTGTGGATTTGGGCAAGCTGTAAACCACAAGTGGAGGAGAAGGGGGCGGGGAAAAAGGAAGATAGAAAAGAGAAGAAAAACATCATATTTGGCAGGCAACCTTTACTGAAGACAGAAACAGTTGAATATCAGATTCTCAAAGAAAGCAAGTCAGCAAAGTTGCATTAAGTTGGTATAAACCCATGTAACTTCAGTAAGACAGCTCCTCACTGGGTGTAACTTCTTATAAAAATGGCTCAACAAGAACATGTTGCTTTTCTAAAATTGTCTATCTTACTATGATTCACTTTTGTTTTACTTAATCACTGTAGACATTCCAGGTCCTATTTTTGCCTCCTTTATTATGTTTTTGAAGGAAGGGAAGAAAATATACTGTTTATCTACACAGCTATCAAGACAGACTGCCAGTCAATTATCTGTTGGAACCAGTCAGTCTCATTGCAAATGTGCAAACTTCTACAATAGTTGACACATTCTCCAAAACAAACACTCACTGTCAGATCACCTTCTAGGTCATCATCGCTGGGCTCATGGATGGCACCATGTACATAGCAACAAAAGCCAGTCAATATTTTGGCCAAATGTGCTGCCAGCTCTTTTGTCTGATTGAGTCTTTCCAGTTCCTTCCTGCAGCCCTGGAACAAAAAGCAGGCATTGTGCAGGCAAGGAGAAAAATCCCTAGTGCCCAGCACCTGTGCAAGAGCTCAGAGTGCATAATACTTATCCAAGTTTGCAAATAAGGGCTGCTACTATGATTCCTGAACAAAAGGAGCTATTAAGATAAGCAAAACTCTTGCTCCCTTTCCTGCCAGCTGAGTAGCATCCTGATCCCCTGGGTACCTCAGGACCCTCCCTGCTCCCAGCTGGCACTACCCACTGCTGAGGCAGGGGGAAATTGCTTGGCAGCCCAGGGTTGGAGTTCAACATTTCCTCCCTTCCTGATCTCATTAGCATGAGACTCAGACAGAGCTGCTCCATTCAGAGCCCTGGCCTCCGTTTGGTTTGAGGGTCTCTAATTCCTGTTTCTGGCCACTGTGCAACCAAAGAGAAAGCAGGGGGTTAAATTATCTGACGCTGCTCCTTTCTGAGGGGAACAATGACTGCTGGTAATCAAGCAAAATGCCATCAGCTAAGCAAGCTCTTATGAAAACTACATGTTGATATTTCAGTAAAGCTCCATCTTGAGAAATTAGTATTTCTCCTTCCAGAACAACTTACAGGGCACAGGAGGTAAATTTCAGCTATCCCAGAGTCTCTGTTTCTTCCTAACACGTTGCAAATAGGTAGAAATGGAGAGAAGGATCACATGGAGATTACAATCCTTTAAAATCTAGTCCCTTATAATGCACAACTGCCTTTTCTACACAGGAATGAAAAATCATACAAGGTATCATATATTTTCTAAAATATATGCATTTATATAGTCTACATATATTTTTAAAGGAGTTTAAAAATATCACCTAATAACGTCTCCTGAGGATTAGTACATGATAGCTTTTCCCTTTGGAGAAAGAAATGAGGAAATAGAAACATTTATGAAGGTGTGACTCCTCTTGCTCCCTAGCTGTAAATGAAGTCAGCATCTGGCTTGGATAATCCTACATTCTTGTTCTATTTCCAAGATAAGAAAAGAGGTGATAGAACAGTTATGTGACTGATATGCAGATCTTCTACCCATCACTGTCTAGTTCTTGGGAGGTAACTGAGCTAAATGCCGGAAAGCCCAGGTTCTGTGCCCAGCAAGTCAATGTGTTTTGCCTGAGTTTGTCTCTCTTGCCTATTTGGACTACAGATCCGCTTGGGAAAAGACTGGGTACACGTACACTGCCTGGCATTAGAGGTGTAATGAGTCCATGCACCATCATTCTCCATTACATTGCACTATGTGCTGTTTAATGCACAATGTTAATTCACTCTCTGCACCCTGTGTACTCTGCTAAAAGACTAATGTACTATACTGTGTTATACAAGACTTAATTTCTGGTTTTACTTAGATAAATGTCACTTAATGAGATCAATGTCTTGACATGCTCACCAGGACAGATCTCAACATGGCAAGTGATTAACATTGCTCAGCCATTTGACCTTTTTCTTCCTAGAACCATCAGAGGTTGATTTATTTTGCTTTGTTTTCCAAACTTTGTTCCTTAAACCAAATACAATCATCTTTCTTTACCTACATTGGGCACAGCAGTCTTTGCACCTCCTACAGGTTCCCCTCACTACTTCAGTCCTGGTCATCTTTGGAATGCTGGGCTTGGCTTTGAAAAAAGGTGTCAGCTTCAAATAAATCCAAATCACTGGCCATCTGACCTTGTCCCCTAGATGGAGCTTCCAAAACTAAAATGCATTTGTTCCTTAAAATCATGCTATCTTTGTTGCTGCCAGTAAACTAACCCCCAGTTCAGGATTTTGACTGCCCTTCTTTGTAGGACAGTTGTTTTAAGGCTCCTTGAGACCACAAAATAGCTACAAGAAAGTTGTCACACTTTAAAATGTTTATCTCTATTGGTATAAAGTCCACCCCTTCATGGAGGACCTGAACCACTCCATTGATATCATCTGCAGATGTGAGTGACCATGCCTCTGCCACAGCCCCTTCTTTCCACTGTACGGCTCCTTCTCACAATAAGGTGCAGATACTTGCTATTTTAATACAGTCCATGAGGAACAAGGTAGCTTTAAAGTCTTAAAGAGAAAAGCAATCTTCAAAGCAGCCCAGAACCTGCTTCAGGTAGGAATGTGAAGAGATGGAATAAAGAGCGTGGGAGGCATGGTATTATTTTGGAAACAGGGAAATCCCAATTTTATTAACATAAGAATCCAAATCTTTCTGCATCTGGGATTTTCCCAGGTGGGATGGGGAAGTGCATTTTTCCATTTGATAAAAACCTGGATATAGGGCCAAACTGAAAAATTCAGGTAAACCAGAATATTTCCAGTCCAAAAACTAACTGCTTATGAAATAGCTGTGCTTCCATTGGGAACTGGTTGCCCTTCATTACTGCACAGTTTCAGATTTGCTTTGTGTTTCCTGTGAAAGGGTCACTCGCTTTTCTGTTACAGGGTTTGCTAACAAAAAATATTGCAAAAATAGTTTATCCCTTCATATTGGCTTACACAAAACCCATGAAGTCTGATGCCTGATGAGGGATAAAGTGATATCTAAGAGCCTCCCACAGTCGCAGCAGAGAGCTCTAAGTCTGACCTAGAAAATTCTGTCCCTTGTTGCTCCCTTTGCACAATTATATGTGGCAGATGCACCCACACCACCTGGCACAAGAACTTGCACAGAGCCTCAGGTGTGGCCACTGAAAACGGTGGTTCTCTGTTTTGCTGCTGCTCCCTAGCATGCAAAGAGAGCCCAGGCAAAAATGGTCATCTTCATGCTCACAATATCTAGTAGTGTAGCACCTGAAAGCCCGTCTTTCCTCCCAGGAAAGGGAATGTTGGCCGAATTTGTTGACTTGCCTCACAGCCTGGAGTAGCCCCCCTGGTCCTTTATGTAGGAGTAAATGAATTTAAAAAAAAAAAAAATTGAGATCAAAGAGTACAGACTTCCAGGAAGAAAGTTGCAGGAGATACATGATCTGTTACACTTGTACTCATACCCCATACCTATGGGACAGACACCTTGCACTCACGTGGCTGAGCAAAAGAAATAAAGCTATAGTAACAAATACTTGTATTTCAATTACTAAAATGTTCCCATACACCAGGCCACAAGCTTAAAACCTCCATCTGTTTATTTAATTGCAGTTTACCAGGATCATGGTAATTAGAGATAAAATAGATCTGTTAGATTATCCAGTTTATTTTACTGCAAGAGCGGTAACTTAATAAGACATATTAACATATTAAATTCATCCTGCCCTAGATCTCAGCCAAAATACTGAAGAGATAAGAGACGTTAATGCAGTTTGCCTCCATAATAAAATGGTTGATATCTGCTTTATTTTGGCTTGCAGTGCTACTGTGAGTCATGCTAAGAAAAGGCTTTTTTTGTCCTTGTTTTACCTGTAATCTGAACCTCACTGCATTGTTCAGAGCACCTCCTGACCATATTGCTCTGGTTGTAATTAACCACAGCACAGGGCTTTGGATTCCTGATGCAAATAATATCCCAGAAAGTTACTCTGGATCGAAGTGATGTTTCCCAGAGCACTTGCAATAGTATTTCATTCTGAGCTACAGGTTGCAGCTGGTCTGTCTCTCACTGTGTGCTGCTAAGTGCTTAGACTGGCACTTTATTATCAGAATAGAACAAATCTAGGCTAATGTGTGTAGTATAAAGAGTCCCAGGGAGCCAGGGCTCCTCATTCTCCAACCATTCTTCCCAGTTTTTCTGCTGTTGCACTCCGGATAATTGCAGTTTAATTGGGTGACATGAAATGAAAACTGTGTCCACATTATCCAGGATTATCTCTTTTTCCTGAAGCCTGCCACCAATTGAAAGGAGCCCATTTATCAGTCCACAGAGCTGTGCTCAGTTGCTTTTACGAGCTGGGAAGAGTGTGAGAACAGGCTGGAAATGGGAGAAAAGGACTTGACAGCTAAGAAAAATTATTTCAGTTGTTTATCACGAGGAAAGTTTATCTGATTCTTTACAAAATGATATGGAGGCTCAGAGTGTCAAGCCATGAGTAATGAACATTGACCAAGTTTGCTTCCTCAACTTGATGTGCTCAAACACTGCCTCCCTTTTGTGTGGGCACAGATCAACTTTAAAAGCTTCTTTCAGGCAGCATGAATACACTTCATTTTACCAAAAAGAACTTTGTATTGATAGCTAGGAAAAAGGGAGGTTGTTTAAAAAGGAAGGGTAGACAATCAGGACAAAATGAAGAGCTTTCAGTTTCCATTATGAGCATGTCGCTCTATTCTTCTCAGCTGTTTATACATTCCCAGCACAATAATGCCTCTTTGCAGTACTATGTTTCCCCTTTTACACTATTCATATTGAAAAAAGCCCTCACATCATGACCACAGTAATAAATACTATAGAAATGTGGGTATAATGTCAATTTGCATTCTGTGAGAAGATCAAGGTAAACCTAAAGGCCAAAAGAATATTTCACTAATGTTCATTCATCATTCTACAGTCCAGGTAACAGAAGGACCTTGTCACTACACCGCACACCCTTTCAATTGCTAGTGCATCTGTGTGAATATTTTAGCCTAATGCACTGATTGTTAAATAGAAAGAGCAGTCTTTGAAATTGTCTGCTGCACTAGAATCCCTTGCTGCACAAGGTCTGGTCAGGAGTGGTTTCTATTCAGAAGGAAATATAAGGCATTCGATAAGCACACTCTGTGTGAAAGTGACTGAAGATATTAGGAGTTATTAAATTAAAGTTTGCAAAGAAAAACTCATAAACTATGAGAGGCTACTGTAAATATATCATAAATACATCACAGAGAGGAATGAAAATACCTTGTCCAGGAGTTGTCCAGCCACATCTGATTGTAAATCCAACAGAGAGCATGGATTTGAATACATACATACTAATAAATTTCCCTTTTCCATCACTTATGGTTCCTTAACTCATTGGTCAGATGCACTAATTAACATTTACAACGCACCTCAGAGGTGTTTCACAAACACACTCAGAAGCACAACATCGCTGGCACTATATCCCCCTTGCTTGTGCAATGGCCTTGGTCTGCTCTGTGTTTCCAAAATGTTTATGTCAAACCTGGTGCTGAGCCCATGGACAGAAAATAGAAAGACTTTTGCTTGCACAAGTGGGCCTGGGATCAGCCCACTCCGTGCGTCTGTGTGCTGAGTGTTCTCCAAGAAATAAAAATAATGTTCAGAGCTTGTACTTCCACTTTTTGTTTAATACTTAATTGACTTAAATGTCATTCTTTGAGTCTTACGCCAGTCTCTAACTATTAAAGGAGGCAACAAGACAATGCAAGAGACTTTATTCTGTATTTGCCCACTGGGAACTTTTTGACACATCTTTGGGGTTTTGAATGCCTGCTGTTGTCAGAGACATTCTGCTGGACAGGGTGAAGCTTGGAGCAGGTCCAGTATAACAGTTTTGGTTTGCCTGCTACCATGCTGGGAGGTGATGTTTTAAATATTTGGAAAGGGAGGAATAGGAATACTTTAGGATGCCACAGTCAAGGGTTTGTAAAACTAACAAAAACAGGTGAGATGTCATCTAACCTTAATGTAGTCAATTGTACCATGATATTCATGCCTGAATGGTGGTTATTCATTTCATGGAAGCCAAATTGCTCCATATTCATCCATCATCCAGCTAAATTCCCCTATGCCTCTTCTTTCCTCTATCTTAAACCATTATTATAAATGAAACCTAATGGAAGCATAACCTACTCTACTTTTTGAGAAGTGAGCTGTGCAGACAAACCACAGAGGAGCTGGAATTTCTTTCAGTATATGGACATGCTGAGATATTTACTAGCGAAGTCTCACAGGGCAAGCATTTTGACAATTAGGAACATGAAATGTGTACTCCTGGAAAAATGTATTTTTATGTTCACATATTGCAGTTTGACAACTTCTGTCATATAGAATCTATTTTTGTACACTCTTGTGCAAACTTACCAGAAAACATATACATTACAGTAAGCATTAAAAAAAAAAATACACTGAGAAGCCGAGCACTTGTCATCATAGCATATAGCCAAATCCACAGAGATGAAACTCAACCCATGAAAATTAACAGCTCCCCATCTGGGAAGAGTGGTGAACATTCTATAATTGCTGGCTAATATACATGTCCCAGGTAGCATTGTCTTTTTGTGAACAACAGATTATAACAGTTATTCTCTCCTCCTGGTCTATGACTGACAACTTTTTTGGTTTATTGTGTTGCCAATCTATATATTTGTAAGTGAAGAAATGTCTGCCACTTGATATAGGGAAAAAAACCCACCTTAGCATAGTTTAGCTTTAATTTTGAATTAAAAGTATCTGTAGGATGTGTTTTATTAGAAGAGGTAGCTGTTTTTTTCAGCTATCTATATTTTTAGATGGCCTATCTTTCCCTTTTAGAAAAAGAGGTTGCTACTGAGAAAAAGACATGACTTGCCTCTTTACATAATGAATTTCTATAACTGCTTTGAATGTTCCTCAAGTCAATGGCTTGTCTCTCTCTCTATATACTCAGGATTTTCATTAGAGTTTTTAGGGTCACTCACTGAGAAGGTGTGAAAAGACAGAACTACACTGAAGAAAAGAGACACTATTCTGATTTCTAATTAAACGAAGGGCTGCCTCCATTTTTAAACTAATGAATAAGAGGAGTCAAGTGTGGAGTAAGTAAGACCAGAATATTTGTCTAAAACATATGTAGGTCTTTAAAAGGATGCCAGCTTGTAAGTTATCCTGACTTTCGTGTGGTGTAAAGCAGATGACTCTGCAGTTTCAGAAACATCTGTTGATGATACAGCAGGTGTGACATGTTCCATATCATGTCTCACTTGCTTTCACATTTTGGCTCTTCACTGGACTGAATGCAAACTTCCTTCAGCTAAATTATGGATGTTTCATGGGACCTGATAATGAAGGCACATCCTGGAGGAGGGCTTGTACAGGACCCATTTTGTTGGAGAACAAGAAAGACTTGCAGATTATTTAAGCTGCAGGTTTTCTAGATATTTAGCTCCAGATTCTGAAACCAACTTGCCTGCTAGCAGTGTGGAATAAGCCAAGGTATTTCTAGAAGTGGAGAAAAAAAAATCTGTATCACTGTACAGGACTCTAGTAACACCTTATTTTGAATGTACAGTTTTAGGCATAGCAATCATAAAAATTAAATTGCATATATTCAGAGAATCATTAGTAGGAAAAGTGAGTCTGTTCTCACATAAGGATCTTGAAACTACTGGCTTCATTAGCTGCATATAATCAGATATAATCACATCTGATCACTATTGATGTTTACTCCTCTGACACTTTTACAGACCAGAGTTGTTCATCTAAGGAGTACGTTGGCAAAAGAACTGATAGATGTGAACTGGTCATGGGTGAACTTTGCCTGGGAAAGGAGGTTCTCTGCTGTCAGAAGGCAGAAGGTTTGGATCAACCTTTTATTTGGAAAAGAAAGAGCAAAATGCTAATAGCACTTGAGAGAGAGCTCTGAGCTTACTAAATACATTGTGTGGCCAGTGTGCTTTCAATAACAGATGACTGAACTGAATGAAAGGTCCCTGCCTGTCCTATATTCCTGAGGTTTTTTTGTCATCTTCCTTGTTCCTGGTTTCCTTGATTTATTCCCTTCTCGCCTTTTTTTCATTCTTGCTTTTAAGAAGATAAGTACTTCAGAGGAGAAACAAAGAAATGCTCTTAAATTATATATGTTTTGTCAGAGCCCAAGGATCTGACTGAGCAGACTTCTGACTAAGCAGTGTTCTGCAGGAGGTCATGGTATTGCAAATAGCTAGACACTGTATTTGATCGCTGGAAAGTACTTTAGGTGCCCCCTTTTTCTGTCACTTGTAAGGGCACAGAGTGCGGGAGCCATGTCCCTATCTAGATTCAATCAGTTGTATTCATTATAGGCAGTGAAGGCTCACCTGAACCAGCTCACCAGAAGAGATAAAACAATCAAGTTGCCACTTAACATCTATGCTCTAGACACCTATCAAATAGGAATTGCACTGATATCAATGATCTTTAAATAGCCCCACAAACTACAAATCCTACAGTATCTCATTTATGTGTACATGCCAGAGTTGTCATACTTGCTGCAAACCGTGAAATTCATAAATCAGGATTTGAAAAGGCATACATTATAGTTGGTTTCAGATAACAATATTATGAGTTAGAGATGAAAGGGAATAGGTTGGCCAAACATCAATCCAATTCCAAACTGGTCTCTGTTTTTCTAAAAAAAATTAAAAAAAAAATTGAACACACTTATCCTTTTTCATCCAATTTCACATTTTTAAAGAAGATTTGAAAGCAATCATCTTTACATTTCTACATGTCGAAGGTAGCTTTGCTCAATCCCTTCATGTCAATTAACTACAACTATGTAAAGTAAAAATAAACTCCAGATTCATGGGCATTCAGATTTAAAAGTCTACAGTGTAGACGCCTAATGTGAGTGTTTTGGGTCTCAGTTGAGGTTAAGGAGATACTGACTGCAATGTCACTGCAGACACATAAATTTTTACTGTCCTTTGGACTTGTCCGAAGGTGTCCAAGATATCTTCATGGTGCTGGCAGAGCTGACTAGGATTACTGGGTGCTGGAAGAGGAGCTGGATGGAGGCTGTTCTGGTTACCTAATTTTATGCAACTGAATCAACCGCTACACAGTACAGTCAATGGTATCTACAAGATTCCTTGTTGCATGCCAGAGACATCATGCTGAGCAATGCCTTCCACTTCCATGGATTCAGACACCATTGAGGACACAGGAGCCTTGCCTCTTTTCAATCCATTGTGCTTCCCCACTACGCTGAAACACTAACCCTGCATTGCGCAGCAGTTCACAGCTAACAAAACCAGGCTCCACTTGTAATCTTTTTTCCTACTACACCACTTGCTCCCTTTTTATTGAATACCCACCTTCTGTTTCTTTATTCAGACACAGAGCCATCCATGGAGACACCCTTAATTTTCCTTCTCTGTCTCCTGCTATACCTGCGCTGTCTCCTTGTTTGTTATTAATTTTAATAATGCACTTAGGATTGTTTCCAGTAGCCAAGGTGTATATACAGTTTTTAAATCCCTCATAATGTCTGCATTGTTCTTTGACACCTACATTATACCAGTTCTATTTGACTCTGCTGCCGTTAAAAAGAGGTTTCTTTCCTTGGGCAGATAATTTCATGCCTTTCACCAAATCTTTTTGTTTGACCCCAGCTTCTAACAAAACCAACTGGAAAATTTTCATGCTGACCTTACTGAATCTTAAGCCTTTTTTTTCCCTACTGTGTTCCTTTTCATGCCCTTCACCCCAGCAGTACCAGCCTTGCTAGTCCCTTTATTGTTTTCTCCCACACGTCAGTGTCTCTCTTTCCAGCTAGTATTCTTAGTGCCTTTCTATCCCTCTCCTCTGCCAAATGTGTCCTGAAAATCCATTCTTATGAAACACCCACAAGTATTTTGCCACATGGGAAATGTTAACTGTCCTTGTGCTGCATCCTGGATGTTGATGGACGAGATGAGCTACTTGCCATGCACAGGACTGAGGGGGCCATTAGGAATGAGAGCTCTGACAGGAGTCAGGACTAATTTGAGAAAGTAGAATAATAGCGTGGACAACTCTAACAATTTTTCGTGAAATGCTCACATTCCAAAATCTGATGCAAGACAGTCTTCTACTGGCCCTGGCTTGTTGAAAGCCACCTTGGTGCTCAGAGGTCATCCCTTTCTTGGAGTGGATACGATACTCCATGTCTTTTTCACCTTGAAGTCATTTCAGTGTTATGATGGGGAAAACGTATGACGATGGTTATAGAAACCACATTGAGAACACATTAAGAGCCATTTAAAACTGGACTTGGGATGAAGTCTTTATGGATCTGCGGTGACAATAATGTCTGAGGGAAATAGAGATAAAACAACATGCATTAACGCTCCTGAGAAATTTGCTGGTTACATTTATAATAATTAGCTGGTTTTAAGAGCAGTTTCTTAAACTGTAACCTTACCCAAAGTGGGATTGCTTTAGTCTTTACAAACTTGCCTGGATGAGGCTAGAAGATGCTTTTTTTTTTTGAAGTGTCAGAGTAAAATGATTTATCTAGCACTTAGAACTTCAAATGGGCTGGGCAAGTAATAATTTAGCATTGTCGCTACTACAAATGAATCTTCTGCTCCACCTTTTCTCATTTTTATTATTTGTGACAGTACCACCTTTCACTCTGGGCTTGTTAACGCTGTGTCATCCAGGGAAATGCCTCCAGATTGCTGACTACGACTTGGAAACTTTGGGAGAACAGGTAGTTCCCAGTCCATGCTTCCCCAGTTAGGTGCCTCATGCACCGGGACAGGACTCTGGCAGAGCAGTAGAAGCATGAGGCAGTGGAAGCATCCATAAGGCTGCAGTTTGTTTCTCCCTCAGATGCAAGCGCTTCAGCACTCCTAAGCATAACAGTTGTTAGTTGCTCCTCTCGAACGTGCAGCATGGAAATCCTGATTATTGCACACTTAAGCCTCCACGTGGCAGTTAGTGCCTGGAAACCACCTTGGTGAACAACACATGAAGAAAACCAGTCAGGCTAAGAAACCTCATTCTCCTTTCCAGACTTTGCCTCTAGCTGGAGGACACTGAGCTGTGGAGGCCCATGGGCCTGCCACCAGAGAACTCACGCCTAAACTCTCGAGGGGCTGAAGCGAGAAGACAGAAACACCCCTCTAGGTTAGAGTGAGGAAGGCCTCCCACCCATGGGCCTTTGCAGCCACATGCTAATATCTTTTAGGTTCAGTTATCCTACTGGTATAATAATTGATGTCACCCTTGTTCAACCCCTATTTACCATTTATCTACCCTTTCCAGAATGTTCCTCCCTCCCTTAATCCCCATTGGCCCAGTTCTACTGCATTGCTCCACCCCATCACCCTATTGGTTGTCCCAACTCTTAGTCACTCCCCTTCACCACTTTCCCTTATCCCTATTGGCCCTTGACCCTCAGATCCACCCCTTTTTCTCAGTATTTAACATATTTAATTGGTCTGTGCCCTCAGACCAATTCTGTTCTTCTCCTTGGACTCCTTCGAAGCTGTACCCTGTTCCAGTTCCTATAATAAATAGCCTTCAGATGTCCAAACAAGAACCCATCCCTTTGCCTATATTGTCAACTGTCTGCTGCAGTGTGCTCCAGGCCCCGAAAGTGCTGCTCACAACACTGAGCCTCATCTGTGTCCTGCCAGGCACCCGCTGCTGCCCTGCTTGGGCAAGGCTGCTGGGGGCTCGCAGTGTGTCTTTGGGCTTGCACATTGCAAGGAGGGAAAGAAAGTGGCTGCCAAACCCCCAGCTCTGAGAGTCAGAGTCCCTTAGATACACAGCATGGGGATACCTTGGACAATGAGGGGCACAGGAATTTTCTCCTCCGTAACATCACTTCACATATCACAAAACTATTCTACTCCGTCTTAAGAAGGGACTCATTTCCCTCACATCTGGTTGCTATTCCAGAACTTCGTAACTCAAAATACTTAGACTTTCAGCTGAAACATATTAAGGATAAGCTTATCGCTATTAATTATTGTCCTTCAAGTTGCTCTTCTCCTGCCCTGCCCCTTCTAATGCCCTTCTGCATACCACCTCAACTTTGTTTTGCTGAGCCCAGCATCACAAGCGCTTGTAATATCTTCTTTTAAAAGAGGATCTCCATTATCCCACTCATCTGAGGAGCCCTCCTCTGTACTTATTCCAGAATGTGCTGCCTCCTTCTCCCTAGACCCTCCGACCACTGTCCAGGTGACCAGCAGTCCTACTGCCAGCATGGCAATGATGGCAGCAGCTGCAGCCTCATAGGCTTATTTATCCCAACTTGGCACTTCCTTCCTTACTCTTTATCTGTTCTGGCTTTGGTATTTGCTTGCATTTATTTGCAATACCTTGGCTGGGTTTGAGCATTTTTTCTTGGTGGTTTTTTTTTTGTTTGTTTTTGGTTTTTTGGGTTTTTTGGATTTGATTTTTGGGTTGTTTGGTTTGGGGTTTCTTTGTTTTTTTGGGGGGTTGGATTTGTTTTGTTTTCAGTGAGATTTTTTGTGACTTTTTTAAATTTTATTTTATTTTTTTCTATGCATATATCTTGTCTGTTTCACAACTGGCAACTCAGACAGAAACTCTGACCAACAGACATACCCAAGTCTTTCTATTCTGCACTTTCTTCCATGTGGGGATCTCCAAGTTGTCAGCAGAAACTCCTGTCAGCAATTCCTCCAAATCCCTCCATTGCATTTTTTATTGCATTCTTCATCAGAATTGTGTACCAGGATCCCCATTTTGTTTTGCAGGATATCCCATTCATCTCTGAGTATTAATGATGTTGTCTAATGAGGCCAACAATTAGCTTCAGATGGTGTTGAGCTGATGTCATCTCTTCAATGATTTATTTCCTTCAAGATTAATATTTTCTGCGTTTTGCATGCTGGCTGCATGTAGCAGTCTGGATCTGCCCTAGAAAGAAGGGAGAAAGGTGAGGAAGAAGTATGTCGGCCTACTTTGAAGGTCTATCTGCTCCCAAGGGAAGGTGTTTCCTCTTCCTCTAGGTCCCAGTCCTGGATTTAAAGGAAAACAAAACCGAGCAACTTGCCAGAACCACTGCTGTATTCCCACCTTTTCCAAAGGAAGGTGGGAGAGGCATTAGTACATAAAGCTATGGGCAGAGGCAGAGGCCTAGGTTCTCTATGTCAGCAGTGAATTATAAGGCAGCTTTTCATTCTCTCAATGCTCTTGTTGGATTTTGCAGGGAGACATAACCTCTGCAGATCCCTCTGCAATTAACCTATAAGAGACTGCAACTCCAAATACTTTATAAGCAACTGTTAAACATCTCTCAGCCAGCCCTTGGACTCAAGCTGGCTTGCAGTAATGAAGCGGGCTGATACAAAACTGCTTGTTTACATGAGTTGAGTGACATAGAGGGATTGCAGCATCTGAGTTCTCAGCAGCTGTGACATTGCCATCACTCCGGACTAAAGTGCTTTGATTTTTGTCATGGGATCAGGTGAATACTCATCGCCCATGATCATTTGAAGCTTTTATTATCTAAAATGTCGGCTGTGAGAGGGAAATACAAGAGTTAAAATAGCCAGTGACCTTCTCAGTCAAATAACATTGACATTAATCCATGTAAGACAGAGTGTATTTCCATATAAGCAATGTTAAATTTAATAATGTTTTGAAATCTCTGTCTATTGCATCCAAATCTTGGCTTAAACAAGAATCAAAAATTAAATTGGCAGTGTCCATCTCCTGCTTTCACATCACGAGAAGTGCTCTGTATGTTTTACATGCCAAAGTGTACAGCAAGTTTGGGAATCCATGAGGTCTACCTTGGGAAGGCACAAACAGTTTGAACACATTGGGCAAGCACAGCCAGTTTGGAAAAGCAGTTTTGGTGGGCAAGTCTGCACATGTGAGCCAACACTATTTTGGTCTTACCTGGACTCCCTAACCATCCACAAGCAGAAGGTACAGACACCAAAATCTAACAGAAGATGTGAAATCCTCTTATGGTGGAAGCTGCTGCCAGCAAAAGTGATGTGTGAGGTGTTACTGGGGCTCTGAGAGCTCATGGTAACCTAACTGATACAGACTATTAATTTCTGAAAGTCAAATTTGAATTGATCTGTCAAAATTAGTTTCAAGGTGCCTAATGTGAATAGCTTCACACAGGACCAATTTTTGGAAGGTAGAAGGCTTGCTTATCACCAGACTAATCTTAGATCTTTTAGCCTCCAGCCACATGCAAAAACCCTCCCCTGGACATTTGTCTTCATTTATCTGATGTATTTAAATACCTCATCGTTCACAGTATGCTCCACTGTAAACACAGGAAAACCTCTTATTAGCTTGGAAAAAACAGAGGCAATGAGGAGATAACCACCACAGTCATTAGCAATAGCTGGTATAGAAATAACCATCCTGTTAAACATACAGCTTGGTGTATTCCTCTTGCTCATGAAGAAACAACAGATCATGGTCATATGTGAAATCTTTGCGGGGCTGTTGAGCTGTCTCTTCCCTTTCCACCCTTGGTTGCTGCTAGAGTAAGCAAGAGGGTAATGGAAGAGGCAGTCCCCAGGGAAAAGCAGTTCCCTCCCCCTAACATAACCTCCAGAGGCTTTCCTGAGCCCTCTCAGAAGTGTAGGCACAAATTACAGAGAAGCCTTTCCTCAGCAGTAACCAGGCCCTGGGGATTGTTAGCACTGCAAAGCCTCTTGCAGGCCTAAGTAAATAAAGACAAAACACACAGAAAATGACTGCAAGAGTGGGGTGTTGGAAGACGCTTGATACAACATGGGAAAAAACACAATGGGAAAATGTAACACGGCAGTCTGGACTGCCGTGCTACTTAAGCACAAGACCTTTTCCATGTCAAATTTAAAGAAAACTAACATTCCCAAAGTTAGCCTGCCTTCCCCTTTTCTCACTTAAAGAAATTAGTTTGCCAGAATCAGGGACAATTTCTGAGATTTTTTTTTCAGACATATTCTCACCAAAACAGCAGTTCCATTTTCTGTGAGCAAAGGCTGCCATGTCCAGGTGCTTGGGCTCTTGCCTCCCATCCCCACACAGACACACAAATACTTAATGACATCAAACATTTTTGAATCCAGTCCAAACTCCCATTGATATTGACTCAAAACAATGTTTTCACCACAGTAAAAAAAAAAAAAAAAAAGTGTTATTGTTTTATTGACTGAAATAAAAGTTCAGAGAAAGAATTACAATAAAAGAACAGCAAAATCAGAAAATGTATCTCCCATGCTTTGGAAGTCATTCAACCTATGAAAGACTCTGGCAGAAGTCTCTTGAAACACATCTTTTTAATCTATATGGGCTACAAGAACTTGTATGTTGCACAGCTCTGCATTGTTGCTACAGTCACTTACACACCAAGCCATTTTCTGCTTCCTCTGATACTGGACCTATTGTGCAGCTCTGCATAAGAGCCCTGTCACCTTAGCCCTGCTTTCTATATGGATAAGTTTTTAATTCCCCGCCCATTCAGTGACTCAAGGAATCGGGATGTTATTTGGTCTCTGGTTTTGTCCCTCTAAGACTGCAAGAGCAACTAGTCCTTATTTCTTTTTGACATTGCACAGAGCCAGGAGGAAAGGAGCTGCATTTGTGAAACACTAGCAGTGTAATTTTGTGTTGGAGCCACCAGAATACTTCTCATCAGCTCTACCACAAGCTTTACCATGAGGAGCTATCTTTAGGAACCAAGTAGTTGGCACAGCATTCCCAAAATGCCCACGCTGCACACTCCCATCATTGTTTATCTGTGGCACTGTCCAAAAGAAAGTGAATTGCTATTGTAAAACGTAAGAAAAGTTGCATTACAAGTTGCTGTGTTGTGGCCAGTTGTTCTTATGACATTCAGTTCTTGTACTCTGCTATAGGTGATCTTTAGAAAGCAAGGCAGGAAAAAGCCTCCTTTTGTAGGATAATGGGCTGATCTGCTGCCCTTTGAGATGGGAAGGATCTGACTTTTTTTTCCAGTGAGATTGGTGTAAAATTGACTTTGACAATGAGATCCATCAAGACCAAATTTTCTCTATTTCCGATCAGGGAGAAAAATCAAAGGCATATAAATAAACCTGTAACTCAGCCCACTGTCTTGCAGATTATAATTTCCTTAGCACTTGTTGTAAAGGAAGCTTAAAAATGCTGAAGTTAAACAGGTATTTTTGGCATGACTTAATTGTAACCTTTCAGGTATCATAAAAAGCAGCCAGAAGACATTTATGTCAGACAAACATGTGCAGCCCTTCCGAGCTGGGCTGGAACAAATGCGGTGCTGCCTCAGCACAGCCCCAGCACGGGAGCTGAGTGGGAGCAAATTGCTGGCTGTCACCAGGTGAGCATATCTATTTGACAGCAAAAGATTGCATGACGTATTTGGGGATTTCTGGATGGTGCTTGCATGGCTGCACACAATACATATTGCAAACCACTTCAGGAATCCCCTTCTGAAGCTGGTTGACCGGGACAAGAGACATATTTTCCCAGTTTACAGCTCAGGAGACTGGATGTGAACATGGTGTTCAGTGAAACCTTCAGGACTGAGGTCTCTAAAGGGTTACATCTAAAATGTCTGTAGAAAACCAGCTTTAAAATGTTACACAACAAAACATGTTATTGCTGGTTTTGAGTCAGGCTTGATAATGCATTTAGGCTAAAATATTTCTTTGATTGTCACAGAAATATACGGAGAGCCAAGTGTTTGCTTTCAATGTGCAGAATATATTTGGTTGCATTTCATTACCAGAGGCTAATTTTCTGAGAAACAGTTTTTCCATCCAACATTCCTGATACGGTAAGGAAAAAAAAAAAAAAAAAGAAAAGGCTACTGAAAACCAAGAAGCCTTATGTTGCTGATTATTTAAGAGTGAAAGAATTAGTAGTGGCAGTGAGTATTTAGGCACTTCTTGAAAGAAATGTTGGTTAGTTCTTGGATTGATGTGGATGCCCAGCAATCCTGCCCAACACTGAAGTTAGAGCACCACGTGTGTACTGGCTGTTTATAAATACCTCAATAGCCATTCTCAGTAAAATATGGAAATTCCTTCGTTCTGTAGCTGCTCCCTGTTAGATCATTAAGCATGTCAATACTGCTGAACAATCAAACGGGGGAAAAATGGTTTAATCTGCTTATGCTGGAGTGCTTATTTATTACAATCATTCATCAAGAAGACTTGAAGAAAAGGAGGTTGATTATATCCATTGGTTAAATACCGCACGGTACACAAATGTGGCAAACACAAGAAAAAGATGGGCATCCTGCCTGATAAAGAATTACACTGAAAGTGAAAGGCTGACCTACAGTCAGCACATGTTAATCATTTTTACACCAAAGTGAGTGTAACGCTTCTATAGGGAAATTACTTCAATCTGGTCAGTGCAAGGAGCAGTTTGTATAATCGGATTGCAAATAAGGTTTGATCACATTCCAGCTTAATCTACTCTCTGAGCACCATTTACAGCACTAAATCAAACACTGGGAAGCTGCAGGTGCTGCTTTACAGTCATTACACCCAAGGGGCAGGGACTTGGTAATAAACAGCAAATAAATTGAAGCACTGACTTGCCTGCTACGGGGCATTTCTAATTATCCTCTAGTTTAGCTGGAAATTGCCATGCTCTCATCACAGACTATTTTAACTGCTGCTGAATAAGTGTGACACTTTTAGACTGAATTAACTGAGAATATGAAGAAATGCCTTCCTTTTTTTTTTTTTTTTTTTAATGCTGGATCAGAATTTAACTTGCTAAGATTCAAGGAGGACAATATGTTTTCATGTCCCTGTGTTGGAAGTAGAGACATAACAACTGTAAGCCTCATATATTTTAATTATGGACTGAAGACCTACCATAATGAACAGTACTTGTCATGATAGCTCACACGTATCCCAAACAAGCAGGGCTGCAGCTTCCCATGCTGCAGTTGAGCCAGGATTGCTGGTGGTGGTGTTTCCCAGGAAAGCTGATCATGCAAGTCTGTGGTGGTCGACAAACAGCACACTGCTGTTGCGATGTATTTAGCAAGTTTGAGGAGAAGGGAGGAAGATAAGACCTCCAGCATCTTTAAAAAAGAAACTGTTTGGAAATGCACAGATAATTGCAATGATTAAAAGCCACAAATATCTCAGCCATTTGTGTTGCCTCCTGATCCTCCCACCCAGGTTTCAACCTAGTAACTTGTCAACACAAGTAATATTCAGAGGAATGCTGATATAAAAAGACACCTCTGCTGGGAAGTACAGTATCGTAGCAGCAAAGGTATGTAATACACCTTGATGAGAGGTGATGAGGTGATCATTCTCAGTACTTTCTATAGGATGATTGATATGCAGGTAGACTGACAGCTGCAGTTATGAAGTTTCTGTACAGCTCAAACCCAAAACTAAACAGCTTTTCCTGATAGAAAGATATAAGTTGTAACTAACTAAGACATATATCTTTCTATTTTACAAAGACGTAATTGTGTAAATTTCCAAACCCGATTAAAATCTCAATTTGTGATCATATTTTTACCCAGATGAGATGCTTTTTATTAATATACTGCGAAATAAGATTCATAACCTTTATGTAAATTATTCCCACTAGTATCTCTAAAGTACTATATAACAGGTAGCAGTAATGAATGCAATTGGATCACAGCTTTGCAGATATTCTTTTTCCACTTGCTAATGAACAAGAGACAATAAAGTAATCCTTGGGTTTGCATTTTTTAGGATTTCAAACAATTAATAGCTTAAAGGATTTATTACAGGAGAGATGCGTGACTGCCAGTTTTGCAGCTCTCAGTGGTCCGCCCTCCGAGGGGGCCTGTGGAGGGATGGCACTGCAGAGTGCAGGGAAGCTCCTGTCATCAGAGCTGCAAATCAGCTCAGCTCACTGACCTCTACTGCTCGGCTCCAAGGAGCCAATAAAGGCTGCACATCCACACTACTTATTCTGGATCTTTTCTGCTGGATAAACTCAGTTGCAGACGGGAATAACGGTGGAGCAGAGACTGCCCTACTGCCCACTGAAATGCTGTTGAAGTTTCTAAACCAAATAGAGGAGAGGTGCTTCACCTCTCTGGAAGTGTCTGCTTAGAGCTATCGTGGGAAGAGTAGAAGAGAACAGAATAGAGCTCAGAAGACTTAAAAAAAAGAAGAAGAAGAAAAAAGGAAGTTATAGGCCAGAAAGGCTGAGATCTCTGTTGCATCCAGTTCTTTTCCACCCACCAATTACGTTTCAAAACTGCATATTTATTTGTAGGTATTATCACAGGGGCACGAGATATTATCCTGCCCTTAACACTTGGAAGGCTTTCCCCGCCCCCTGACAAATAGCTACCCTTAGTTCCAGTGGCCATGACTAGGACCCCTCAACATTAGCTGGCAACTTTTTTTTTCTTATGGAAATGCAATGAATGTTCCTTTGTTACATGTTGATTTGGTCTGGTATCTGCATTTAAAGTGCCTCCATGTTGTAGATGAGCTATGCTTTTCACATTATGTTCTTTCTTTTGGTTTTCAGGCAAATTAATTAACATGATACAGAAAAGGGAGAATACAAATGCTGAAGCCCTCACTTTAAGCCCTCATACTCTTTTGTTCTCCATTATTGCACCAAATTATTTAATTGGGTCTCTCTGATTGTGCACAGACACAGAAAAGAACACAGTCTATTGTGAGAAGCCCTACAACCATAATGCAGTATCAAATTCAATTCCCATCAAAAGTGCTTGCTGCTAAAAGCCTGTACTGTGGCTGCAGATTAATGAAGATCTGCATTGAGCAAAGTGGTGGTCGTAGAGACATTATTTTTCTCCAATAGAAGGCCTATTCTTGAAGAACAATAAAAGCATAGAAAAGCGTTAGTCTGCTTATGGATGGAAATAAATCAAAATGAATAAGAGGGTTGATGGAAATAGTCTGAAAGCAGTAGAGTGGAATTCTGAAAATACTGTTTTTGTTTTGTAAGGATTTTTTTTCCCATAGTCTCTCAAAAATGCTGCTTGATGGAGGCTCAAAAGCCTTGGAGTGAAGGACAAATCTGAAAATCAGAAACTAATTGCAGAAAATCAGCATTCTGCAAATGCATTTTTGTTCTGTGCAGAGATGCTGCACAGAATTCAGAGTCAAGAAGAAGATTTAAAGAAAAAGGAGAATGAGTCATTAACTAACACACAAGTTTGATCCAAAGAACAACCAACAGCCCTGAAATAGCTTTCAGTCACCTTCAGATGAACTTTCTTCTGTTTGCCTTTCTCTTGCCATGACTCTGTACATAGCTATCCTTTCTTCTCCTTTCAGTGTCAAGATCAACTTTGTGCCTATTTGTGTCAATGGTTAGGGCCAAATCCCAAAGTACTTATTAGCAATGAGAACACCGCCATTGACTGCAGCTGAACAAGCATGTGATGGTAATACAAAGAAATTTCTTTTTAGAGCCATGTGTTTTCTCTGTTTATACTTGCAGGTGGCGTCACCCTGGCCCTGCTCAGTGTTTGAACACCAAGCTGAGGACTAGGATAGAGCCAACAGGCCACACTGTGGTCAGTGACAGACTGTCAGTCACTGTCAGGCTGTACAGAGAGGAGGGAATCCATACTCACATCACCTAAGGCCACCCCCAAGACGGAGACAGGCAGGACAGAATGCTGAACAGGTTGAACCTCCTCTCTGTAAGCATCTCCTCCTACCCTCTGATTATGTTAAAATGCCACCACGTTTGGAATACTGAATTGGGTGTACTGTCGCATGGCCTAAAATGAAGCCAGGTGAATCTGAGAGAGATATATCCATTTTAAATGTTTAATCTCAGTCCTTCCTTGCACTCCCAGCACCTCAGCTGGATACACAACCATAAGTGATGTAGACGATGACTGGCCCATTTACATGACTATACTCAGGAAGTGGTCCCACCTCTGCGCAGAGGATGCACATTTAGAAATAAGAAATGCCGTAAGTCCAAAACAATAGATGCTTTATTATCAGAGTGCAAGGCTACTTTTTAAGTCTTTAATGTTTTTCAGGTCTAAGTCTCCCAGACTTGAGACATGAAACTCTTTATTGAGAAGAACATTGATTCAACACAAAATCATTGGGAGTCACTGATGTAAAAGTCAGAACAGTATCAAAACTTCTTTCCAGAGCTGGGGCAGTTCATGGATCATTCTGTGCATTATGATGATTCAGAGATCTACAGTGGCTTATCATATTGAATGACACTGGCCTGCTATTCAACCCAATAATTTATACAGGATATAACAGAGTTCATCAAAGCCAGTGAGCAAGAAAGGATGCAGGTTCCTCTTAACTGCTGTTCAAAAGTATGTTCTGAACCCACTTCATAGACTTAAGAGTTTCAAAATTCACCCAGGATTTACATTGATGCTTGCAATGAGTGTACTGACAATGGAAACAAAGTGGAGGAGCCTTCTTGATTTATTTTACCCTGGATGAAGTCACACAGAGCAGATTTGAATTATATTTTACAATAACTTTACATTAGACTGAGCTCTGCTCTTTCTCATTATTAACTCAGTCTGAGATCTATGCTGATATGAAGATCTCTCAGAGAACATCTCCAAGTACCTGAATTCCTCTGGTGACACATAGAATGCAGGTAAGCTTAAAAAATGGCTCATTTTTTGAAAGGTCTCAGCCTAAGCAGCTTATACTCTCTTATAAAAGCTGCCCCTGAGCATCCAGACCTAGCTGCTCTGTTTTCTGGGGTTCTGTGAAGAGGAATATGGCCAGGAGTACAGAAGTGGATGTCAGAAGCTGGGAATACATGTGGGAACAGTTTAGATACAGCAGCTTTAGCACAAGCACAGACCTGTGCAGGATGTGAGCTGTAACTCGATGGCTTAAAATGCAGCATCTCATTTACAGGGGCCTCGTTCTCTTGTGTGCAGTCTTTGCACAGCTTGAAGAGCACCTAAGTATTTATGTTGAATAAATAGACTTTAAAATATTAGAGGGTTTGAAATAATACACACATTTTCTTCAATGAAGGATTAAGTGCCTTTGAAATGCACTGGCTATCCCACAGTTCTGCAGGATCTGGAGCAGATAGCACAGGCCCAGAGACCAATGCATTTCAGGAGACACAGCTGAAGGTCAGCTGGGACACTTCATGGTGCCCAAAGTGATTCCACTGCTGCTACACACCTGAGTGCCACCTCCTTTTCAGTGCTGTATCATGGGCCTGTCCTGTGTCAGCCAAAGAGAGACTTCCTGGGAGGTTAGACCAGTTAAAATTGCATGTTTTTCAGCACAAACAATGTAAGTATTTGTTTTATTGTTTCTGTCTTAGTTAGGTCCCTCTTATTTTTTTTTTTTTTTGTGGCTGATGATAGCCATCTAGATGAAATCTAGGTTTTGAGCAGCATCAATGCTCACCATCCTCTCCATCACCACCCTCTCCTCACCATCCTCTCCACAGATAGCTGTGATGAGTCTTACCCTGAGTTCCATGAGGCAAGCCCTGCTCTTGGTGGGGGGAGATGTGCTGCACAGGTGGCACTGCTCCTGGGATTCACCAGCACATGCCACGTGGACTCAAAAACGCAAACCTGCTGGGGGCTGAGATGGTCTCAGGTGCTCAGAGACTGGTTTATTCTACCAACTCCAGAGGAAGAAATAGCATTCTCCTGGACCCAAGAGCTGCCTGGAAATGATCTTGAGCAACCTGAAATCAGAAATGAAAGAGAGGAGCCAGTAACTGTTCATTTCTAAGATCACTGAATGCAGATTGCAAAAATCTTAGTTTTAGTTTGATACCTCTTCTCATTTTTCAGATCAGCTGTCAGGTAAAAAACATCACTGTCAGGTAAAAAACAACCGGAACAGTTGTAGGTCTGAGCCTATGAAACTGTCTGGCTGTTTTTTGATTTTTTAATTTTACAAATGGCAAAACACTAGAAAGGAGACCATAAACTGCCACCCAGCCTGTACCAGCAGAAAGAGAAGGAGATGTAAGAGAGGGCTGAGTGGTGCAAGGCTCTATGGCACTGCTGAGGGCTGAGTCCCTGGTCTGAGTCCTGCTTCCTCTGGTAATTACTAAGCACCTGCATGTTGGTCTTTTTGTAGGGATGCAAGCATCCACAAGGGCCGACTATTGCTCCTCATGGCTGTGCTTCTGTTCACATTACGTAACATGGAGTTTATAAACCCCACAAGCCATGTCAAACAAATTAATTATTTTGGACAGCCCTGTACATTTGGTAACTGATTCTGTGTCTGACATTTAAATACTTCTGCTGAACCCTAACCCAAGACTGATATTAGGGGAAATGCAAGTTCTTCACTCAGCTTGTTTGATCAGACAACAGAGCAAACTAAACAAAATCAGAGAGTATATTGAGCTCATACAGCACTCCCTTATCATCTTATTAAAATAACAATTGCTAGGAACAGTGATGTAAAACAACATAGATTTATATACCTGTTTTTGTTCTAGCAAAATCAAGGTATGAGTGAAGTCTACCTCTTATTGGGAGAAAATGTCTAACTTTTGCTGCAGCTTACCTAATGTTTCCACAATGAGTACTTGAACATTGCATTTCTGCTCTCAGATAATCTTGGCATGAATACTTCAGTAGGTCTCCTAAGCTGTGGGATTTGAGGGTTGTTGACTAAACTTTCTCATTGGGCAATTCCTTTCCCAAGCAAAACTTCCCTCAATAAATACTGCAAGCATCTTGCGCCTGCACTGTCTTTGAAACATCTGTCTGTTTAGCAACAAAGGCATTTAAGACATAGTGAGCTTTGCACTGTGTTATAACTTTCATATTACCCTTTGCACAGCCATTTTACTTCAGCTGCATGCTGTGTATCATTCATTGCAAGTTTACTTCATTCTCTGAATTCATAGCTGATGCTCTCTGGACCATAAAATTTCAGCTGCAAAACCAGAACATCTCATTATTTCTGAAATATCGAGCTTGTATCTTCTTGATAAATAATTCCTACTAGTATAATGTATCAGACTAAAACATATTTTCTGAGGCCAGTGAGGTTAAAGCAGCAATCTCACCTTTTTTAATTTTTTTGCCCTGAAGACAGTGATTTCCATATATAGAGTGACCCCGGTTTGTGTTGAACATGGGGAATGAGGATGAAGCATGAAACGACACATATTGCTGTCAGAGATTTGAAATGAGGCCTGCTAACCTGTAGGCAGCCTTACAGGACTAATCAGTCCCTCACATTACCAATGTATTCAGATTTGCTGCATGCGGCAGCCAGCAAGGGCCAGGGAAGTTTTCTTTTTTTATCACTCCCATTGACAAACATTACATTTTAATGCAATTCTCCCCTTCCATCTACTGTCTAAAAAAAAAAAAAAAAACCACACCAAATCCTTTGACACCATATCTCTGAGACACTGGTCTCATCTGGTTTCCTTGATGCTTGAAGAGTGGGTGCGACTGTGTTGATTTGCTTTTGAATATACATTAGTCAGCAGTGCTTAAGCAGCTGATAACATCTTTTTTTATTCTTGTAGCTGGCAACACAAACTCTTTTGAATTCGTCTTGTTTCTTAAACTTTGCTTCTGAAGTTTACAGTAGTCCAAGACACCTGAGTTGAGTTTGTTTGGAGATGTTGGAAAATGTGTTAGCAGGAATGAAAGCCAAAGCCTGTCTTTTGCTCACAAGATTTTTATTATAGTGTTCTAAGCATTGGTCAAAGCATTACCAAAAGAACCACTTGGATCCATAAAGTGACTTTTCCATTCAGAGCACATGCCCAGCAAAGATTTTTTTCTCCCTTTTGTAAGATAGAAATTTCAATGCTGGTAAAATTAAGTATATACTCTTTCAGATCACTGTTATACTAAGTGCTACTTCATCTACAGGCAATAGTATTTCTTGTGTTCTTGATATACGATGACTCTCCATTTCAAGGACTCATTTTCAAGGTTTCATACAGGGAAATAAAACAGAAAAGGATAGAAAAAAACCACTAAAATTCCTATGAGTAGAAGCAACCCCTTATGAAAATCCCTTTAAGTGAGGATTACATTACCAGGTTTTCATGTAGAATAAGGCACAGCAAGAAGAGCTGGGTCAAGGGCACAGGCCATACACCCCTCTAGTGCCAGTCCAAGCAGAAATCCACCTGGAAATGTACTTTATCACCTGGCATACAAATCCCATTCCTTGGATGCTTCTGTGCTTTCTCTAGGGTTTGTGGTGTGCCTGGAATCTTTGAGTACTGCTCATAAATACAGTTTTGGAGCTAGTGGCAACATAGTGAGACATGCAGCAAGGAGGAAGAGGAGGCATTGGTGCCGAGGCCCAGCACATCAGCTGCATGCTTAGCATCTCCAGCATTAGTCTTCCTGTCTTCCGTTGCATCCTGAGGACATGGGGTTTGCTCCTGTTCAGCCACTAGCTCTCTTCCCAGAGGAATAAAGCAATGGTGCTCTCTGCCCGTATGTCACAGCCAGTTTTCTAGTAACTTTTTCCCTATTTGGATCCTTTGTAGAAGAGCAAGAGTGGAACTTGCATCACAGCTTGCTTTCTTTGGTTAGAGGACCAGTGTTGTAAAATAAAATTGACAGGAACAAGAAAAATTCATGTCTTTAGTCTTGAGTACTGATAATGCTAAAGATTTTCTGGAGGATGTTTTGTACCTCTCAGCTTCAGAAGGTGCTGCTGCAGAGTGACTTAGGTCACCTTCTGTCCCCACTCTGGGCTGCACATTTCTTTACTGTTTTTTCTTCTTGCATCAATGCATATGCAAATATCTAACAAGTCAGCTCCAGGCATGAAACTAGCAAAAAGCTAACTTGGGATTGAAAAAAAATAACTGAAAGCCTAAAAATTTTGCAGATTCTGATCCTAAATGTGCTGAGCAGTTCTTCAAGATAATGGGCATCCCACGAATTTTGACCCAACCTTATCTCATTCTGGAAGAAAGGGAGATGAGAGGGAGAGATGCCAGCTTGGAACAGTGTTTCCCCTGTTCAGAGAGTACTTAGTGCATCCTTCAGCACGATGCAGGGGTGTTCAAGCCAGGCCCAGGATGGCGGCTCTGGAAATGATAGCACTGAGGTCACACCAGCACAGTGCCCTAGCCTGGTGAGCCCTGCGGAGGGGAGGTCACGTCTGTAACTCCAAACTGCACCAGCTGCCAACCACAGCTGTGCCAGGGCACAGGTCTCCCTGCAGTGCCATGTTCCTGCCAGCCCTGTGGAGACCTGCTGGGCTTGCTGGACTGTAGGAAATAGAAAAAGCAGAAAACTCTCATCGATCTGACACTGGGCACTTTGGACAGCACCGCTCATCTCTGTGTGGGCAACTGCGCTGAGCAATTGGCCTCCACTGGGATTATCAGCCACCCAGACCCGGTCATGGGGTGGATGCTCCATCAGATCTGCCTCCAGCTCATTGCATCGAGATGGAGAACAACCCCCCAGCTTGTCACTGTGTGCCATTTCTCAGGGCTGCACTCCCACTTAGAAGGATTTACCTGGAGGCTCAATTTACCATGAAACTCGAAAGCAGCTCTGGGGAAATGTCTACTCCTCACAGAGCAGAGGAAGGGAAAGTTCCCACTGAGGTTTTACATAAGTGCTATTTTTCCCCTTCTGTAATGTATGCAGTTGAACTCGGGTTTTTTTTCCACTTGAAATAAAAGAGCTTCAAAGGCAGTTTAAATAAGTAAGTAAGTCTGATGAAGTGATAGAGTATTTCTGGAGGAGAGATCATTGGCAAATTCATTTTAGATTTTTTTTTACAAACCATGGCATCTTGTTTTTAAAAAGATGATTGAAGTGTTTGAATTTGCCCCTTGGACCCATTTAAATCTGGTTTCTAATCCCTTAGTCTCTGTAATCATATGAAACCTCTATTTTGGTATTATCATTTGAGTCCTAAGTATCTGTCAAATGCATACTGTATCATCAAATATTTGTCATACAGTTGTGATTAAGATGTAGAGCCTTCAAAAGAGGTTGATAACAGTTTAAGTGACTTTGGAGTAAATGAAGGGATTTAAAGGATTAGAAAAGAGATAACAGATGTTAAATGTGTACAGATTTTTCTGAAACTTTTGTTAATTTATAAATACATGCCACAAATAATGAAATACAGAAGGTTTTTCTGCATGTTATATTCACAATTTCCACTCTCCTACATGTTAAAACAACTAAAAATCAGGTATCCCTGTCACCATTCATCAGGGTATTTTACCTCCAAACACCATCATTCAAACACTTGATGAAGATGACTGCTCTTCACTGAGGCAGAAAAGAAGCTCACATGCTCCCAGACCTCACAAGCCAGGCTAGTGAGCCAAAAATGGCATTTGTGCTCCTTCTTTTTCAAGTAAAGGCTCAGGCATTGACTCACCCCAGCTGTGTTGGCTCTTTGCTGCAGTGGGTGTCACAGAGGCCCTTCCCTGGAGCCAGAGATGAGGAAAATTGGGGAGAAATGGCCAGGTTTCACCTGGGGTGGCACAAGGCCAAGACCTGGACATGCTGCTGTACCTAAGGACTGGAGGATTCTTCTGGAGACTGAGGAAGCCATTAAAAATTAGATGGGGTTTCATTCCATGTCCTTGATATGGGTTATTCTTTTGTCAAATTAGTGGTGGGATGATCTCTAAAAGGGAATTCAAGGCCAGGTCCTTGATTTGTTTCAAGGGTCTAAAATTGTAAGAGTTTGTACAAAAGCTTCTTCTCACAGGTTTTATTTTATCCATGTGAAGAAGTGGATTTTCAAACACCAAGAGAATTTCTGTCAGCCAGGCAAGTAAGTCAGCTCTTCTAGTTCAGGCACTCAACAGATTAACAGTTATTATTACATTTTATGACAGCAGACATAATGTGACAGATCTTACTGCAGAAAGGCCCGGTGAATAGTTCTTATCCTAACATGCCTTGAGTCTCTAAGGGGAAACAGAAACAACTGTGCGCAAAGGGTACCTCGTTGTAAATGGTGACCGAGCACGTTTGCACGGGCAAGGTGATTTTTCTTGGATGACCAGGATGAGGATCTCAGTGGAGTTGCTGCAGAGTTGAGCCTGATCCAAGACAAGAACTGAGCAGTTTTGAACTTGGAAATAAAGTTCTTTCCTGGCAGCAGAGGGAAAAGTGTAAGACCACACCTGAAATGGCGTGTTTATACCAGGTGCTGCTTTACAAGATGAGCATTGGAGTAGTAGAAAGAGCAACGGATGTGCTCAGGTGTTTCAGCAGGGAAAGGAGTTTAAGAAAATAGACTCTTCATTCTTTGCAATAGAGGAGGCAGAGAAAAAGGAACATGCAACGCCTGAGACACTGAGGAGTGGTAAAAAGCTGGATGCCAAGGATGTGAGAATGGAACAAAAAGCTGGAGGAAGAGAAGACAAGGTTTTCACAATGTTTCTGCACACTATCTCCCTGTAGAGGGTAATTAGTATGAGGAGCACAATAACCCACAATCGTCAGGCAGCCCTGGATGTGTTTACAACACAATGGTTTGCTGTATTGGCAGGAGAAGCAGCAAAGTCTCTTAGAAACCCCCGCGTTAAAATTCTCCCACCAAATTGAGGGTTATATGACAGAGATAAAATCAAAACCACTAAGATATAAAATGCATTACAATGTAAGAGACAACCAAAAGAAGTTCTTCAACAAAACAGAAATAAAAGGAGAATAAAGGGAAATATAATACTCATTAGTAAAAGGCAAAAGAGAACAAATAAGCAATGAGGGAGATCAGATTCAAATGTCCAAAATCTCATTTACTGTGGCTTTCTCTCCTTTCCCTCCTAAAAAAAAAGAGGTAAATTGTGTCTAATTATTTATAAAAATCAATTTTTATGAAGAAACAGGAACTCCACTCAAGATAACAAGACCATTTTGCATTGCAAAATAATTCTTTTGGGTAAACAGTCAAGCTAAAGGGGACACAGATCATGCTACAACACAGAAGGAATGATTTGCAGACTCCCACAAGGCAGTACTGAGCTACAAGAAGACCAAGCCCTGGAACTTGCTCTTGGATGCTATGGTGACACTGAGCCAAGATTTTGGACTCCTAAGTCTCTGAACTGTGGTCTCAGCACAGGACAGGCAGTTAGGCATGGAAGTGCTGAAGTCCTGTATTGCCGTGGCTCACTACCTCTATTTTTAGTGCAAAATCAATTTTATAGGTTTATGGGATAGTCATACAAACAAGGTACTGGGGGTGGGGAAGGTATGAACTTGATGTAAGTCACCTGCCCTGCAGTAAAAGCCATTGCACCAGTTCTGATCATGGGATATGTGAAGGAGAGTTTCCTCCTCAGGAAGTAAATTAAGGGTAACAGGCAGCCTGGAGAGAGAGAATTTATTGTGGGGAGAGGAGCAATTAAACACAGCAGTAATTAGTTCCCATATCCATACCGTGAGCATGAGGACACAGGAATATTTCTGAAGGACATATACTTCCCGTTTGTGTTCAAAAGGCTGTACTTTAGGACATGATCTGTCAAAATAACCATGTGCCTTAATTGGTCTCCCAAGGCTGTTTGCCTTCGTTCAATGATCATCATTACAATTGTGCATTTAACTGGTAACTCATGAGTTACTTGACTGGGGGCATCACAGCGCACATGTTTCTTGCAGAAGAGGGTAGAAACTATGAGACTACCCATGAAATATTTTGGAGAGCCTTGAGTAAAATACCAGAACCAATATGAAAAAGAGAAAAATAAGCACTGAGAACAATTTCCAAGTCAAGTGCCTTGGAAGTCAAGTCCAATAGACTTTGGACTGCATCCCAAGGAAGATGTGTACAGTAGTGTGTTGGAGGACTTTTGCTCTGTATGTTTTAGGAATATTAACCTAATTAAACTCATTTAAACAGCTCTTTCAGACTTTGCAACATTTTTTGCCCGGATCACTGTGATATTATTTCTGAAAATTAAGTAGAAGTCTTCTACTTTTGTTGTGATGCATCCTTGTCAACCTCCTGTCGAAATCAGCCTCAAAGAGCTTTTCCCAGTGTTGAATAACGAAGTCACGAAGGTCTTTTGGAGCATGTCTGCAGGAGCAGGGCATTTTTCTGCATTGTTTCTAGTCAGAAGCAGGTGGCTAGAGATTGCAGCATCTTCTAGAAGAGGAGGCAAATAGTGCACAGTAGGGGCTGGAAAGCAGAACGCTGATGTTACCACCCAGGATGTCAGGGTTCAGGCAAATGAGCATGCAGGAGCCTGAGGTGAGCTGTGTTGAGGCTCCCTGTGGAACAGCTGCTGGAGATCTGGTGAGAGTCACTGGGGAACCTGAAGGAGGGGCAAGCACCTCTGCCAGCATAAACACCCAGCTTCTGGGCAGACCACTCAGTGTAAACATCTTTCTGAGGAGATGAATCCCATTCCTTCAGCTGTGGTGACTTGTGCCTTGTCACAAGTCATGCTCATGCCAGCACAGCCCCTTCCTGCCCCTCTTACAGTGCATATTTCCCTCTTCTCACCTTTCTAGTGTCAGTGGGAGCCTTTCTATTGATTTCGGTGGGTGAGGAGACAGGACTTGAAAGAGCAAATCTACAGCCAAAGCCCTCACATTAGCTAGCGTGGAACAATTTGCAAGGATGCCATTTTCTAGAGCAATGCTCCCCAGGTGAGCTGTGCTCCACAGGCTCTCTACAGCTCCAACCAAATATTGTCATGCTTCCCTAATATTACCCCCTGTACTGATTAGATTGGTTGATTACTGCTGTTTTATTCACTTTTCCCTTTGTAAAGCAATGATGCCCCTATATTTAGCTGGAGGTGGCAACACCAACCTTTTGCATACTGTAGAGAAAAAAACTTGCACCAGCCCTTGGTGATCTGCCTGGGTAGCTTGTTTTATTGGATTTTGTGATACTGAGATGGTTTGGCAACTGTTGGCCTGTCAGATTGAGAGGTCACTCACCAGCCTCCATCAGAGATTTAAAGGCACTGCAAGGAAACTCCTTGCGTCAATTTGACTCAATTTGCAAACTAATGAGCTAAGCCCTCCCAATGTGTTTAGGGTCAGCTCAGATCTATTTGGGAAATGTTTGACTATTAGCATTTAAAGCTTCAGATGTGCCATTTCCCCCTTCTGCTCCCCAGCCCTCCCCAGGTTGCTCCCTTCTTTAATTTCCCTGCAGGTTTTAGAAAGGATGCATTAAATTAAAATCACTAGCTGTTTTGTGAGCAGTCTTTTGTGACCAGTAATGAATGTAATGAGTGAAAAAGGAGAGGGAAAACAGGATGATTAAATGATGCTGGGCTGTTTTTCACCCAGCAGTTTGCAATGTGACACAAATGGACAATTGGGGCTTTTCTTTTCCCATTAATTTGTATCTCTGTTTGCACTTGTCACATAAAAACAGACTATTTACTAAAACATGAAGTAGGTAACAGATGCCACCTCCTTTGGAGCTGAACCTGATTGACCCCATGCCTGATTGTACAGTTGTGCAATGTTATTTTGGATTTTCTCGGTGCTGGACACAGCCCCAAGTACTTTGCAGCCCAGATTTTACTATCATGTGCCTTTAGAAGGATTGGTACTTTGCCTTGTGTGGTTATTGTGTCTTACAAAAATACAGCAGTTATTTTGAAACATTTTGCCAATCAGAATTGAGAAACAGTCAGGAGTCAATTTTTTTCCAAACTACAGGCAGAAAGAAAAGCATTCCTTCCTAAAACAAATGGTGGGGTTTTTCCATGACCTGTATTAATCAAAAGCTTTAGTAATTAATTAGTTTTCTGAGCCAGCATGTGCTCTGTGTGTGTGCATGTGTGTATTGATTAAACCAAGCATCTGGATCTGAAATCTTAAGATATCTATGTTCATTAGACTGTTCCGGGACTATCCTGAAAAACATTTTCTGCCTACTACATATATACCAGATTCCTTCTTACTGTTTGCTCATTCCTGTGAATCCCACAAAACAGCCCCCAGCGTGGGAACAGCCCAGATTTAGTACCCTAACTACAGCGGAGCCCATGCAGCTCTGTGCACATAATTTAAAAGTGAGGCTGTTGAATTTTGGTAGTATTCAGACCAAGGTTTTAGCCAGGAGTGGATCTAGAGTTTTGGAAAGCACCCTGTGAGAGAGTCCAGCCCAAGCTCTGGGAAATGAACACCTGGCTAAATGAAGTGAATGTATAAAACTGAGTATGGGAGCAAGGACATTCTCCATCTGATGTTTCACTAAATGTGTGTTTAAAAGGGGTACACTTGTCACTCCTACAGACCTCACAGGAGGCTGAATCAAGGTCTGGCTGAAGCAATCCATGGTTAAGGTCAAAATCCATACAGAGCACCTTTGCAATAATTCTCCCAAGGGCAGGGAAGAGTAGTGTTTGATTCAAATTAGCAGAAATGAGCTGAAGCTGGCCAGAGTGTAATAAATTTTAAAAATGAATTTGGATTCACAAAGAAATCAGGTATTTTTAACATGATTTTTTCACAGCTGATGGGCTGTGTGAAATGATAGATTCTGTAGCTCTGACAGGGCCCCAAGGAAAAGCATCACTGCCAGAGACAAGTGACACATGCAGTCAGCCACAATACTTCAGCAACAGGCAGCCTTATCCTACTATTAAGTAAACACTTCATCCAATTTCCATTTCAATTTTATCATAGCTGCCGACAGAAGTATTAAAATGCACAAGCTAGCTTTGCAATTATTCATTCAAATAACACTTTAAATTGTGAGGGGTACTCTTGCTCCTGAACTTGCAGGGCTGCCATCCACACCTCACTGAAACACTCATTGAAAAACGCACCGATGAGAAAGTGGCCTTTCCATCCTGATTCACCTCCGCGTAAAGATCTGCTTCTGTTCACAGGAGAAAAATGAACTCTGATGCAAATAAGGCAACAACGGTAAATACTTTTTGTTTTGTTTTTATTGAATGGGAAAACAAACTTTAATTTGAATACTAAACCATCCAGAATATCTAGCTGAAAACGTGTTTTTATTATTTACATTCCTAGGTTTGGCTTGTTATGCTTCTGGCATATCTATTCATATCTCTTGCAATATTTTTTCATTTCATATATTAATATTTAATATTCTTTATACATTGTTCAACCTTAATGGTTGTCTAATTTCTGTTTTTCATCCACAGAGAAGCTATTAATTTATGAGCATATAGGGCAGTAAGTAATAATTTGCATGAATGCCTTGAGCAGATATGCTTCCATAGGCCTCCCATAGCATAGACTTTGGAAAGGGTGATACCATCTATTGGCCAAGCTTCAATGAACACTCTTTACAAGAAGAAGAAGAAAAAAAGTTTTTTAATCCATAAAGAAGTCTACTAAGTGAAAAATCAAGAGAGATGACAGGAACTGGATTGCTCCTAGGGTTTGTTTGGCTTTTTTTCCCTTTTATTAATGTGTTAAATATATTCCTGTGGTTTAGAAAGCATCACAGAAACTGAAGTTTTCTGTACATCTTCAGGATTTACAATGAGCATGAAAAAAGATTCTCAAAGACTGGCTGGCCTGCAGGGATGTCCCCAGCTCCTGGTGTTCCCAGCCACAGTCTGGGACTTTCTTTCCAGAGGGTCAGTGATAATTTACACCCTGTGGTAAGGCTAACTTCTGAGTCCTTCCACAGACAGATGTCAATGTAAAGCACTAATAATGTTAACAATATATTACTGTCCTCAAAAGATGCAAATGAAGCAAATAATGGAATGTATTTTGCATTCTGTTGAGTATGGGGTGGAGAAAAACATTGTTGGTTAAGTGCATGTCTACTGTCTTCACATACAGCTCATCAGAGCATGTGGAACTGCTTGTTCTGAGTAAATTCATGAATACAAAACATTTCTGATAGAACTCCTTTCTACTGGACAGCAGACTTGAGGATTTTGCGAAATTTTGCAGGCACATAACTTTGACAGAGTTTTCCATGTGAAAGCGTTGAAACTTCTTGTTTATACCACCAAGCTCTCATTTCATTTTTTTTCTGTGAATCTTTGTATTAAAATGTCTAGAATAGAACATTAGAAAATATTAGAATAAATAGTTAAATAGTGGTAATATTTTTTTAAGGTTGTTGAGGGTTTTTGGTTGATTGGTTGGTTTTGGTTTTTTTTTATTTGACACATATGTAATGCTCCCTGACTTGATATTGCAGTGTGATTAAAGCACATTTCAAAAAGATGGATTTCCTTGTGAAAGGGAAAGCCTATTTTCTGACAAAATTTTACTGGAAAGCTTGAGCTCTCCATTTAGTGTAGGTACACCTGAGTAGACCTCTGCAACCACCAAAGACCACCCAAAACCTTGAAGGGATAAGAAATGAAGGAAATACCTTGTGGCTGACCAATACCTTTCTGTTCTTTCTCCCCTAGCATCTATTTAAGGAGGAGTTGATCCGTGAATTTCTCCTTCCATTTTAAGAGTAGAACAAGGGTCCTATCCATCAGACAAGAACTTACTGCAGAATGTCCTGCAAAGCATCTCCTTCCCCAACAGACATTTGCAAAGCCTTCATTCAAAGACACTTTCTCCAGATTTCATGTGCTGCAGTTCACAAAAATAGATCAGCAGTGCCTGTGCATGTATTCTTGGCTTGCTTTGTTGCAAGAGTGCATTCAGGCAGAAATATGTGTGATTTTTTTCTGCAGTCATCTCCTTTTTATGAGTAGTGATAACTCCAGTTAAATTAGACTCAGTGGTCTGAACAATCTGATCATGCACGGGGGGTAACGGAGTCAGAGCCTGGCTTTGGGAGCACTCACATGCAGCTCTCCTTGTCCAAACAAGGGTCTGTGTGTGAGGTGTGGATCTGCAGGGAATAGTCACAGGGTGATAAAGGTGCTGCTTTTAGGGTACTGTCTGCCTGACCCATCCCAGACAGCTTCTAGGTGTTCTTCCTTGTCACCTCTTGAGACAAACGTGTGAAGAGAACAAGATTCAAGCTTTCTCTCATTCTCTCTTTCTCTCTCTAAAGAGATGATGTTCATTAACTTACTTTCATGAAACTTAACTTCATTTTTCTGGCACTTTTGCCTTGGGAAAGTGTAGAAGTCCATAACCAAAGGTCTGATTTAGTTGCTTGAGCACTTCTGCCTGGTCTCTCAGCTGAGTTGAGAGAGAATTCACTGCTTTGAAAAGTATGGCACTGCTGATTTGAACATTTTGTCTAACTGGACATCCCTTAACTAAATTATACCTAGCTTAAAAAAAAAAAAAAAAGTTAGTCCTCTAGTCCTCCACGTTAAAAACATATTTAATTATTTTTTCTTACTGTGTGAATTGTAAAAAAGGAGTACATGGTAGAAAGTGTGGCTGAAAAATATCAAATGAAAACTTATCTTCATAGTAATTTTCTACTCAATTTGCATGGCTGAATAACTAAAAGTCTAATGTTAAAGTTCTAAATTAAGCTGTGTATATGAGTGTACTAATAATACTTGGTAACGTAAAATAATCTGTCATATTGCTTTTCCAACTAATCATTAATGAATTAATGCAAGGGTTTCACTGGTTTTGTACTGTGTAGCATAATGAGATATACAGTATTTAAGGCTTTCAAAGATTTAGGACTCTATTAATGAAAAATAATTATCTTACAACACTAATTAAGTATAATTTGCACGGGACTAACGTTTTCTAATCCCTAAACATTAGTAATGACAACAGTTCCTCTTGGAGCTGTTAACTGCTCTGCAACACTTCTAAAAGGAAGATGAATGGAAAAATGTGCTGGCAGAGAGGGATGCTTCTAACAGCATCCAGGCAGATCAGGAGAGGCACATCAGCACCTGCACGTGCCTATCTACAGCTTTACACCCCCCATTCTTGGATTTAGCAGAAAAGTAAGAAGAGGACACTGGGACTGATTTGCAAGGTGAGAAGAGAAGCTGCCTTCTGTACTCACTGTATGACGGATCCTGAGAACTTGGCGGAGACTTTTCTTTTGCCATAAAGGGCTGTCCAAGGGCAGATGCTGGAATGAGATTGACTCTCTGGGTTTAAGAATCTGCATGTTTCCATTTGTGTAGGTTTTCCCAGGAGCACCCCATCTTGTCTCTGCTGCAGGCTAATGGTATGTCCCAGGTCATTTATGCTGGCTCACTCAAGAAGCAGCAAATGGTTAAACTGGCAGTAAATTGGTGATGGTATTCATGGACTAGTGGACATCAGATTACAAGGAATTGAAACTACACATCCAAGACCCAACTGCTCTGTATCACTGCTTTTCAGCACAGGCGTGCCAAATGAACACCACTTCTGCCTCTGGACTCTGTGATACCCACAGAGTCACAAATAGCACCCACAGGTGGTATTTGTAGGGCTCCTCTGTGGTCTAGATAGTAGATGGCAGATATTAGCAGCTGGAGTTTTTCTCTTTCTTCATGAATGGTTGATAAAGAAGAGCAATCTTACTTCTGCCACTTACATCGCAGTTAAAATATTAATGGTCTCTTTTGTGGATAGGACAGTCTATCAACAGTAAGCTACACAAATCTTAAAAAATCATAGAGTGGTTTGGGCTGAAAGGGATTTTTAAAGGTTGTCTAGTCCAGTCCCCTTGCAATGAGCAGGGGCATCCTCAACCAGATCAGGTTGATCAGAGCCCCATCCAACCTGGCGTTGAATGTTGCCAGGAATGTTACGTCTACTATCTCTTTGGGCAACCTGATCCAGTGTTTCACCACTATTAGTGTAAAAATCTTCTATTTAATTGAAATCTACTCTCTTTTAGTTTGAAACCATTATCCCTTCTCCTATCACAACAGATACAACTTGGGGAAAGTTTATCCCCATCTTTCCTATAGGTCCCCTTCAGGTGCTGGAAGGCTGCTGTAAGATCACCGTGGAACCTTATCTTCTCCAGGCTGAACAACCATCTCTCTCTCAGCCTGTCTTCATAGCAGAGGTGGTTCAGCCCTCTAATCATCTCTGTGATCCTCCTTTTGTCATTCTCCAACAGATTCCCTGTGCTGAGAAATATATCACCTATCTCTTTGTTTGACTTGCCTAAAATTTATAAATTAACAAGATTGAAGTTATAAATCAGGAATGAAGGAAAATGTGGCAACAAGTGGCAAGAAGATAGAAGGTGTCTCTAGAGCTGGGGAACATCTGGGTCATGTAAACTGCATCCTGCTCCAGCTGCACTCCATGCTTGCCATGTAATCTTCTGCAAAACTCTATTCTCTTAGCCTGTGGAGACCAATAGACTTTTAATTGCATTACCAGCAGCTGAATGCTTGACTTTATACTGTAAGGCTATTTTAATATTTTGTAGATTTGACTGCAATTTTGAAGGCTTTGCTGATTTATAACCGTGTGACGTACTGCCAAGAATATTTGCAGAGGTCAAATTAATAACTGACAGGATGGCAAATGGAACAGAAGACTGAACAGAATTTGTGATTTTATTATCTTGTGATATGTTAATTTTATGTCTTTTATCTATGTGCATTTTATTAGCAAACAACACTATGTTTGCCATGCTACTTCCCCAGTGAGAAGCACATTGTGAGGAAAGAGAAGTGTATAGGAGGTTTGGAGGATCATTCAATTTCTTATAATTAAGGAGTATTAGAAAATACCATATTTCCCTGAATGTTCAAAATAAGTTTTGCAGCCTCAGAATGAAGACTGAAATCATCCAAGGAGAAAGAGCAGGAATAAACAAATTAACTAGTTTTAAGGACTAAAACAAAACTAGTGCTAAATGATGCTGGACTTAAACAGTCTACTGGGGGTTCATGGAGTTCATATGTCAGAGAGGGACAAGAGCTTCTTCGGTCATAGGATTAACAAGGTGATAAAGAGGGTAAAAGAATGTTGCTGGGAAAGGGGAACCCAATCCATCCCACTCTTACCACTTTGATGACAGGGCCAGCAATAGATGCCCAGAGTCCAGAGAGTGATCATACGTCAGCAGGAGAGCACCTGGAGAGCAGCACAAAAGAATTCCAGCCACTCCAACCAGTAAATCAGCTACATCAGGACCCACCTTAAATGTGTCTTTACATAGGGAGTAAACAAGAGGAGTTAGAGATGTGCACATCCTTCACAGCTAGGATCTTACTGGCATCACAGAGACTCGGTGGGAAGGCTGTGATGGCTGGAATGTTGGAATGTGTGGATGCTCTTTAGGAAGGACAGGCAGGGGAGCTGAGGAGGTGGTGTTGCCCAGTGACCAGCTGGAGTGGATGGAGCACCACCTGGGCATGGGTGAGGAGCCAAGCCAGAGTTTATGGGTCAGGTTAAAGAGAGGGCAGGCAGAGGGGATGTTATAGTGGGCAGTCTGCTACAGGCCACCTGACCAGGAAGTGTCAAGGAGGCCCTCTCCAGACTGATAGGAATGACATCACCTTCACAATCTCTGGTCCTCATGGGGTACTTCAACCGCCCTGGTGTCCCTTGGAGGACAACACAGCAGGACATAAGCAAGCCCCATCAGGTTACTGGAATGCATCAACGTTCATTTCCTTCTCCGAATGACAGAGGAGCCAATGAGGAGATGTGCTATGGTGGACTTGGTTCTCACTGACAAGATGAGGCTGGGGCCTGGGCAGCTGAAGGCAAGCCTGGGCTATAGTGACCATGAAGTGGTCCCTGCTTAGGGCAGGGAGGAAATCACACAGCAAGCTCACTACCCAGGACTTCAAGGAGAGCAGACTTTGTCCTTTTCAAGGTTGTGCATAGAGAATCATGAGATAAAGCCCTGGAGGGAAGAGCAGCCCAAGAAAGGTGGTTAATATTCAAGGATTGCCTCCTCCAAGCTCAAGAGCAATACATTCCAACAAAAAGGAAGTTGGGCAAAAATAGCAGAAAACTGCAAAGATAAACAAGGAGCTCCTGGACAATCTCAAACATGAAAAAGAAGCCTACAGAGGATGGAAGCAAAGACTGGTAACCTACGAGGAATACAGAGAAATTTCTCACTATAAAAAGGACATAGAAGATTATCAGGCGACTAGACGGGCATTTGAGCAATCTGGTCTAGTGGAAGGTGACCCTACCCATGGTAGAGAGGCTGGACTAGATAAGCTTTAAAGGTCCCTTCCAACACAAGCCATTCAATAGTTCTGTGATACAATCTCTCTTCCTCAGGCTCCTGGCCTTATTAGATGATCCACTTCCCCTTTTTAGAGCTTCGTAAGTATTACATTTTCTTAGCCTCAGTCCTCACATCCATCAGGGCTCTCACACAAGCTGCACACAGGAAAGGATATCAGCATGCTGTCCTCCACTCCCTTCCTGCATTGTTCTGACAATCTGGGACCCTTCCAGCCCCTTTTTTCATTACTCCTAGGTTGCTGTTCTTTCCTTTCTGCTCGTCTACTTCCTGTCCTCCTTATCAGTCACAAAGTCCATTTGTGTGAATAAACTGATAAAGCAAAAGGATCCCTTTTATTTTTATGAAAATTTCTTTTCATATATTTTATTCAATGTCTACTTTGATTAATCCTCTTAAAAATTATCTGCTATTCTGGATAAGGGGAATTAAGCAAAACAGAAAAAAAATCTTTAGCAGCTAAATATTTTACATCTCTATATATGTTATTGGTCAGACCACAAAGACCTTTTAAAAAACCTTCAGAAATTTCAAAGTATGAAGAATAAAAATGTGATATCCTTGAAGTGTTGTGTGTTTCATCCTCCATCTCCTAATGGTCTTTAACAAAACTCTCCAGAAAGCAACTCATAACAATTCTTTTGTGAGTAGATGCAACATAAAGCAATTAAAGGCCTTAATTCCAGAGTGTCCAGTGGGGAAGTCTAGATGCCACCAGCGAATACTAGACTCTAGCTTTTACTACGTGGTAGCTGTTGGCCATGTTAAGTATTCGGTCATCATCTGATTGACAGGAACTATTTCCATATTATAGACACTCTTCTGAGAAATTTTGTGTCATAAAAATGAGTAGCAAAACACAAATTTACTGATATGCATTTTATAACATAAACTTAAATTTTAAACTTACTCATCAATGTTAACTGACACTGTTGTTTTCATTTTCCACTTTCCACTTGCATTTAGAAGGGGCCACTGAAGCAAACAGGGGGAAATCACCTCCACATCTCGTCCATCACCCAACCTCTACTTCCACATACTCACATCAGCATGAACCCAGAGGAACTGTGAGACCAGCAGCAGGGCTGGTACCATTTTGCACAGTTGGAAGACCCAGCACATTCTGCCCATTCAGGGCCTCAGTTTGGCTCCCTAAGATGGAGAGGTTGGATGCAGATGGAAGCACACCCATCTGTAATGATGAGCAGGATCAATGAGAGCATTAATTCTGTCAGTTGTTTAATGCAGTGCTTGTGTTTCTCTAGAGACTTGAGTTCAAATTCAATTTAGATGGGAAGTCAAAATAATGCTGGCCATTATTTTCCTCCCAAGGAGATATCTATCTACCTCAGCTATCATGACATAATTGGCAATATCTACTCAGGACAAGTCAAGTCTAAGATTGATGAGGACTGTTGGGCACTGAACCTTGAACCAGGGCTGCCTGCACCATTCCTTACTCCAACTAGGATTGTGATCTCTAGACCCAATAGTTACTATATTTAAGGAACACATTTTCAAATGCAACTTTTAGGGTATCTGCATTTCACTAGCTGAAACATGTAGAAACATGCTCCTGGCTGTGGCTCACCAGTCATCTGCACTGGGGATTTGAAGACACATTTGAACTTAGACTTGCACATAGTTTGAGCCTACAGCTTGCCTTTTGGTGGGCCCTGAGTCAAAGGAAAGAGAAGAAGTGAGGGGGTGTGTGGCTCCTTCTGTGGACAGGACTCCTCCAGGATTTACACCCAGATCCACCACCTCCCTTTTTAAGGCCACCCACTGTTTCCATCTGGGAATGACTGTGGCACTAACACTCTTAAAAATATCAACCATGATGCTGGAGACCTTTGTATCAAGAAGCTGAGCATTTCCAAAGGGAAGAAGCTTGTAAAAGATGAGTAATTCTCCTACTTACACTCAGGCCTTTTTCCAGCTGCAGTTGTGGCTTTGTTTATTATTACTGTATCAACATTCAATGTCAACCTCTGCATGGACAGAGCTGAGCAGGGGGAAAAGATAATTTACCTCCTTGAGTTTCACACTTTCAGCAATGCCTCTTATAAAACATATTTTATTCACTATTCGCATGTGGTGAGACTTTCAGAGGAGTCTTAACATATGCTGGCTACAAAATTTAGTCTTCAGCCTTCTGCTTCCTCTCCAAGTAAAGGACTACATCATCTCTGGGATCAGGAATATTAAAAAATGTGAATTCTTAGCTCTAGCTTAAAAGGACATTTCCCACTGCTTCAGTGTACAAGGGTTGTGCTTAGTGATTCAGTAAGACCACCTTGACATTTAAACATATGTCAGTCACTTCAGAAATGTTTCTAGCCCTCCACCCTCCTCAACCCCCTGGCCTCTATGAAAAGGAAACCGAGCCTTTTAAGGGCATCTGTCAAATGTCAGGCAAGCATGCATAATCTGCAGTGTGCTCCCAGGGTAACTGCTGAATAGTTGCTGCTAAACCCTTCTGAAATTAAGGAAAGACCCAGACCTGTTGAAATGAAGTACAAAACAGGAGGAATTTTAAAAATAATTTGTTACTACAAATGCAGAGACTTCCACTTTGAAACACATGAGTCTGTCACTAGTGGCAGCAGCCTGCCATGGCACGCATTTGTGACACTGTTATAATTAATTCATTGATAATTGTTGCTAGGAAAAGAAAGTTACAGAGAATAAAGCTAGCACTTGAAGGTATTCAACACCAGAAGAGGGAAAAATTATTTAGTGAAGCCTTTGGGAGGACACAAATTAGGTTTGACTTTTTATGTCCTGTAGCTTATTGACCTTAAACTGTGAAATTCTTGAGAAAATGAGGATAGAGCATGAACACAACAGTTTCAAATGTTTCCTCTGTATTGAAATGAAGTGATAATGTGCATCACTGTAGCACATAAATGGCTAGATGTTGAGAAACTCAGCATTTCCAAGATAATAAAATAAATGGGCAGAGGAAGTTTTCCTTAGCTCATTATGATTTATAAGGCAAACTAGAAGCCTTCTAATCTATTACTCTTGGTAACAGTTACCTTCACACCCAGAGATGTGTTTATACATGCAATATATCCAGTAATATCCAGTCAGAAGCTGAATGATTTATCTTGTGGTCTGCAAATTACATTAACAACATAATTAATAACTTAGATATAAAAACTGTGTATGTCAGAGCAGTATGTCATGTAATCAATGGCAACAAATCATTTTCTCTGGTGTTTAATGGCTCTTTCAAGAGGGTGAATCTATAAAAACACAAGAGTCAATCAATGAGGAGGTTGCATACATTGTCTGTCCTATTTGGAGATTTGAAAACTGAAGTTGTCTTTATTGTTTAAATTTTAACTATTGGAAATCAATCTGAGAAAGTAAACAGAAAGGGGGAAAAAAAGGTATTAATGGTAAAAAAAGTCGGTATCTGTAAAATCTAGTCAGAATTGCCAGCTTCTCAGGTATAGCTAAACCCTGATCACATAAAACATTTATGAAACCATTATTGCTTGCACAAAAGCACAAACATGGGCAATACATTGAAAAATTATCTTTTGAAAAGGGAGTGCTCCTCCTCCAAACTATAATGTATAATTTGGATAGGTCCTGAAAAATCAATGATCTTTCCTGACAATCCTAGTTCATTCCCAGTGCCTGCTGCTGAAAGCGTTAGTCAAAGCCCACCTCATTCATTTTCAGGAACAGAATAAGGTAATGCATTTCTGCAGGACATAGACTCTGTTTCATTCACTGACTCTGGGTGAGCATTTGCTCACCTTGTTTCCATAGGAAGGTGATCTCAATACAGGGAAAAGTTCTTATCTAGCAGCTGGTCTAGACTGTCAGGTTCCTCCCTGCTTTTTGGCAGCAGACTTTGCACTTGTACTGACTCATTTCAGGTGAACACACTCATTCAGCAGTCAGGGTTGTAATTCAGGAAATGCTTTCCTGTTGTTATGATAGATTTTTGTATTCATTTTGTCACTCTAAGATGGAAAGAACAACTGCCTTCTGTGTAGCTTGGAGGCACTCAGAAGCTTAAAAAATAATAAAAAAAGATAATTAATAAGGACATCATGCCTCTTCTATGCTATCTGTCTGGATAAAACAGCTTTTAGTCTGAAGACAGCAGAACCTGGACTGAAGTACGTTTGGGTAGGACTCATCTCTTCAGATTTTAGATGTCTACAGTGTCCGTTTCTGTGCTGGTTATCCCACTCTCTACTAGTAGTAGCAAGAAAAGGCATGTACTTCAACAGAACAATGTCAGAAGCCAACGTGAGGATGAAGTAAGTAGTCTCTTCCAATTGACTCAAAAGAGTTGCGACTTCAGGTGGAGAAGTCTACCTTCAGGCTGCTTGTGGGTATTCACCCGAGTGTCCCTAGTTTGCCAGGAGCTTCACGGTCTCGAAAGCCTTTGTGGATGTGGCCCACCGTACAGCCAAGAAATGCGGCTATGGTTATGCTGATCAGAAGGGCAATCTGACTGCTCTCTTGCGATGCACAGAGAACAAAGCTCAGCCTCCACCTACTCCCAGCCCCACCCAGTCCCCTGCCTCCCTGCTTGCTTCTGGCCATGGAGGGTATTATAGCTTGAGCAGCTACAGAGCAATAATTACTATTTGTGTGCATTCTTTTCATTGCCGTATTTTTTAGAAGCCACTCTTGATCTTGTTCAAAGCGTGACGCATGGAGGATAACAACTCTTGGGACAAACAAATGGCACTATTTAGGAGTGTAAGCCTCACTTTCCAGCTGCATCTACATGTATTTGTACGCTTCCCAAGGCAAAGCTGGAAACCAACTTCAGCTGTACAGGGACAAGGTTGGAGGGAGGGATTGAGGGAGGGAAGGAGAGAGGAGGGAGGGAAGGAGAACAATAAGATTTTAGATACCTAGAACTGGGAGCATACGGTTAGATAACCCATACATGGCAAAAGCCAGAGACAGCCAAGGATCAGTTACACCCTGAGCCTCTAATGATCTGCTTACATCAAAAGCCCTTTCAAGGCACAGCAACATACCTGCCCTGCAAAGGCTCCTGAGCTACGGGACAATGTAATGATCCCTACAATATCCCTTCTCTTTTGTGAGTAGTTTGAGCAAAGAAAAGCAGCTGCTTTGACTCTAGTATTGCCTCATCTTAACTAGGAACAGTAATGCCACCCTATATCCTAAAATGTGCCGTGTTTGTGTGCAGAATGATTCTACCTGGGATATTTGGGCATTCCCTGCTCAGCTTCAGTATTTTTTTACATTTTTTGTTTCTGGTGCTCATTGTGCAGTTGTGTGGGAGCTGGGAAGTAATTCTCAAATCAGTTGAATTCATCTTACTTGTTTCATGAGCAGGTATTTAGATGAGCTTTGTCTCCCTAAACCTCTTAATATAAAGAGTAAACTAGATTGCCTGTGAGTGTATTGACTGTGTTAAGAATGCTGGATTGTATTGCAAAGGAGTTGAGACCTGTAATGTTATCACTCAGCAGGAATGGATCCCATCAGAAGGCACATGGCGTGCCATGACGTAGCCAGCCTTAGACCACAAAAGCAGACTTTTCTCTGTGAATTAGACAAACCACACAAAAGGCAACAATAGCTAGCATAAACACTATTTAATACTATTCACAGGCTATTGAAGAGATGGGCGTTTACTAAGAATTGCAGCAAAGCCAGTACATTGTTGTCAGATGAAAGGACGCCTAATGAACAGGAAGCATCATTCGAGCAGGCTGACAGTAACCATATAACTGCAGGATTGTGGGACTGGCATTTACCCCATGGGTCTTTACAGTCAAAAAAATAAAGAGAAATTAAAGCATAAGGAATCCTTTTTTGTAGGCACTTAAAGCCCATAAAGCAACACAAGAAAGTGTACAATTGTCTTTTCATGATTCTGTGCTTCAGCTAATCATAAAAAAGAACTTTTGGGGTGCAGTAACTATAGGTTCTGTGTCACAAAATAAACCCTGCAAACAATAGGAGATTTGGGTATTTGCAAATTACCCCAATTGAAGTAAGAGCTTTTTCTTCAGCTATTTCAAGCTATATTCTAACAATGGCTGCCTTGGTAATGTCAAGATGATAAACCCTTCTGTACTTGCCCCGACAACCAGGCTAAATCAATGTTTTTGCAGTGGTCCTACTTTATTTGCTTATGTGTTAGGGTGGAAGGAACATAATTACAAAGGTGCCCTTCTGATACAATTATTCCAACTATGTTTTCCCATCCCTATGATCATACACAGAAGAAAGCTTCCAATTGTTCCTGCTTTGTGTAGCCAACTTTTTAAATTATTCACTAAAGATGCAAGCAAGATGCTAAAACTCCTTTCTGTCGAGACTTCAGCTGAGACAGAAGGAACTCAGGTTCTTAGAGAACAAAGATCCAAGAGTAGAATTTAGTTAGCCAGAGTTTTTCTGAGTAAGACTGAAAATATTTTAAGACTGGTATGTTTCAAAATATTCTTTGGGAGACTGAATCTGGAACAGTGTCCACAGAAAGACCTCCAGGCCACTTAGGCCTGTTATTTGGCAAAAGGCTGTGATGAATAGCATAGTGTCAGGAAGAAGATATTATTATGCTCTGAAACCAAAGAACAGGCTCTGTGCAGTTTGCCACTGCCTGGGCAGGGACAGTGGAACCAGATAAATCTGTGCATGTCTGTGTATATGTTTGTGCGCCGAAAGATCAGCTCCTGAATTCTTGATTTCTCTGCACCCTGCCCCAGTAATACAGCAAGCAGTACACACAAAGGGCTGCAGGGAGGATGGATATAGTTCTCTTTACTCCCACTTTTGGACACTTCAATCGCTGAAAGCCCCAAACCAAAATTTTTGGCACTGACACTATGAGTAGGAGGCAAAGCAAGTTTCGAGTAACAGAGAGGTATATCCCATATCATGATTTAACCCCCTTCTCCACTAAATCCTAACAGCTCATTCACTAGGTGCACTGTAATAGACTTTCAGAAAAGAAAGAGAAAGCAGGTGTTGGACTGAAAACCTAAGATCCTTTTCCACACAAAACAGCTGTGAAAAGGCAATCTGTGTTGAACTGTGTTTCAGATGACTCCAGCTAAATTGCTCCCTTAAGGATTTCATTTTCTTTGCAAAAATTCAACTACTTGAAAATTAGTTCTACGTTAAAAATGCTCTGAATGAACAAATGAGGATCCAGCCAGCTCCTTACTCACTATCAGCCCAATTTACCTCACCCACGCAAACCTTTTGATATGTTCTGAATTAGAACATTGGTTATGCAGTTGACTTTACATGCTGTTTATTAACTGGCAGAGGGAGACCAAAAGAAACTCAAATTATAGCATGCTGTGCCATTACACTGTGTTTAAACATCTCCTTTATGTTTATATAAATATATTTAAATACACATTAAAATAGAGAAGATGGTTTTCACCAATAGAGTTTGAGTGACTGCTGTATCTAGTTCTAGAAGTACATAAAATACAATTATAAAAATGCATTTAACTTGAGCTGGTGAGTTGGGTAGCTAAGATTTTCTGGGCAGAACAAACAAAGTAGGATGTGAGTGAGGGGTGATCAAATGCATAGCTGATTTAGCTTTAACCACTGAGTGACTTAGTGTAGTTTATCATATACGTAAGCCTGGAAAAGGAAAACAAAAAGAAAGAAAGAAGAGAAATAGAAGTTTAATTAATGCCATGGATGCAGTATAATGCAAATCTCACAAATAGAGCATAATTGGTTTAGCAGAGGGATCCAATGCCATAAATAACCATTCATAATCATATACAATTAACATATCAATAGTTCTTTTTTGGACTTATAGTCCATAAGCTAAGTTAGTTCTTCACTAGAAAAGTTTGGCAAAACCAAGCTGTTAATTAAACACTTTTCAGAATTCAGTGTCACATTTTTACTCATCCACAAAAAAAAAAGTCTGAACCTATTAAAGTGTCCTTCTTTTCACAAGCAGAAGGACATATTTCTTTCCTATTTAATACCATATAAATCTTCAAAGAGGAGAAAATCAGCAATCTCAAGCCTTTCCATTACAGCTGGCTGTGCCCTAGTACAGTACTGGGACAAGGCAGTACAGAAGAGACATTGGCTTTTTTCACTGAATGGAGTTTGTGCCTGATTGAAGAGGACTCCATGATGATCTGAAACAACACTAAAAGAACCCACTCCTGGATGAGAGTTTATGTACTTTAGGCAATAATTATAAGAATAGGCTAAAAATTGCCTTTTCCTTGGAATTAATTAATATCTCTCTTCCATGTATATTACAATAATTTAATCCTGGTGTCTCAGGAAAAAAAAAAAAAGCTCATTAAGGAATGGCAAAGAGCCTGTAGAAGTGCTGAGAGATTTCTGAGTACTCCCAAATTAAAGGGGAATCAGAAAAGCCTTAATTCTTTGCACAAAGGCCTGAGATTTTCACCTCAAAATTGCTTCAGAGGAAGGTGGCTCTCCAAGCAGTTGAAGTCCCTGGTCTGTTTTGAACAGAAGAAGAGATGCAGACAGGCTTGCTTTCCAACTTTTCCTGGGATTTGTCTTTATTATTAACTTCACAAAACATAGCTCTACACTACAATCACCAGCTCCTTCTTGACTGATTGTTCCCTGGGCCTTCCTCTACTCCAACTCCTCTTTCTTTCCCCCTCCAAAGGCCTTCCCTCCTTATTGCCCAATCAGTTCCCACATAGGCAGAAGATCTCTGTGCCCATCTGGAGGCTTCAGCTGATGGAGAAGAAGATGACAAAATGGTCCAGGTCCCTGCCATGACTCTCACTTCCTCCTTGTTCAGACCTCTATTATGACAGTGCACAACAGTGCTGTGTTTGTTTTTAATTTACTGGTATATTATCTTTAATGAGGACTCCACTGAAAGGCCTGAGAGCAGCTCTGTGGTCCTGCATACAATGTTTTTTCTTTATATCCACACATTTTCACCCTCACCTTCAAATCAGTCAGGCAAACACACAAGGAACAACATTTGCATTTGTCTCCACTAAAGCTACTACTTTTGAGCTGACATCCATCCACCTCACCCTGAGGACCACAAGGATACAAAGTCCTGCCAGGACTCCCTCTCAAAGGAACAATGTCAAACTCCAGCATCAGGTATGTTTTAAAGGATATGATGACTTTTTTTTTCTCCATTTAATGTTGCTATATTATGTAATCAGCTTAAACACAAATGGTAGTTAGGACAGGTATCTTAGGAGTTATAAAACATTTTCTGAGCAAATGCCCCTTCTGGACTCTTTGTTTAAATGAAATGGGACTCCAAGACTAAAAAAAAGAAAAATTGAGTAATGAAATGTCACCTCTCACCCCTTAATTCTAATGTCATAGTCGGGTCTGTTGGTTTTCTTACCAACATTTCATTAACAATGCTATGGGAGGAACAGGGAGTTTGATTGATGGGACCAGTGTTACGCTAAGCTAGTTGATTATTTCATATTGGATGTCATACAAAGATATCTAATGGCACTTAAATCATTAGCTAATGTAAAACAGAGAACATTTAAAACATGAGATAATGGGTACAGATGCCGTACTAGTGCTTCCTAATCTCTGAATCAGCTGAACTTTCAAAGCCAAACTCTAAACCCAGGGTTTCCAAATTCTGCAATACCAGTTCAAAACTCACAGGCATGGAAAAACAACACCCTGCTAGTCAACACCACAGCCTTACAGCCACAGATCTCTGAGGTTAATCACTTGCTAGGACTTGATGACATTCCTCGTTAATTTAATGTGGTTTTTATCTTCAGAAGTAGAATGGCACATTAATGGAATTTATTCCACACACCTGTATTGTGTGTACTCCATGGATGAATGAAACCTCATGGGAAGATATTAGTGGCACTGAAAACAGCAAGTGCCAATGTAAATAGTATCTCTACCTCATTTTGGGCACAGGTCTGTCTTCCACCCACTGGAGAATATGAGCACAAGCCTTTCTTCAGGTGAGAGCTGGAGCGAGCTTCTGGAAAGCACTACAAGGGAATTTTGGATCCAAAAGGGGAATGAATGTGCCCAGCACAGACCTATCAGGAAAGAAAATGTTGCAGATCATCACTTGAGGGGCTGATGGGACACATGCAGGCAGTTGAGTCTGTCATACTCAGTTGGGTCCTCTGGGAAACCTACCTGTTTCTTTGCCTCCCACTGACACTGTCTATAATCCTCACCTGATCAAGGAGACCTTTCTCAACAAGTCCTGATGCTTCCCTGATGAAGTGATCTACTCAGGCAGTTCAGGCTGAAGACCATGGTGAGCACGACAAAGCGCTGTAGGTGGGTGATATATCAAAGGATGAGTGTGGGAGGGTTTAACAAGAGCAGTCACAGGTTTGGAGCAGTGGGTGAGAAATATGGCTTTGCCCATGGTGGCCCACCTGCCCAGACTTGCCGGAGGAAATTCTGCTCTGTATGAGGAGGGGAGGGAGAGTGAAGTGTCAAGAGTAACACAACTGTGGAGCAGACTGAAGAACAGGGGAGAAGGCAGCTTATACCAGAGAAGTCTCAACAGGAACATCTGAATTTAAAATTACTGAAGCTGAAAGAATTTCTGCATCCCAAACGAAAGGGAAGGGAAAAGAAAAGGCTTTCTGAAACACTGGTTAACTGTTAACCATGTATTACTGCTAGCTGCAACTACACATGAACTGATTTTATACTCAGGTAAGAATTTCCCCCACTCCTGGGCTGGGGTCAGACTCAGAGCCTTTATTTCATTGCAGCTGGTATGTGGGCAACACAAGAGAGTACTTCTTCTGCTGCCCCTAACAATCAGGGCTAAGGGCTATTCAGCGAGAGCCCTTCGACATCCTAACCCTGGCTCTGGGACGGGCCATTTTGAGCACTTCTGTTCAGACCTTCCTTTTGTCCTAACTTCCTTTCCTTCTTAGGACACTTTTTTCTTTTTTTTTTTTTTCCCCAAAAGACACTGCACAGTCCAGAAATTCTCTGCTCCTTGTGTTGCATGTCTGGAATCCTAACAAGTCAAACCACAGGAGTTAAGCCAAAAATCTGAATGGAGACAATTAAATTCTTCAACACTTGCAAAAATTAAGGAGTCATAATTTATACTGACTTTAAAATCCACCCCATCTGTTAGTACATTTCTAACAATGTGATTTGTCACAGTAAAAAGTAATTAAATGAAATGTATAAAAACGAGTCTCATACTGGTTTATGCATAAAATATATTTTATTATAATTAGTCACCTGAACAAAAGATGATGAAGCAATTATAACTGGCAACATTTTCAGACTTTAAACACACAGCAAATGTAACACAGACAAAATATTTTCTCCATAAAGAATTGATTCACACAGAATATTTAACAGGGAAACCCAAGTTTTATTTAGGTAATCCAATTGTATTCAAGGAACAGAAAGTTTTGTGAAAGGACAGCAGTTATGTGCAGTGTTGGGACCTGATTCAGAGTCAATTAAAAAGCTCCTGCTGATTTCAGTGGCTTTCAACCAGCTTCCTCAGTGTGCCACTGTGCTGAAGAGCTCCCTCACTGAGCCAATAGAAGGAATCAATGGTCTTTTACATTAGGAGAAGAATAACCCACCCGGATTAAATTGATCTCACTGGCTCAACTATGTAAAAAGTTCACATTAAAGCTGCCCATTATCATATGAATAATCAAACCCTTCTAATGCTGCTACTCTTTTTACCATTTTCATGTTATCTTGTTGGGTTGTTTTGGGATTGGTTTTTTTTTTTGACTTGACACTTGCAGACACACCTGTAGTATTTTATTTCTGAGCTACAAAACAGAAAGCTCTTTGATTCAGTGTAATACCTTCAGCTGTGATATTTTATTCTTTGTGTTCACAGCCTAAACAAGAAACTTTGAGAGGAAAAAAAAGGAACTTTATAAATATAGTACTAACCATATGTAATGAAAATCTTGCAGGGCAGAGAGATGGGATTCATGCCATAAGCAGAAACAGCACTAAAAGCAGAGAAACAAAAAGAGCATCCAGAGAGGGAATGGTGAGGAGATCAATTTCTAACCTGACTCAACCAGAGGGAGACTGTCCTTGTCAGTAATTTAGGAAGAGCCACTGGTAGTTGCTAAACAGCCTCCTCCAAGGGAGCTGCTCTTTGCACCATCACAAAAGAAACAAACAATCAGACAAAGTCATTTAGGGTCAGAACAGATAAAAATGTCTGTCTTTCTGATCTTAGAATGAATTTCTAATATGTCTCAGAGACTTAAATCTCCTTCTTCCCTTTCCTGCAGCTATAGTATTTTAAGTTTTTTCTTCTTTTGGGCAATGAGGATTTTGTTTATAATATGGAAAATACAAAATCCAAAGAAGTTTTGTCTGAATTCCTGGAGGGAATTTCTTTCCTTATTTACGTCTCTTAAACTAAGAATTTAAGTTATGCAAATCTAAGTTGCCAACTTTATATTATGCTTGTGCATGTTCTTTGTTTCTTTAATCAACCCTTACTCCTGTCATGTTGAAAAAGGACAAAGTACAATAAACAAGAATCAAGTTTTCCAGAAAGTAGCACACAATCCTTATTATTGTTCCTTGCCATCCTTCTTTTCTACCTATTTATGCCCCAAATCTAGCTAACCAATATTGCCCACAGCTAAGAGCACTGTAGCCCCGAACACTGCCATAATATTGACTCTGAAGTAGTAAAAGAATAAGTGACATTGTTCATAACTCAAACATCACTACCATACTTCACTTCCAACATTTAAAAATAAAAAACAGAACCCCAAAGCCTTCATTATTTAAGTTAAACAATGAAACTGTTACTGTGTCGCTTGAAGCCCTGCTTTGCTCCCAGTGTCCCAGAACTTTTTTTCCTGAAGAGTGATGAAGAAAATATTTTATAAGACACAGACACATGCAAAACACAGCCTCTTTAGATCAGTTCCAGGATTACAGGTCCCCATGAAATGAAGGATGAAAGAGGGAAAGAACTATGCCAGGAAAACATGAGAAAAAGCAGTTTCATCTTTCTGTCAAGGTAAGTTACAAGGAGGCAGCTTTAAAAGGTGGTAATTTTCTTCACCTTCGTTGTTACCTGGGAAATGCCTAGAATAAAGAAGAAGAAAATGTGAAAATGCCTCAGCCTGCACAAGCAAGCCAGAACAGTGTTGACAGAATTACAGAAGTTGCCTAATTAGTTCCTTCTTTGCTAATATCCACCCTAAGAACTTCACTTTAACTGGTAAACAATCAACAATTCAGGGAGAGAAGCTCAGGAGCTAAATACCAAATCTGAATGCTCTTCTTTCCTACTAAGGGTCACTTGCCACCAGAGCTGCTCCCACGGGCAGCAGGGGCAGGTTTAGCAGTGGGGCAGCTCCCCGTGCCACAGAGGGGGCAGCCCAGGAGCAATGTCAATCAGCCCTACAGCCTCCCCAGGGTGACCCTCCTCCTCCCTCTCTTCCACCAGCGTTTGGGAGAGGAGAGGCGTACCTTAACCTTGATTTTTTGATTTCCTTTTCTTAAAGGGAACAGGAATTGCTGTGTATGTCCACGTGTGGGATATTTGCTTTCCACACAGCCCCACGAGGAGAGGGGTGGATGCCACTACTGTGCTATTCCTGTGAGACCCACACTAAAACCAGATGTGACAGTGATCAGCAACTGGATCTCTTATGTGTCTTGAATGTATACGCACATGACTTGCAAATTAAGGCTCATTTCTTAGCATATTATAATTGATAAAATCCCAGTCTAGAGTTTACACATCCAAAGAAACAGAAATTATTATGATTTACCTTTTTCCAGTTCTTCCATTTAAACAAACAAACAAACAAAAAAAGAAAATTTTCATAAATCCACTTTTCTAAAACAGAAACGAATTCCAGACCCCTAAAATGTCCCAGTGACTTGATAGAAACTATTGTGCATGTTATTCTCTTCCTTAGAGGAATAACAAAAAAAGTCATACAACTCACAAAGCTTCCCCAATTCATTGCTATACATTTGCATGTACATTTTATTCCCATTCTTCTACCTTTTGTGTCCCCTAGATGGTTAACTCCACAGGGAAGAGATTATAACTTTTCTTTCTTATATAGTTCTATGCATAATGGTCCCCTACTGGTTCTTTTGGACACCACCATAATATAAATACAAATATTTACTACCACTGCTAACACCTAGAAGAATTATGCCTTATATATGTGCAGCCATAGTCAGTAAAATTTTACAGATCCTGGTCCAGTAAATGCATGTGAATTGCTGTTCTATATTGATCAAAATGTGAGTGGTACCTGTAAGACCTGCAGCCATACGGGTTAGTTGTTCTAACTCCTCATTTGCCATAATTATCAGGGCTCTATATCACTGCTAACCTATACATGCAATAGGTTAAGTGCTGCACACTGGGTGAATAATATTTGTTTTCACAGTACTCACCATTAACGGGAAGAGAAATTATAACCTGTGTCCAGCAAGCTCTCTGCCTGGGAATCCTCTTCCCTTTCATTTGCAGAGTGGCACACTAAAAGCTGGCAAGACAGACTTTATGCAAAGCCCTTCTGCAATAAATGTAAGACACAAGGGACTACTTGTAAATGACTGATTTTCTCCTTTCTGCTCAGTTCCTAGCTATATATTATATATTATGGTCTGGTGTTACAGGGAGATAATATATATTTGTCACATGGTAAAAGTTTTCATGACTGCTGACTCCACTTTGCACACTTAAATCTATGCTTTTTTCTAACACACGCAGGCACACGTGTCCTTTAAAAGTCAAGCGCAAATGAAATACAGTATCAAATGAAAATAATATTATGGCAGGTGTCTCAGTTCCAGACTGTTTTTCTTCGATTGATAGCAAGATTTTACTCCAGGATATAAGAAGTCTGTCTTACCAGTAAATACTGTATTATACATGGTTTAGGTATATACAAAGTTTAGGTAGAACAGCTGCATGAACAGCAAGGGAATTTACTTTCTCCTTTCATCTCTGAAATAGGTCCATTTCTGAAGTACAGCTACTCTTCAGTTCTGGAAATTGAGTGGCTGTTCTTAGACACTTTCTTGCCTGCCTAAAAACAGAGGCAGATGGGTTGTGCTTGGAGTGTCTTGAGACGGTGTGGCTGATTTGGTCTTCTCTGGAGGCTGCCTCAGGCTGAGGTTATCTCACCACCAACCACAAAAGAATGACTGGACATCCTTTTGTCTATGCTATCTCAGTGGTTTTCTGAGTGTGTGGCAGGCTCTGTTCCTAAAAACAAATACAGAATCTGGACCTGCTGCTATGACAGAAGTGCCAGGTGCTGTGCTCCTATCTGGATGCCCTCAGGCAGCAGAGAACACAGTGTAGTACATGGATTTTGCACAGTGCATAGACCTGAATGTGAGGAGAAGAGGGAGAAGATTATGGGCAGTTTCCTTCTGCTTGGCAGCAAATATCTGCGCCAGCTCTCTCTCCTGACCTGTCGATGGCTGCACATGAGATGACTGCTCTGAAATCTCATCTCAGTCAAGGGAGGGAAATGCACACTTTTTAGAGAAGTATTCATTTAGATCTATGTTTTGGGATCAGATAAATCTCTTAAACAGATTCTTCATGTTTCTCTTTGGTCTCTAGGTAAATACCACTAGCTAGCACGTAAGTTTCACAGGGAAAAGTGTCCTTATGAACATGCACTGTTTTTGTCATCCACTTCTCAATTGAGACCTATACACCGGCCTGGCAAAAGTGCTGTGATATGAGCTGATTTACTCAAGCAGCACAGGTTTCTTGCTTTTTGCCATTTGTTCCATCCTCGTCCTTAAACTGCCATCAAATCCTGCTGCCAGTTCTTGTATTTCCTGTTGCTTCCCAGACAAGGTTTCCTTTCTCTTCCTCACAGTTTTATTGTATTAGTCCATGTACAGCGAATTATGCCATGAAGTTATCTAGAGTGTACCTCAGGTGTTGATACCACCCCAGGAAATATCCTCAAATACATATTGATCCAAAACAAGACTGAAAATATGATTTTTGTACCAAGTTAGATCTGCAGCTTGAGTGAACAAATGAACATGGTTGACTTTTAAGTAGTGAACCAATTTCTTTGTTCTGCCTAATGGCAAACCCATGCATTGACTGCTTGATCCATATCTTTGATTCAGCATACAGAGTAACAACTTTTGGCTTTTCCTTCTGCTAATAAGGAAAAATTCAGATAATTGGTGTCTGTCCAAAATTACTAAATATCACTTAATTTTACCATAGGCTGAATTCAGCTTCCTGCTCAATTTCTCAAAGCTAGAGGGACTTGGCTGCACTATTTTATTAGCATTTCATTAGCACATCTAGAAGACTGTTTTTCAACATTTTCAACCTATAATTTGAGGGGACTTTATCTGGAAAATAAAGTTATCTCCTACTTTGGTGACAGAGGCTGTGTCCTCACTGACCTTTGGCTGTGTGTTGCGAGGCTCCCAGAGGTGGTCACAGACACCCAAACTGGGTGGGGCTGAGCATGTGCCGGGGCTCCTGGTGGGGCTGGGAACTGTGGGCAGCAGACACAGGCATCACGCCTCGGGCTGGAGTCAGAGTGCAGCCGGGTGGGTACACGCCATGCATGGGCACTGTGGGCAGCACGCCCAGGTCCTCTCATCTAGACACGGCCAGTGGCTTAATTAACAGCTAAATAAAAGTTAGGCTGAAATTTTAATGCTCCTTGAGTACTTCCACAGTTTGCTGGCAGCTTTCCTGGCCTGTGTGAGGGTAACCCATGCACAGACCACCTCCAGCCTGACACGGCCGCCTAGCACAGCTCACAGACGGGTTGCTCTGGTAGGGTTCACAAGCTGAGAGGTGCACAGGGTCACATTACCTGCTTTGGGGCGTCTTACCTGGCCTCCATGGCCTCTCCTGTAGGTCCTCGAGGCCAGGTCCTGTAGGCTTGTGTCATACGTCACACAGATGTCTTTGACTTTCTAAGACACCTGAAATCACTGTAGACTTCCCTGAGTAGAGTCACTAGGCAATTTTATCCATCTCCCTGCACACAGGGATGGTAAAAGACAGTTCCTGCCCTTCAGAATCTCAGCACTGAACACTGCTACGTGCACGAACATGGCAACAGGATCAAAGTGATGTGCAAATATTCAGCCTTTCACACTCTAGGTGTTACTGAATTAGTACTATGGGACCAACCAGGAGCCTCAGCCTTGGATTAGGACTTGGTTATACCAGTACTGTACAGACTGCATAGAGACTAGCAATGTCTTTGCTCCAAGGAAAAGGCACAACTTGGAGATATAAAAGGAATCAGTGTTGATTGACAATCTTGAGATCATCACACCAACCCTTAGAGATACTGCAAAAAGTCCGGGAGTACCTGTGTACAAATATTGCATGGAAAAGACAAATATTTTGCCCAGCCAAAACCAGTGGGGAGCTACTTAAAATAAAGACGAAAGTTTGGAAGACAACAGGTTATGAAAGCCCTTACCAGTGAAAGCAAACAATTTTTGTGCAGTAAAAAGGAGCTAGTGAGTCAAAGAGAAGCAAAAATGCCTGCAGACCTGTCTAGGTGGGAGCAGGGCAAAAAAGAATTTCTCATGTTCACAGAAAAACATTTTGCAGGATCTACCTGGAAAAGCTGTGCTGCTTGGGATACAATCTTTGTGCCATAAGTTGCCTTCCTCTTGAAAATAAGTAAGTATTTTTTCCTTTTTTTCTTCATCCCCCTTCTCTCTGTGTCCTTCTCAGGAAAGTTCGCTGCAGAGAAATGTTGGATTAAACAAATTCCCTGGTCCAAGTGGTAGGGCGCAGATTTTGCTCCTCTTCTCTGAGATGGGGCAGAAGCTTCTGGTCCTCTTACAAGCTGTCATGCCTATAAACATTTGTGCTTTCAAATAAAAATATTGTTAAAATGAAACCTATATTTGTGTTTCCTGTATTGCTGGTCTTAAAAGTAGACAGGTACCACAAGGCCAATAAAAAGAGCTTAGAGAGTGGTTTCTCAATCAGGTTCCATTTCTGCTCCCACTACACTGACACAGAGATTTCTCCCAGGGTATTCCAACAACAAACAAATGTTAATCACTGACATCCTTAAAAATCTCAAACTCTTCTGTTCTCAATATGTTTCGTGAACATTTCCTAAAAATAGAAATTGCTACTATTGTAGCTCCCTTCCACTTTTACCAACGCATAGACAGCCTGGCAAGGAGAGACACATTGTCAGTCACCCACTCCAACAGCCTCTATCACACGGGCAATGTGACTTTCCTGAATACATTCCTGTTTGGATTGGAGCAGATTTTAAAAAACCCAAACAAACAAAGAAGCAAACTGTGAACTTCACACACATGACTTTTAGCTTAGGATTGTGGAAACCATTATATGTGGAGGATATCGCCGTCTGCATGAAAAGCAATGGCTCCTCTGCTTTTGTCTGAAAAAATCAGACAGTTTTGTCAGAAACGAGACGGAAAAATAGGTCTATTTTTAAAGAAAATACATCAATGAGGTGTACTTCAGTCAGAAAAAAAAAGAGCAGCCATTTGATTTCCATGAATACTGCTCATTCAAAGCCTGTAGTGAAGACTTCCTAGTTTGCCAGACAGTTGGTGGAGTCAGCCATGCCAAACTTGGCACATATTTAAGAGATATACAAACACAATGGATTAGCGGTATTTATATTTCACCCTTCACCTCTCACGGGGGTCACGTTCTCAGAAGAAGGTGACATCATTGTGAAACTTTACCCTGCTTAAGCCCCAAGCAACATGTCTCCTTATTTAAAGATCAGATTATCCCTCCTTCATTGTTTTGCATTTGATTTTGTTCCTTTTCTCCATTCTGGGGAAGGGCAGCTCACTATTTTGAAGAGGTGATGGAGCATTTCAGGATTTAAGGAGTGAAAGGGAAGAGATTGGTTTGGATTTTCTGCCTCTCTTTTGTGTGCTCTGAAGCTCAATATACTTAGAGTGGTGACTGCAGGTACATGGGCAGAAGAAAGCTTTTGTGCTCTTGTAAACCCCAGCGTTTGCTAGGACTATACCTCTTTAGTCAGACAACAGGAAAGAAGTTCAAACAGCTTTTTAGCCACTTTCCATTTCAATGGGCGTTTATTAGCAATAGCACTGAGTCCCAGAAGACAGCATTTTAAAGTGCTGATAAGGAGTTCGATGCACACACAGATAACGCAGTGCAAAGAGCAGTAATGACTATGGATGGCCCTGTTTAAAAGAAAGCTGGAGGACTACGTCTTGCTCACATCTGAGTTTATAATTTTCCATAAATGGTAGCTGGGTATTAGCATATGGGAAACAACAGCAATACTATTACTTCACTAGGCAGTTTCTTACTTCACAATGCTCAGGCAAACTCCTCAACTTCATCAGGTTTGTAAACTCTGAATAACTGTGGAAAACACCTATCTTTCTGTCATCTTTATCTAAAGTAGTTTGCATAATAAGGAGAGCAAATCTGAACCTCACATCATGAATCAAAGGAGTTTCCCACGTCAGGATTTTTTAGCAATTTTTAAAAATATTGCTAATATAAATTCATTGTATTTTATATTAATGGATGTGACAAACACAGCAGATACAGTAATTTCGGGAGAAAACAGTTTCAAAGAAATATGGTAAAGGAAGTGACTCAGTGAGATATTGGCAATTCTAAGGGGATCTCATGTCATTGACCATATGGAAGTGACAAAGTATCACCTCAATGCACTGTTCAAAGATTAATATGAGAATACTGTCATCTTGAATGTCTGTGGAAGGCATGGGTTGTAATTATGTGAATATTTTGGATACTGTCTTCTTGCTAAAGGTGGGTGAATACTGTCATGAATGTTTGATCAGACATTTAACTGGATTTACTTCTGCCTCATTCACACCTCTTTTACATTTACTTTCCAAGAACTACAGTGTATTTCAATTTTACTGGTATTAAAAAAAAAATCCAAAAAACCCAACAATCAAAACAAACAAAAAAGCGCAGCAAAGTTCAAGGTCACATATTTAAGTATTCCTTTAAAAAGGCATTATAATTTAGCATTCACGACAATTTGTGCTAGAAATACTTGTATAATTACTTAATTTGAGCCAACAACAAGGTTTGCAATTGGGAAAAAAACCCCACAAACCAGCAAACACAAAACAACAAAAGCTAGGAGTGCCCTTAAAAAAGCACCTGGTTTCATGGTTCTGTCCCATCTTCTCATTGGGTCAGTCACAAAGAAGGAATTAAGACTGGGGAAACCTCCATATGCATTTAGATTCTGGTCTCACTCTCACAGAAGTCAGTGATAGAACTTCCACAGATTTCAACAGTGCTGCATCAGAACTTCCCAAAAGGTAAAATACTTCTTTAAGGAAGGCAATGGAGGAAATTTCATGACTTTGCCATGTTTCAGTGTTTGATAGTGGGCAGGTATTTCTCTGGCAATTTCCATTTTCTATATTAATTTTTGGAGTATCACCTGGTTTACTATTTTTACTCCCTATAAGTAACACAGGGCTTTCTCTGAGTCTTCAGGGATTTGATCTTAGAGAGCTCCCAAGATTTGGTTTCTCTAGGCAAAGAAGTTGTTTTGCATTGCTTCCACCTGAGCATCCAAACTGTGTTCAAAGAGAGGGGAAGGTAAAATTAGGAATGACTCAGCATGTTATGACATCTCTTTGAATTAATTGTAAGGGGAGGGCAAAGACAGCCCTGTCTGGTGAAGAACACCTGACCAGGCAGCAGCTTTATTTTAGCTCATGCACCTTGTCTCTGCTCCACCCTGTAGAAATTACTATAGAGGGGCAACGTTTGAGGATACTTCTGAACTACAGCTTTCATCCATGGAAATCAATCTAGCACATGCATGTTTACATCCGTACGTGTAAGGAAGGATGGATCTGGCTTTTGGGTGTTCCTGAAGTACCTCTTGTGAGGTGTATCCTCCTTACCCTCTGTCAAAGCAGAACTGAAGGAATGTGACCCCCTTGAAAATGCAGACACTCACAGACAGTGAGGGGGTCTTGTGCTTGTGACTCGGAGCTGCACTCAGGAGTCCTTCGACTCTTCATACTGCACTTCATTTTCAGAAGGAGTAAAATCTTGCAGATGGTAATGGCTGCAACATTAGCTGTGAGAATCTAGCACTTGTGAAAACAAAACCTTGCCTTCTATGTTGCAATGTAATAAAAGACAAAAAAACTTACCCACCCATGCAAAGAAACAAACCCAAAGGAACACAAAACCTAAAAACACCTGAAAATGGCTAAATTTCTAATGACTGGTTGAAATATTAACCTCTCTTTGTCCAAAGTGATCTTTGATACAAAAGTTTGGGAAGATGCACAAGGAGAATCTCCCAGTGGTGATGTTGGAAAAGTGAGAAGTTCAATTCAGACTGTAATCAAACATGGAAATTTTATTCTAGAGAAATGCTAATTCTCCAGAGAACATGATAGCTGTTGCCGATAAATACACTGCCAAGGCCTGACATACTCCAGTTCAAGTAACCCACCCATCCATCACACATACGCATACACTTCAAGGCTTCCTAAATTCTGTTTCCAGGGCCTGATCCCTGAAAGACTGAGGAACACAAACAACCTTGCTACATGCCAGTAATCCCATTATCAGGCAGGATCAGGCCCTGGTACTGAACATACCATCTCCCTGGTTCTAATCAAAATGCTAATGGCTTACACTTCATTTGGGTTAAGCAACAAACACCAGGAATATTTTGAGATTTCATACTCACAGAATTGAGAAATCTTCGAGGTTGTTTGTCAAAAAGGGGTTGCATCATTATATTTTTCTGCATTCCAATTGTGTTAGCTATGTTAATGTATGACAATTTATAAATCATGCTTTGTTCCCAAGTCCTTCTATGTTTTTTACAAAAACATCTCTATCATTACATTTGCATTTTAAAAGACTGCGGATGTTATACTTACAATGGGTATTATTTACATTTCAGATTTCCATATATCTGCACCAACTGGCTTTGCTGGATCTCTGGTACAATCATACTTTCCATTATCCATCTTCTTCTGCTACAAAGATAATTCACGTTACCTCCAGACTTTGCTAGACATGCTTTGTATAACAACTCATGTCTTACTATCACCCGCAAGTTTGGCGGCTCCTTAATATAGCACTTACAGAGAGGGTGCACTACATATTGATCTAATTAAACGTTTCTGAATCAGGACAACAATAGTAATGGGATTAATTATTGTAATTTGTGCAGCAGAAGTATATATATAAAGAGGCAATTTCCCCCCTCCCTGTATAGCCAGCAGAAAATGAATTTCAGACATTAGGACCTGAGAGACCAGAGAGCTACAGCTGCTGAGCTAGTGTCCCTCCCATAGTCCTGGCCAGCAGCTCTGACATCCTTGCACAAAGTAATCACAGATCACAGCATTTAATCACTGAAAACAAGCACTCCAGAGGACAGCAGTGTCAATATCCCACTCTCTCATTATCTGTTTGGATTGCACATCCACACTGTCAGATAAACAGAGTGGAAAATTAAGATTAAAAATATGGTAATTTCATTTCAGGCAGCAGGCACCACTCACTGCCCCTATTATGCTATTGATTACCTCTGAATTCAATTTTTCTTTCAATGCAAACTTTAATCTGTTTGCTACCCAGCAATTCAACTCCCCAAGGGCTATTTGAGAGTAAGTAACCATTTAATCTGATGCTAACTGAAAAATCACCGTCCTTAATGAATTGTGTAAATCATTCAGCTCTAAAGCACCTTTGACTTCTATTTCATTTTTTATTTTCTACTCAATATAGGAAGGGATCGGCGTGTGAATAATTACAAAGTAGCAAGTATTTTTAAATAGAGCAAATATGATAAAAACCCTATTATAGTGGGGCATGTGTAATGAACAGTACTTTTTAATTTCAAAATAGCTATTCATTAAAAAAGAATGGGAGATTAAAAAGAGAGGCTCAAAGCTCAAGGTAAAAGTTGATAGACATTGTAATTACATGGTTAATTTCAAAGATTTATATGCTGTTATGATTTAAAAGGAATTTTTATGACCTGACATTTTCATTTGAGAAGATTTTTTATTTAAAATTAATCTTCTAGCTCCTATTCTTAATTATTTCTTGGCAAGCGATAAATGAGAATACAAAAAATGCCCTATATCAAATTTTCAGCAGAATAAATGCATGTGAATTTGTGAACAGCAATAAAGTGGTCCTACTTTCCGTAGTTGAATCACTTTACATTGAAATCCAAGGCTAAAATAAATTCTTTGTATATGGAAATTATTGACACTTTTAGGAAGGCTCTCAAACTGCAGATTCACACTCTGCTTTTTATTTTCCCAACTAAGAAATTCAGGACTCTTTAGCTAAGTCGAAATTGCCTTTCTACTTTGCAATTCAGTTTTTGGCACACCTTTCCTCCTCCCCAACTTTGATGGGTTTTTTTTTCCCAGCTCCCGACAAAGAGACTGGCAGTCCTGGGAGGGACTTTGTCACCCAAATTTCCTGCAGCCTTGGCGGCATGAGGGAAGCCGGGCTGACTCAGGCCAGACACACACTCAGGTGCTTGTTTGCAGCCTGGCTTGTGAAGGAGGTATATCCCAGTCCTGGGCTCATAGGGCCAAGGTCTGTGGATGATGCCCTCTCCACACACACAGGGTTTTTCCTCAGAGCTGGCACAAAACTGGGAGCTCAGCTACAGGCAGTGCCACCACAGAGTCCTTCCCTTGACACTGGTGACCATGCCTTTTGTTGTGACTTTGCTGACCATGCAGGGCATGATATTAAAGCGCCTTGGAACATCTCGAATTTTCCCAGCACCAAGGGAGTGCACCCAGTGCTAACATGCAGTGGTCCCAGTCCTCTCTCCACTGGGTCCCACATAGGATGTGGGATGTAGGGTGCAGGCGTGAGATGCAAGACATAGGGCACAGGATGAGGGATGTGGGTTGCAGGATATGGGGTGTGGGGTACAGGACATGCGATGCAGGATGCTCTCTCCCTCACAGTGCAGCCAGGGGAGGGGAAAAGCAGCACACTCCAAAATGCATTTCCCTCTAAGACAGCTGTGTGGACAGCCACAACAAGAAGTTTGAAGGCAAGCCCCCACTTTCAGTCCTGGTCTTGGCTCTTGCTCTGCAAAATAGATTTGGCAAAAACATGTGGGGATTAAGGGCTTTTTGCATGTCACCCACCAGAAAGTGCCGGTTTGCCCTGCCATCTCTCCACAGACACCCCAAATCCACATGGCCCCAGTGCTCTGCACTGAGCACTGCCCAGAGCACAGGCTCTGCCTCCCCAGTGCTGCACAGAGGGAGCTGGATACAGCTGAGGTGGGGGCTTGCTCCCACAGCATCTGCACCCCAGCAAGTGGGAAAAGCCAGCTCCTGCTGCACTGCTTTGCTCAGGAGAGCAAAGTCAGCTGACAGGCACATAGGAAAATACATTGCCCCTGTCACTGTGCTGGTATAAAACCTCCAGGAGCATCTGGCTGCCTCCAGCCCCAAAGAGATGGTGGTGGGCATGGTGACAGCAGTGGCACTCAGGGTACCACAGCAGGTTCCCTGTGGCCCCGCTGTGTGCTCACAGGTTTGCATGTATCCACATGCCCTCAGCATCCTCCCACCTTTGCACACACTCATCACAACACATGCAGGGTGATCGGTATGTGATAAATCACAAAGGTGCATACTTAATTACCTTTTTATGCCTTCCAGACACAGTCACCTGCGTTTTCTGTCCTCTCTCATATTCTTCTGTTTGTTGGCCTTGCTCTCCTTATTCCCAAGCACAAAACAGCTAAAACCAGCTCCCGTTTATTTATTTTTATTTTTCATTCAAACCTCTAGGTAAAAATCCCCTCCTTTCCCACAAAATCCCTAATTATGGTTATAGGGCTGCAGTACTTTAGGGCCCCAGCTAGCCCAAGAAGCAACCACTGCCAGCACCACTACCATGTCTCCTGCCACCAGACGACATCCACCTCCTGACTGCAGCAGTCATTAGATTGGGAATGCTGTACAGAAAGCTACTGTAACTTCACTGAAACTTGCCCATCCTTGCATTAGTCCTACTGACTACTGTTGGACCACAATAGCCAAGGCTCAGTGTAGGGCTTGCTTGGGACCAGCTCGAAGATTTTCTGTGAGGTAAATTGAGAGTGGAGAGGTTTCCACCATTGAGGGGAGAATTTTTCCTTTCCTGTGTGATGCTTGCTCGTCATCCTGGAAATTCCTGAGCTTCCCTATAACATAAAATTATGACAACATGATGTATGGTGAAAATTTTTAAAGGGGGAAAAAACCTATTCATGTGGTTTAGGTGCACTCTCGGTTTTGCTACAGGTACTGTACAGAGTTGAAGTCTTAAGGCTACTGACATGAAGAAAGTGTTGCCAGTGTTTACAGAGCCCCAAGTCATCTGGCTTTAGAAGCAGAAGACTGGAGTGCCAATAATGTTATTAAAAACCCTCTGCAATTGTTCCAAAATATTTCTTTAATAGAAGGTAGCATTTACAGAATAGTCCGTGTTGGGGCAGAGTATAAAGATTTTGCTGGCACTTGTTTGGTAAAGGATGCATTAACCCATGTCTTATGACCCAAAGCATGATTGAAAAAAAATGATACCACACAGAAAGTATTTCATGGAAACAGCCATACTGGAAGCCTGTGTGCACTGCAGGTCTGCCTGACAACACACCGGTCTAGAAGAGCCTTACTCTTCCATTACAAACACTTTCACATAATCAGAGACACATGACTCCTAAGATTTAAGCTGAATTCTGAGCAGTTTTGTACTACAGTTGCCAAGAGTGTCTTTTTAAAAAAAATTTTCTAACAGTGGGACTAAAGTACCATTAGAGCTGTTATCTGTGTGTCTCAAAAATTCACATCATTACATACGGACAGAAAGAGACCTTATATAAGCATTTTGCAACACTTAAATACTTATATATATATATAATCAAGTTCAGTTCAGAAAAGTCAGTACAAAGTTCATTTCCATGATGGAGATTTTCTTCCTAAATTACTTCTGAATATAAGACTTAGGCTCCTCAGGCCCTAGGCAATTCACATTTTTCTAATTTAATCCCCAAAACTGTAAAATTATCAAAACAATCATCTGACCTGTACTTAACCATAATTTACCCATGTTGCAGAATTTTAAAATTTGGTCTCCATTTGACAGAAAAATAAAAATATGTAAGTATGTAAGCATGCATACACACGGTAAATGTACAGATTTATACATATACCATATGTATCCACGAGAGAGAAACACTGAACGGTGCAACACATACTACAAATATGCTGTATGTGCCTATTTTCTTTCACGGGTGTCACAGTAACTTCTGCTTACACATTAAACAGGTGCTACATACACTGAACATATTTTGTATGCATACCCTGGGTATCTATCGAAAGCTGAAATAATTGCTGTGAAGGGAAAATTATGTTCTCCCTCCACCTTGTTTCACGTTGTACAGAAATGATCGCCACACAGACAAGGAGGGGGCTGTCTGCAGCTTTTGCCAGCTGAGGAGAGGATCTGATTTCTGGCAGAAAGAAGAAGGTTGCTAAACTGTCCCCGCAAGCTACCACATCTCGTCATAATTTTTTGTGCTTGTGCACTGCAGAAGACAGTTCCTCCTCAAAGCAGGGCTTGGCTTTTTGTGACTTGAATTTTGTGCCTCCTCAGGACCCCCTTCCTCACCTCTCCCACTTCCACATTTCATAATCTGAAAAACAAGACCAAATCCAAGGTAATAGATTTGTGCTTTTCAGGCGTATCAGTTCCTCATCTGATTTAGCAAAGCTTATCTAGTCAAGAAGCAGCTGAGAGCCTCTGGGCAAAGCCCCTTTTAAACTGGGACCTCTTACCAGCAGCAGCAGCAGCAGCTTGCAGTTTTGTGTGTGCTTTGTTGGACTCCAACCCCCTCACACACCAACACACATGCAGTCACCCTTTCAATCCTACACACACGCTTGCCATAAAAACAGACACATGGAAGGGGGCTACCTGCCACCCCTCATGTGTCTCTTCCAGACATGATCCTGTAATTTTCACAGCATCCAGCAGCCATGACTTTTAGCAGCTTGGCTAAATGTGTAGCCCCAAACACCAGATTGTGATAGTTTGTTTTGTTTTGTTTTGTTTTGAAGTGGTTCTTTTACACTCTGCACACACATGCAGGGTTATTCCAGGGAGCTCAGCATTATGGGGTGGTTGGGATGTCCGTGCAAGGGCTCACTGTACTGGCACATTTGCACTGGGGCCAAAGGCCTATGTCCCCATGTGGCAGGTTTGCCCCTTGCAGAAACAGTGAGAAAACTTCAACCCCTTCCTCAGACTTCTCTGAATTTTCATGTATCACTGGTGTGATGTGTAAAGATCATCTACTAGCCAGAGACCCCTGATGGAAGTTCCTACTATCTGCAGTACCTAGACACAGACGTAGTGAATCAGGGCAGGCTCACAAAACCCCTCTGCACCTCTGTCACTCAGCCTGAAACAGGGCTCTTGGAGATGGCATACAGCACCAGTTTGGGTTAAGGGTCCCACACTTTAACCTCGTAGCCTGAAAGAGGTACCAGGTTACCTTCCTGTCTTATTTCAGCTCAAGCATAATAGGAAAATTTGTTTGTGTGTGCGCACAGTTCCCTTTATTTGTCCTTCATGATTTCTCCTCTGGGAATACAGAAGAGTCCATAATGGACCCCCTTCATTACAGTGGTCAGTGCTGATGGTCTGTCACAGATGCAGAAAAATGCATGTATGCAGAGTAATTTTAAATTCATATCTTTTACCACACTGGTGCTGAAAAACTGCCTCAAAAGCTGTTATGATCCATCATGGCAATGAGCACTTATGGAGTTTTAAATCCACAAATTAGATGTTGTGCACAGGAACTAGAGGCAATTACGTTCAGCTCAGTGCATAGATCCTCAGCCCCACAAATCCAGTTTCAGTCTACGCCTCCTGGTACTCTAAACCCCAGCATTTGCTTGTTTATGTACCTATTTATTTACAGCTAGGGATGAAGCTACTAAAACCATACATATAAATAAAACTGATAAAGAGAGATAAAGAAAAAAACTCTGTGTGAACTTCGGTCTATAAAAACGTTATGCTTTCTCAATATTATAGTTTTTGAAATAGCAGAGACCACAGATGCTCGTGCACACACATACACACACACACACACACACACACACACAGCGTCACAGACTCAAACTTCTCAACACAAAGAAAATCCAGAAAAAAATCTTGCACTGAAAGTTGAGCAAAATTTCACTTTTAAAAACTCCATCTGGATCAGAACCTCACAGCTTCAATATCTGCAGACTTAGCATATTTTTATGCCTACTGTAACTCTCTGCAAAATTGATTTATTTAGAAACATCTACAGACATTTAAAGGCAAAAGAATAAAAATCATACCACAGAAGAAAACATCATCAGACTGTATTTTTTGCAAGGGTTTATATAGTTAGCTAAATTCCTGGGTGTGCCACATTGTCACCCAAGACCATGCAGCGTGGAGGAGAATTTTACTATGAGTGCAGCACAGAAACTCTTCTGAGCCTAAAAACTTCATCAGTACCTCTCATTGCTTAGCACTTAATTGATAATAGTGTAAAGTTTTCCGTCTCTGAACAGAAGTGCAGGGTGGGAAATGGGGCAACTTCCTTGCACCTCCCCTAGAAAAAGAGCAACAAGCATGTTGCTGTCTTTTGGAAAGTTTTTTCTAATAATGAAACAAAACAGAAGTTTTTAAACTCTCCATCGTTACATAAACTCCAGAGCTTGGAGAGTGGGATGAAACCATTGCTTAATAAACCCCTTCAAATCTTTGAGAAGGATGTGCTTGCTTCATCCCTTTTCTAGAGAAATCTCTGGTTTTTCTGTCAGTTTCTCCAAAAATGGGCAAGACTATGAATGTCAGAGAGAATTGTCATTTTTGAAGTAATTGGAGCAGCCTCAGAAGACAAAAAATTCAAGACTTTCTGCATGGTATTGGGCATAGGATACCCCTGAGGGATGGGGAGAGGAAGGTCCATGGCAGACCTGGGAGGAACAGAGAGCAGGAGCACCAGGAGCCCAGGAAAATCTGAAGCATCTCTAGGTTAACTTGTTTCAAAACTATTTAGGAAATAATGTTGAAACTATGACATAAAACACCCACTGAAAGGGATGTCATGCTGAGGGATGTTCTCTGACTTCAAAATGGATAAGGGAGAGAACTTGACAGGGAGAGAAATGCTTGACAGGAAAATTGGGATGCCAGTTTTGAGAGTAAGTTAATAATAGGAAACACAGGCAAGGTAGATGAAATGCTACCTAGTAGACATTTTCTGATGTATAAATTAAGGAGCTGCTAAGGAAATGCTTTATTACACAACATGTAATTAATGTGTGGGACCTTAAGCCACAGATACTACTGAGGTTAGAAAAAGAGGATTTTAAGATAGACCAGTGATTATATGGATATTGAGAATCGTGATACATTAGCTGGAATAAAACCCATGACACGTTCCAACGCAAGGAGACTAGTTGCAGAAAGAAACTTTCTAAAAATTTATTTCACGTTATGTTCATGTCCTGTGATTGCAGAAGCCTGTGAGGAGGACCCAGGACCAGAGCCTCAAACAGCAACACCCCAGCAAGGCAGGCTGGTATAGAGGCTCTCCACAGATGCATGGGCCAAACACATCCACATGGATTCATGACTCTGGATGGCTGATTGGAAGCTGCCTGCTCTGCTCTACAGCATCAGCTTTGCCAGAACCTGTCCTCTCACCTCCTCTCTAGGCAGCCAAAAGTCTCTAGATAAGAACTTACGGTCAAGGCCATTGAAGGGGGCTGAGGGAGCACGGGATGCTCAACTGAGTGAGGTCTTGGTGCAGAAGAGAGAAACCGAGGTCATGGCCACACTGTCAGTCACATACAGCCCATACCATTTTTCTAGCTCAACAATGAGGATTAAGGAGCAAATTTCCCGTAGCAATAAACACTGCAATTCCCCACTATGCAATTTCTTACCTACTTCACCATAGGCTGCTTAAGACTTCCGACAGTGGGGAAGTCTACCTGCAGTTGCTCTTTTTGTTTTTTCATTTTTTTCATTACAAAATGCATCAGCAATGTCAGTTTTGTGACATTTCTTTGCTGCTTTTTCTCTTCTTCTTGTATGCAGTCTGTTAATACTGTCTAGCTGGACTTTGTTTTCTTGAGCTGCTGGTAGCCTCAAACATGTTTATTACTATAAAGGCAACAAATAAGTGTTAAATGCCCTACAAATAACAATAAATATTAAATCTACAAGACCACACTTTTGGAAACCTCAGCAAAATGGCTGGCAGGTGGAACACCTCTGCCATGAAGGTGGTTTGCTCTTGAAATTAAGTGCATGGATGAACAGGAAACAAATTTGTATGGCCAAGAAATGCACTCCAGAGGACAGTCACTGAAAGAGACATTCAAAATCAGATTAAAACATTAGTTTGGATGATAAGAAATTATATCAACATGCACCCTGGCACAAAGAAAAATTCCCTGGGGATGCTTCTAGGAATGCCTAAGCTTTGAACTGAAGTACAGTGGGAAGAACTTTATGTAAGCAGAAAATAAAGTAGCAGTGGAGCTCAGAGGGGCATAGCTCTGTCAGCAAGGCTGGGTTGAGAGGGGCAGCTGAGCCACTGAAGCACAGCTTTGCACTGATTTAACTGTGCCGCTCCTGGTTTCAGCCCTGAACGCCCAGCACACTGGCAGCTGCAACACATGGTGCAGCCAAGCTGAGCCCCGGCACCAGCAGAGGAAAGCCATCACAACTGAGTATCCATACATAACAAAAGGAGGACTCTAACACCTGACAAAACCTTTAGCATTTGCCCACCACCTCCCTGCTCTCGCATGACTGGGAAGCTTCTCTGCACAGTAACTCACCCTACCCAAGAAGGTGGGAAGGTGCTGCAGTCCAAGGTGCAATTAAGTACTCTCTAGGCAGCAGAAATATCTGCCTGGGAATTCACCCAGGTCCCTTATGGTTCTGCTGGCTGTCTGAACTCTCAGACTGTGGGCTGCAGCTGAAGTGCTCATACAGCATAATGCCAAGATGCCCCAGTGACATCTTCAGAGAGGGCTTATAAAATCAGGCTAATAGTCCAGCTGGAGACACATCTCAACACATCTCGGCTGCACTCATTCAGCAGTGTCCCTGTGCTGGTTTACATTACAGTGTGCCTTTCCCTGACAGCTAGCTCTCAGTTGCTCTCTCCCAACAAAAACAACCCAAAAGGTGCTGGCTGAGAACCCCAGCAACTGGAAGTGCCTGCCCACATACCAGAGGCGGCACCTGCAATCCACCTTATTGCTCTCTAGTTCTGTGGACTTGCTTCTGTGGACTAGCTCCCAGTACACCACAAAACTCTCTGTGGATTATGTCTCCTCCCCCAGCACTGGGACAGGGAGCCTAGGACTTCGGAGAAAGTGAAGTAAGAGCATGTCTCCATCCCCAGACCTAACCCTACCACAAAACTATATAGAGGTCACTGTCACAGATATATTAAAGCCCCAAAGATGGAGTTGCTGAAGAGTTTTAAATAGCATTTTGAGAGTAATGGATAGATTCACAGGCTGAAATGTGCCAGTCTGGAGTAGATCCTCAGCATATGAAGAATCAATGACTGTAAAAGAGGAGTTGAAATTGGAAGAGGCAAAGCACAGGGCAGAACTAAAAAGAAATCACTGCACAACTAATGTGATAGGAGAGGAATTGAAATGGAGAAAAGCATCCTATTTCTGTGCCCAAAACAGGTCGAAATGTGAGGAGGAGTTTTTCTTTTTTAAAAAAATAATATTTTAAAGTAGTAAAAGACTTTCCATTAAAAAAAATTGAGGAAAACTTTCATACAGCTATGGGGGAAAATCAAAAGTGACCTATGATCATGCTGCAAAGGAACTTACCTCCAAATCTGAAACACGTCACAATGATAAATGGAAAGAAGTTAAACCTCCAAATGTATGACTATCCTCAGTTCTGTTCTGGACAGATGTTTGATGTATTGTATCTCTCTGTGACAGAGACCTGAGGGTTCGGAGGTTTTTTTTTTTTTATTATTTAATATTTTAGCGAAACTTGTATAGCTTGTCATGCCAGCAAGGTATTTTTTAATTAAAATGAAATGTATGTGTGTGGGGTGAGCCAGAGTTTATGAGGAGCTTCTTCAGGGGGAAAATGAATCAGTCCAGGATTTTCAAGTAGGATTCAAGGCTAGGCTTGAGCTTACTAACTTGGGAGGAATGTAAATTAGAGCGTACTTACCAGGCAGGGAAACCTGGGCTGGGAGTCAGGTTCTCCAGCTGGGGAGGGCGTCTGCCCTTGCTGCTCTGCCTGCAAGCAAAGTGGGCATTTTCCAGCAACAGGGGCAATAGGAATGTGACTGTGATTGATGCAATCCTATGCAGTGGGTTCTAAGAATACACTGCTTGAGTAGGGAGGTTGGACCAGATGACCCCACTCTGGTCCCTTCCAACCTTACCCATCCTGTGATTATGTCATAAAAGTACATCAGGAGCTGCAAAAAGAACCTCAAATTCAACTTTCCAGCAGCAATACTCCTACACCTTACTGGGACCAAAGTGGAAGTCTTGCCATTGCCCTAATTCCTAGAGATTGTCAATGAACTTGTCTCTGGGAAGGAATTCTAATCACTGAGAAATCTGACTGAGAAATGACATTACATCTGAACACAGGACTAGAATTAGAGGCTAAAAACTCAGGGGGACATCCCTTTTTAAAAGGCAATTTTGTATACTCTTGCACCAGGACACAAAAGAAACATAATTGATAGTAAGAGCAGAAGATGAGAGGCATAAGTTTATTTCTTCTTACAACACTTAGTGAGTGCTATGTCTGTAGTGCATTTTCATATTATTTATATTAATTTTCTGAGCATATAGTGGGATCTGTGTAGATCTGTGTTATTATGGTAGATGAATGGTGTTCCTCTGATTTTTAATTACTTTCTGAGGGTTTTTTATTTTTTCTTCTTCTATTGATTTCATAGTGTGATATACCTGTAATAAGTACTTGTCCTCTCTGAAATCATTCTTGATAAACAATACACATGAATCATCATTTTTCAACCTTGTTCTGAACCATTTCAAAATTAATAGACTAATTAGTAACCTAGTAAACTATTATCATAACCATTTTTAAAAAACCAACCACTTTGGTGTGGCCAGAAATCACTATTGAGATAAAATCCACGACAGTCTTTTGCAACACCCTGCCACATCCCAAGACTTGAAAGTTTCTCTGCTATGTGCTGAAGCACGCTCTTGTGGTGGGACCTAGAGTGCCAAACATGAAAGAGTGACTCACGTTCCTCGGGATCCAGCGATCCTCTCCTTGAATATTTTACATAGTTTAATCCCTAGTCAACCTGCCTAACTTGAGGTGCCTGGCTCTCACCCCACCAAAGGCATCTGGGGTGGAAAAACTCCTTCAAGAAGTGTCCTAGTATTGGAATGCAGCTGACCTGAACTGGGCCATACACTCAGGTGCTGGACAGAGTCAGGGCAGCGCTGCTCCAGCTTTGATCTGGTTAAATCTGGTTAAATTTCACTGGCTTTTTCTGCTCTTTCAGCGCTTGATATCTTCCTCCTGGTACTATACAGATACCCAACCCCTGTCCTGGCTTTTCCAATCAGCCTGGTGTTTTAAATCTTCAGGAACACTGGTGTCTGCATTAGCACAGTGCCATGGAAAGATTTTTTAATACTGCCAAAGCAGGATGACAGCCACTGTGTTATGATCCTACATGCAGGTTCATCTTCAGTCTCTCCCCACTACCCAGGGTGTTAACCAGATTATATTTCTATCCATCTTGCGCAAGATGAATATTTCTAAACTGGCTATCCCAGTCTTACAGTCTGCATCACTATCTATGTCCACAGCATGAATATTTTTATTTAGTCTTCCATCCTTCAGGAAAGACTTTTCTTTACCCTCTCCTAAGCAGCAACCTCTCTGAAGGTACTCCTCCCTACTATGTCTTCTCAAATATTGACCTTTAAATCTATGTGCAGGTGGACAAGAGGGAGGTCCCCTCAGTGCATGTTTACAACTCTCTTGTGCACCTCTTGGAGCCACAATTATTTTATGCACAAACCTTCTGCCTTAGCATGGAAAAAAACCCATCCCACCAGCCCCATTGCCTTTCCACAGGAACAGCAGCATCGGGGGCCTGATGAAACATGAGTTCTGCCTCCATCCTGTCCTGCTCAAGCCTTCCAAAACCGGCAGCTTTCTGATCATGTCCTGCGTGTTGCCATGGTGCAGAAGAGGAACCAGTTTCACCCTCCTGTTGCTGAAAGCCTAGAGTGCTTCAGTACTGACACCTCACATGCAACAGAATGTCTTTCTGTGGAGTTTTATGGGTTTTGCCACTATTTTGCCAGATGGCTTCTTGGTAGCAAATTGAGCAGGAAATTGCATTTTTTTTCCCCCCTCTAATATATTTAACCCATTTAATCAGGCTGCAACACTTCTTTTTTTTGTTGTTTTTTTGCTTTTTTGTTGTTGTTGTTGGTTGGTTGGTTGGGTTTTTTTTTCCCTTAGGTGTTTTTGTTTGTTTGTTTGTTTGTTTGTTTTTTGTACTTTCTGTGGGCTTAAAAAAATACTAGCTGTTGCATCTACAAAATAAAGAAATCTTCCTTTCTCAATATACCAGGTGGTTTTTGCCATGTAATCCATCTTTCTCTTGATGTAACCAACCAATTTCTAATATTTATATTGAAAAGTCATGCATCTAAACTTTCCTTCCTTCCTTCCCTCCCTCCCTCCTTCCTTCCCTTCTTCCTTCCTTCCTTCCTTCCTTCCATCCTTCCTTTCATCCTTCCCTCCTTCCTGATGGAATAAAGCCTCACCTTTCCAAGTGAACTCATCATCAAGCTCCAAGGCAAAGAGCACGCATTTCTTCTCCTTTGGCTACCTGGAAATAAGGCCGTCTTATCACAATTTCTATCCTGAGTACTTCCTTTCACAGCACTTGAGGAAGAGACCCACATCATACTGAGTTTTCCATAACCTAAGTTTAGCAACATAACTCTCATTCTGGTTTCCACGTGTTTACAAAAGATGATGTACATCCCTCTGGAATGGATTACCAGGTTTGTACAGGCATACTTGTATATTTGTGTGCCTCCATCAGTGTCACCTAAGGAGTCAAAGACAGCTGGAGCCACTCCATGACTGAAGTGTCTGCTTTCAGCTTCACTCACCTTGTGGAGCAGGCTGTCACGGCATGACCTAGAAATCTTCACATTGGAGCTCAGGAGAGAAAGCAAAAGAGAGAGAAAGAAAAGTTTATCTGGCACACAGCATTTTCCACATTCCCTAGAAAGAATGTGTTGCTAACAGCAGGACTACCATAGAGCAGAAGACATTTGCAAAATTCCCCTGTGGACCTGTGGTGGATCTCCATAGAGTCTGGAAGGATGGAAAAAGGAAGACAGATGAGATTTATAATTTTTTTCTTTCTTTATTAGACAGTGGATATTTCAGTTTAAAGGGATTTATATGTAAGTTTAATTCATTCTCACAGCAGAATGTAAACTGTGGTGTGAGTAAAGGGTTTTTGCATGATGTCTCCTTCCCTCTCTTTAGGTAGATAAATCTTTCTCTCCTCACACCCCTGACGCTGAACACCAAGATATATCTGCATGTGGCCACTGGCATTTGGACACTCACATCAGCATAAGGAGAGATTACGGTGATTATTATGGCCTTCTGGTATTGAATACAGAGAAAACAAGGATCAACAGCAGAGCACAATACATACTTGCTGCAGGTTGCCCAAAAGAAGCTCAGTATCAAGGTCTGTGGAGATGCTGAGATGCCACTTGGGCTACCAGCTAAATTACTCAGCTCAGCTGGAGAGAAAAGGCATAGCAGAGAAGACAGCATCTGTGTTTTTGAGTCCTCAAAGGCTATCTGTGGAGAAGGTAAACTCATTTGGGATCTACTTTAAACCCTGCACATTATATACCCATTGTTGACCAGAGGAAAAATAAATGGTGCTGGTACACTGTGAAACACTTCAAAGTGAGCCTACCTAATATATAAATAAATACATCCAGGGTACACCTGGAGAACATTTTACTTTTTTAGACTTTGTAGGTTTATGTTACATTTGCAAATCCATCTATTTGCATGCTGAAGTGTTATTGTGACACCAATATCACCAGGCCCCATGACTATTGCACAAATGGAGATGTAAATATGGATTTTCTCTCCAACAGTTGAGACCTTAAGGGTTACAGCTCAGCATCTGAGAGCAGTAGGTCATTTGACATGTTTAACACCAAAGAAATGTCCCTCATGGTGTTACAACATTGGTTTTAAAGCTCTTAATTACAGACCTGTCAGACCCAGGAACAAGGGTTTCATATCTTTCAATCAGCTGAAGGAGTCTTCCTGACTGCAGCAGTGCCTTCAAGAAAGATATCTGAGCTGAGTGCGATCTCTGGGAGAGCAGCACTGTATTATTCATAGGAATATGGCAGGTATGCAAACTCCTGTGAGTTTCCAAATTGCATTCAGCTTTTCCAAGAAGTAGTCCTAGCATTTTTTTTCATTCATAGAGGTACTCCCATAAAGCAGATCAAAGGGAAATGGGAGCTTACCATTCAGAGAAAAGATCCTTTCCTTCTTTGTGGCCTGTCAGCATAGGAAAAAGTGACAAACAAGTTCCTTCACCTCCCACAGCAAGGTAGGCAAAGCACAGCACCTGACAGACACCATATCAAAGGGATGAAAGGGACGAGCCAGGAGGTTCTCATGAGGCACTGCTCTGGGTCACAAGCGCTGCTCAGCCGCTTCTACCCCAGCGGCACTTGCTGACCAGGTATTACCTTCCAACAATTTACCTCCACGGGTTTCAATGGGGAGCACCAAGACACTCTCTTTCAGGAAGAAGAAAAGGGGATCAAGTACATAAAGAGGCCAAATTACCTGAACACACCAAGAAGAAATATGAAAGGATGATTTTAAAGAGTCTGGGTGGCATGCTGGGTTCTGTCATCAGACAACACCGCTGCTGGCAGTGTGCGGCCAAAGTAATACCTTTAAGCTCAGAGAAGCTGCTGAAAAGAAGCCTGGGACAATATGACTCTCTGTGGAACCAAGAGAATTTTGATGAGTACCAAGATCAAAATCACCATGTTTTGGTGTTGGTATTTTTTGTCTCCTAATTTTTAAGACAAATGCCACAATTAAAAACTGTATTTTCTGCAATTGTTAAGAATAAAAATGGAAATGGAGAAGAAAAGGTGAAGCAAAATAAAGAATTTTTGACACCAGAAGCAGTTAGGATAAGATATTTTTCTCCCCATTTTTTCCTGGAAGCAAAGGCAGATCCAGCCAGGACCGGTCACCAAGAAGCATTGCAAGATGCAGCTGGTAAAAGAGGCCCAGATCCATCAGAAAGTCTTTATGGGACTGAGTCTTTATGCCTCATGCTGGATTAATTATGGTGGCCATGGCCAAGCCTGCAGCTCCCTAGGAGAACACATCCCACTGTGAAGCTAATCTTTGTAAAGTGTTCCCATATATACAGCTACCTCACCAACAGGTAGATGTGGGCACCAGGGAGCCAGGAAAGCAGGGCTAGAGATGAGTAAGAATTTATAGAAGACAATTACATGCAAGTAGGTTTTTTCCCTGGGTTTTCTCTTCCTCAACCTGCAATGGAAAAAATACCGAGAGATCATAGATGGAGCCTAAAATAATTGGTAAAGGAGAGGACCTAGTAGGTGGGCTTGAATTTTTAACACTGTGCCCCAAAAAAACCACCGCCTAGGCAGCCAAATACTATCTGGAGTGACTAATAAAGGCAGGAATTACGGCACAGACCCCCATAGCCGTCCCATCTATCTAAGCTAGTGAACAAGCAGATGCTTTCTCCACCCAGGAGGCTGAAATTCCCCTCATAAAGAGCCTTCTAACATTAATTGCACAGACATAACCTGCCTCTCTATAAGACAAATTAATAATTTCCTTAATCCATCATAAGGAAATGGAAGGCTTTGATGCTTTAATTCCTTTCCTGTGACCATGGCAACAACAAAAAGTGGGGTGGGGGGAAATGTTAATTTTCTCATCCATGAGAATTTCGGCAAATAGCGTTAGCATTCATTGACTGTAAGTGAATCTTGGCTGTAGAGAAGCCCAGAGAATTACACAAAGGCAGGTAACAAAATCAGGCACCTCAGACAATAATGGGAGGGAAGCTGGGACTTCAGCAACATCACGGGTCAGAAAATGCAGAGGGGCTGTAGCATTAAGATTATTCAGTCTAGTTCTGTCACCCTTCAGGGATAAAAAACAGCTCATCACAGTGTTGTGCTGGGGGCATTGAAGCCCACTGATGCTCAGAAAGGGAGACCTGTTAAAATTAGCATGGTTTGACCTTCTCCAAAAAAAGAAACAGAACAAGAGGACATGATTCTTAGTCTTTGGTTCAGGTAATTATAGCGTTAACCTTGATTATTGCATAAAAGTGCAGTATATGTGTCTGCATGTATATAAATACAAGTCTACGTATATTATGTGCACATATGTCTCACACGCCCATACCTCACAGTCTAGTGTATGTTTGCACACACACTGCCAGCTGTGAAAGAAGTCTCTAGTACCCAGATGGCAAATCCTTTTTATGTCATGCACAACTTGCAGATGCATGAGTAAACACACTCCCATCCAAAGCATTTGGCCTCATCCATGAAGATCAGTCTGATGTGTGCCACACCCTGCAGTACCTAGGAGGGTGTTAGCCCTTACGGGCCAAAGCCATGCTAGGGAATACACACTGAAAACTGTGGCTGGTTGCAGCGTAGAGCTCACACCCTCTAACTTACAGGTACAGACAACACCTCCACTTTTTCCTCAGGAGCACATGCTCACCCTCCATGCGCACAGCCTTATTTTTACAAATCCAGTCAGCTGGAACAATCCAGGGCACACTCATGACAGCCAGGGTTCAAAAAAACCCCTGAGGTTTGCGTACAAAAATGCTCACAGAGCTGATACTAAATGCAGCTCCACTGCTGGAGCTTCCACTCTGCAGCAAGGAGAGGCTGGATTCCTAGCATGTGAATCAGGCTGCATGGTTGAGGGAGGCTGATTCACCCAAGTTTGACTATGCTGGAACTGATAGAGTCAAGGCTTTGCGTAAGTGAAGGTATCAAAGCAAGGATCTAACATACATAATCCTCAAACTGAGTGCACATCCGGTTGAGAGGAGTCTGAATTCAGCTGCTCTAGGGAACTTGTGTCTCGAGGTCCCCTGACACGGTCCACAGTCTGCTTGGAGGAGATGCTGCCCCTGCCCTCTTTTGTAGCTTGGATGTACAGGCTGTGTTTTCTAACACACACTTCTGGCACACACTTGTCTTTCCAGCTGCTCAGGCACTGAAAGCATAGTAGATGCTGAATAACATCTCCTTCACTGGTATGAAATAAAAAAGTTTTGACTTTATGGCTGCTGAGGGAATACAATATGATTTCAGGTAGGTACAGAAATATAGTGCAAAGCTTTGAATGGGCCAAGTGTCTAAAGGGCATATCTGTATTCAACACTGAGCACTCTGACCAGCTCTGTGAATGTCAGGCTCAGCTAGTGACAAAGGTTTAGACACTTCCCTTCTCTGGAAAGCAAACCTCATTTACTCAGTCTTTGTTCATGGTGAGACTTGGCCAGTAGGCATTGTGAAGCTAAATTTTACTAGCTTCATGAAGCAGCCCTCTTGAAGTAAGAGCCTGTGCAATCAAAGGAGAAGAGTGCCTTTCAAAGGCACTGAGCTTGTTCAGCTGCTCCTCAGAGTTTCCTTACCAGTGGGACACCTCCCCAAGGATCATGTCCTAAACAAATACATGGTTTCTCCAGACAACTGCTGTCTGTTGCATTTTTCTGGATCATTAAAACCCAAGGCAACACTTTGCCGATAGCACTGAGAAATAGAAAGAGCAAATAGTTGCTGCAAAGTTGTGTTTCACATGGTGGGTGAGAAATTTCCAAAGAAAATTCCTTACCAGTCCTGAAGTAATGTGAGTTTTTACATTCAAAGAGTGAGAAAAGTTGATCTAAAAGGTTTTGCAACTCTCAGGGAACCAGAGATACAGAATGCCCCTAAAATCATGCAGTTCAGAGGTAGTACTCTCAAGCAGTAATGCAACCTGAAGAGTTTTTCCCCTCTGAAATATGAACATCTATGTGGGATTGAGATACCTGAAAGTGGTTTTGTGATTCGGACATTGTGAGCTGAACTTCCCACAACAGATTTATAATTAAATACGTTTAACTTTCACTCTATGCTTAATCTACATTTCTTGAGCTTCACATCAACCCATTTAACCTTCAGGGAACATTTACTCACTGAAGAGGGCTAGTCACTAACTGATCCCACTTCATCTTAATACGTTCCCTTTTGTGCTACCTTCCAACTACAAAATCCAGATGTAAAAGTGTATGCTGGTGCCTTCTACCAGCACAAATCCCAAATGAAAGTTTGAGCATCTCTACCATCTATCATTTAGCTGAGATGCCTATTTCAAAATTCAGGGTGTCTACAGAAGATGGACAAGCAGGCCTTGGACACCCAAAATGCATGTGGAGAGTCAACTAGAGTTATGCATTAGAAACACTCTGCATGCCTGTAATGCAGAGTGTGGGTCTGTTAAAGTCAGGGTTGTTTACAGTGAGGTCTCACTGCATTGTCACAGTTTTGTGATGTGCAAAGGGTACTTACAGGAGCCAGTGGCAGTCTGTTTGTCTGGCCGCGTGGGTAGAGCTGATGCACCTTGTAGTTTACGGAAAACAAATATTCTCAGGAGGACAGAGAGAGGCACAGATGTATATTTTGTTTACTGTTAGGGATATTGGTTTTAGCACATGCATGTGTGTGTGTGTGTGTGGGGGGGGGCTTAGAGGATTAAGCATGATCATGCATTGACGGTCAATACTATTTGCATTTTATCATGTGTAAATGATATTAACACAGAAGTTATGATGCAATGTGTAGCAAGTTTCACTATCCCTCATTAAAGCAGCTCTCTCTTGCAAGTGCAAATGTACTGGAAGGCCGACCTAAATGTGGAAGCAGCTGAATGCTGATCCTTATCTTAATGAACAAATACAATTAGCAAAGTGTAAGAGTGTCAGGTATTGAAATGATCCTCTATACTACCTTCTTTCTTTTATTTCTCCTGATGGTATCAGAACAGCATCTCATCACAGCACCTGGCAAAAACTACCTGAGGGTCCATGAAGCATTGTATCTGTCCAGTCAGTCCAGGCCCAGGGTAACCAGCCATTTCTCCTGCAGTTGGACTTTCTCAAAAGTACGCTTAGACTTTCAGGACATCCTGGGGAAGGTTTCTACTTCATGCCTTTCAGCTTTCTTGACAGTCTCAAAGTGTGGACAAAGCCTCAATCCCCTCTACCAGAGCTGGTGTCCCTTGCAATGGTTATTCCACTAGCAATTTATGATAATGAAGATGTGAATGAAGTGTCTGCAGAGAGTCTTCACCATCCTTTGGGGAATTCTCTTGATAAAAGTGTGGCAAGGACAGTGACATCCTTTCTTCACTTTGTTTGCTGATCTCCTTTGGTTTGTAATATCTACCACAAACAACCAAAGATTTTCATCTTTCTTGAAGACCCACAGATGAGCTGGCCTTCATCCCTCTGGAGTGAGCTTTCTGCCTAGAAAAAGAGGGTAAACAATCGAGTTCCATAGATGGAATACTTCAAAACCAGGTCACACACAATCAGAATAGTTTGAGTTGTAAGTGACCATTAAAACCCATCTAATTCAACATCCCTGAAAGAAGGGATCTTGCAGATCCCTTGCATCTTCAACCAGATCAGGTTACTCAGAGCCCCATCCAACCTGGCCTTGAATGTTTCCAAGAATGGGGTATCCACCACTGCCCTTTCTGGGCAACCAGTTCCAGTGTTTCACCACTCTCCTTGTAAAAAATTTCTCCCTTCTGCCTAGTGTAAATCTACCCTGTTTCAGTTTCAAACCATTACCTCTTGTCCTATCGCAACAGACCCTACCAAAATGTTTCTCCCCATCTTTCTTACAAACCTCATTGAAGTACCAAAAGATCACAGCACGTTCTCCCTGGGGCCCTTCTCTTCTCCAAGTGAAATAACCCCAACTTCTTCATGGAAGAAGTGCTCCAGACCACTGATCATCTTCGTGGCCTTCCTCTGGACTGACTTCACCAGGTCTATGACCTTCTTATATTGAAGGCAACAGAGCTGGACACAAATACTCCTGGCAGGGTCTCACCAAAGAGGAATCGAAGGAGAGAATCTCCTCCCTCACCCTGCTGTCCATGTTCCTTTGGATACAGCCCAGGATATGGCAGGCCTTCATGGCTGTGAGCACACATTGCCAGGACATGCCCATCCTCTCATCCACCAGCACCCCCAAGTCCTTTTTGGCAGGGCTGTTCTCTATCTCTTTGTCTTCCAGACTATATTTATCCTGGGGGTTGCTGTCTCAAATCATGTCCCTGTCCTCCATGCGCCTCAGCACAGCTAGGAGGATCTGCTACATAACTTTCCCAGGCACAGAGGCTGAGAGGTTGATACTTCCCAGGCTGTTGTTCCTTTTTAAAAATGAGTGCAGTACTTCCCTACTTCCAGTCCCCAGGGACTTCACCCAGCTACCATAATTTTTCAAATATCATGGAAAGATACATGGATATATGAAGAGATACATGGATTTGTATAATCGCACCACTTATAACTACTAGTTATAAGAGGTTGGTGCTGCTCCAAACTTGACTCCATTGATTAATAGGCAACATGTGCAACACATTTATATTTTGGGACACAGGGACTTCTTCCCCTTCAGTTAGGGCAAGGGACATCTTGCTTCATCAGAGCAGTGGAAACTTGAATCTTTCTGGGATCCTGCATCAAAGAGACATCTGGGACTGTCTGGAGCTACATCAGAATTGATTGCCAAGACTATTTCAAATGAGTATTCTCAGAGTGCAATGACTAAGACTACTTGTGGACATTTATTTCTAGTCTAAAGTCCTCTGAAATCTTCAAAGCAACAAAAATATTTTTACCTGCCTATGCAATTATATAAGAATGTCCCTCTTGATCTAGTCTCTATCCCCAGTATTTTTATGAAGAGGCAAGTCATTTCATCTGGATTTGAAAAACTGATTTAAATAGAGCATTTAAGGTTAAATTCAGGAGAGGTTTGGGCACAGGCTTTTAGATGATCTGGCCTTCAGCATCTCATGAACCACACTCAGAAACCCTGTGTGGTTGTTGGTGGAATTTGTGTGCTTCAAGACTTGAACACAACAGAGCTGGCAGGATACAGTGGGATCTTCTTGAAGGAAGCATGCAGCTGCTTACATTGAAGCAACAGGAAATGTGGAGGACAAGGGTGTATCTGCAATTCTCTCTTGCACTAAAAGCCCCTTGAGGCTGGAGTGAGGCAACCCTGTCTGCCTGGGATCCATTGTCTGGAATCTTCTCCTGGAGATTGGTACCTACGCCCTTCCTTTCAAAAGACTCCACACAGATNGCTTAGACTTTCAGGACATCCTGGGGAAGGTTTCTACTTCATGCCTTTCAGCTTTCTTGACAGTCTCAAAGTGTGGACAAAGCCTCAATCCCCTCTACCAGAGCTGGTGTCCCTTGCAATGGTTATTCCACTAGCAATTTATGATAATGAAGATGTGAATGAAGTGTCTGCAGAGAGTCTTCACCATCCTTTGGGGAATTCTCTTGATAAAAGTGTGGCAAGGACAGTGACATCCTTTCTTCACTTTGTTTGCTGATCTCCTTTGGTTTGTAATATCTACCACAAACAACCAAAGATTTTCATCTTTCTTGAAGACCCACAGATGAGCTGGCCTTCATCCCTCTGGAGTGAGCTTTCTGCCTAGAAAAAGAGGGTAAACAATCGAGTTCCATAGATGGAATACTTCAAAACCAGGTCACACACAATCAGAATAGTTTGAGTTGTAAGTGACCATTAAAACCCATCTAATTCAACATCCCTGAAAGAAGGGATCTTGCAGATCCCTTGCATCTTCAACCAGATCAGGTTACTCAGAGCCCCATCCAACCTGGCCTTGAATGTTTCCAAGAATGGGGTATCCACCACTGCCCTTTCTGGGCAACCAGTTCCAGTGTTTCACCACTCTCCTTGTAAAAAATTTCTCCCTTCTGCCTAGTGTAAATCTACCCTGTTTCAGTTTCAAACCATTACCTCTTGTCCTATCGCAACAGACCCTACCAAAATGTTTCTCCCCATCTTTCTTACAAACCTCATTGAAGTACCAAAAGATCACAGCACGTTCTCCCTGGGGCCCTTCTCTTCTCCAAGTGAAATAACCCCAACTTCTTCATGGAAGAAGTGCTCCAGACCACTGATCATCTTCGTGGCCTTCCTCTGGACTGACTTCACCAGGTCTATGACCTTCTTATATTGAAGGCAACAGAGCTGGACACAAATACTCCTGGCAGGGTCTCACCAAAGAGGAATCGAAGGAGAGAATCTCCTCCCTCACCCTGCTGTCCATGTTCCTTTGGATACAGCCCAGGATATGGCAGGCCTTCATGGCTGTGAGCACACATTGCCAGGACATGCCCATCCTCTCATCCACCAGCACCCCCAAGTCCTTTTTGGCAGGGCTGTTCTCTATCTCTTTGTCTTCCAGACTATATTTATCCTGGGGGTTGCTGTCTCAAATCATGTCCCTGTCCTCCATGCGCCTCAGCACAGCTAGGAGGATCTGCTACATAACTTTCCCAGGCACAGAGGCTGAGAGGTTGATACTTCCCAGGCTGTTGTTCCTTTTTAAAAATGAGTGCAGTACTTCCCTACTTCCAGTCCCCAGGGACTTCACCCAGCTACCATAATTTTTCAAATATCATGGAAAGATACATGGATATATGAAGAGATACATGGATTTGTATAATCGCACCACTTATAACTACTAGTTATAAGAGGTTGGTGCTGCTCCAAACTTGACTCCATTGATTAATAGGCAACATGTGCAACACATTTATATTTTGGGACACAGGGACTTCTTCCCCTTCAGTTAGGGCAAGGGACATCTTGCTTCATCAGAGCAGTGGAAACTTGAATCTTTCTGGGATCCTGCATCAAAGAGACATCTAGGACTGTCTGGAGCTACATCAGAATTGATTGCCAAGACTATTTCAAATGAGTATTCTCAGAGTGCAATGACTAAGACTACTTGTGGACATTTATTTCTAGTCTAAAGTCCTCTGAAATCTTCAAAGCAACAAAAATATTTTTACCTGCCTATGCAATTATATAAGAATGTCCCTCTTGATCTAGTCTCTATCCCCAGTATTTTTATGAAGAGGCAAGTCATTTCATCTGGATTTGAAAAACTGATTTAAATAGAGCATTTAAGGTTAAATTCAGGAGAGGTTTGGGCACAGGCTTTTAGATGATCTGGCCTTCAGCATCTCATGAACCACACTCAGAAACCCTGTGTGGTTGTTGGTGGAATTTGTGTGCTTCAAGACTTGAACACAACAGAGCTGGCAGGATACAGTGGGATCTTCTTGAAGGAAGCATGCAGCTGCTTACATTGAAGCAACAGGAAATGTGGAGGACAAGGGTGTATCTGCAATTCTCTCTTGCACTAAAAGCCCCTTGAGGCTGGAGTGAGGCAACCCTGTCTGCCTGGGATCCATTGTCTGGAATCTTCTCCTGGAGATTGGTACCTACGCCCTTCCTTTCAAAAGACTCCACACAGATCACTCTTTTAAAAACAAAGCAGGAAGAAGAAAAGGTGATGATAGCTTTTATTATATAATGCCTCAGTATTCAAAGTATATGCTGAGGAAGTGGGAGGCCCGGGTTCCCCTCCCGCCTCAGCCCGAGGGGCCCAAACCCACATCTCCCACATCCCATGAGAGCGCCCCAACACAGGCTGGAGGCTACCTTGGGTGGAGGAGCCTCCTCCACCCCTGCTTTGAAACTGCCACCCTCTGCAGCCAGGAATTTGGGACTCGGGAGGGCAAGCAAGGCGTGAGCGTGTGCCTAACGCCGAAACCTCACTCTGAGGCCGTCACCAGGGAGTGGGGAGCCCGGGGCTGCCTCCTCACTGCCCTGGTAGTTGCTATCCTGGGAGGTTTACATGCCGATTGCCGGCTCTGGCATCCAAATGCCTCCTCTCTCCTTGGCATCGTGACTCTAGGAAAGGCTTTTAGCAAGGGAGCACTGAATGCTTGCCGCTGAGGGCACTTCCCTGCGAGTCAGGAGGTGGGGGCCTCCTTTGCCCCTCTCCCCCTTGCTCTAAGGGTTCGCACACATCTTTTGGAGCAGTCGTTTGGAGCTGGGGCTGCCACGGTGCTGTGTGGGGAGGTGCCAGGTGCAGCCACCAGGGCCCACCAAGCCCCTACACAACTAAAATCCTTGTTTTCTCCATGCCAGGGAGGCTCTGGCAGGCATGAGGCGCTAAGCCGCAAGTTTTGGCAGCTCTGGAGGCCCCAAGGAGAGTGGTTCTGGGCATCTGGGTGAGCTTCAAGGTAAAGAGTCAGGTGTTTCAAGGATTTCCAGGCAACTACAGGGTTAAGTAGCAGTAGAGTTGCATTTTGCAGCCAAGCTGCCTGAACACATGGATTTCAACCCAGTTTATACCCTTTGGTTCTGATCTTACCTACAGCAGAGGAGGTTTCTTTCTTTCCAAGCAGGCACACTGGGTGGCAGACAGAATTAATGTCCCCTCCCTCATGCTAGACAATAAATCATCTCCTCACTAAAATTTGGGATTAAGAGTCGTCCAGAGAAATCAAAGTGGCAAATCAAGCACTTTCCTCAACTTCAAGGCGATGGATGAGAGAAGAGGGACACACTCATCTTGAATCACTCAGGTATGACAATTTCACGTTAAAACTCTAGCCTTGCTGATACTTCTTCCCGTCTAAGATCAACTTTCCCCGTTAAAAAAATAGAAAAAAATTAAAAGAAAAAAGGAATTATGCAAGCAATTTAACTGCAGGGACCAGTCTTTTTTACACTGCCCTCAGGATGGGCAAATGGAAGTCCTGAACAGCTATGAAGAGCAGAAGCCACAGTTTCAGTAACAGGGCCAAAATATCCTGTGAGCTTGGCAGCCATCATGAGCTAAGAAGTCATGAAAAGGCACATTACACTTAGCAATATCTTATAGAAGTTTGCCTCAGTATCAGTTCAAGGGAAAGGCAAACTGATAATCACTTCTTTAGGAAAAAAAAAAGCTGGAAGGAAAAGCAGATTTTCTGGTAAATCTGTGACAACAGCATCAGCAGCTGCAACTGGTCTGTTCCCTGTTCCATTTGGCAGCCCAGTCATCTTCCAAAGATCTACACATCTCTATTAAGTAATCCATTTGGCTGCAGCAAAAGCATCTCCATCAGCCACTAACCAGCCCATTGAGAGGCCCTCCTAAGCACTGTGGGCTGTTACACCTTCCTTGCAGAGCATCCATGAGCTTTGCAGGGTCCAGCACATGTCCTGAAAATCAGAAAAGAACAGGTTTTTTCCTCAGAGGTGAAGACCTCTGAGGGAAACCTCTCTGTTGCTTCCTTCATGTGCTAGGAAGCCCTCCCTACAAATTTCTCCTTTCTGGTGGGCTTCTCCTCCAAAACAAGCCAAATTACTCCCATGGGGCAGAGGCACAGTCAGCCAGTGCACTTGTAAGGATAACACCTGTGGGGAACAGGCTTCGGCCATGCCTGGCACAGGATAAACACCTGCTCTTGCTCACCAGCAGCACTTGGCCTTTCACTTTCTACTTTCAGCAACTTGAACTGGCCCTGAACAGAGTCTGTTGCAACTTCTCACATGCACAGAAATGCACAAAGCACCCAGACAGGTAAAACCTGTGCAGGGAGCCTCCTGCCAGCCCTGCTCCATCCCAGCAGACTGCAGGCATCTTGCTGTTCTCTACATTTTTTCGGCATGTGCAGAGGCATCTTCCTGTTCTCCCAAGCCCGTGATGGTCTCTATCACTTGCTGCTAGAAAAAGCAGCAGAGACTCTTCCATAAAATTATTTGAAAAATGCAGATTCCCTTCCCTTCTGTGTTGATGTGTATGCATAATGTGACACACCATTCAAGTAAATCTAGTTTTATTGACAGGGATACACAGAGAAATGAACAGGCATATGCTCACCTGAAACCAGATGAAAACGAAATTTTTATTTGCAGGTATGGACATTTAGACCAACCGATACAGAGAGAACACAATGTATTTTCTCTGATGTATTATGAATATGACAAAAAAAATCAACATTAACCACATACATAAACGTGTGATCTACACAGAATGCTTAAAAGTAATTGCAAAAGGATTTGTTGAGTAATTCCAGAGGGGGGAAAAAAAAAAAGATTGTCAGGAGATGACCCGGTTGTGGGAAGAGGCACTTAATTCACTGCATGAATGACTCACGGTGAATTACTTGCATAACTCCACTCAAGGAAATCACTACTCTGCAAAAGTGCATACATGTTAAATCAACCAAAACACAGAGTGGTCCATATTCTTGGTACAATGCTGCCTTCCTGCTGGTACAGAATGAGGAAAAATCCTCTCAGCTGGGCAGGGAGGGGGAGAAATCCTCTTTTGGTATCCTGGCAATGTTTTAAGAGACATTTCAACAGTGCTCACTTGTCCTATTCACGCTTGGCACTTACATTGAAAAGAAAATCCAGGCCTGTAATATTCAAGAACAAGCTCTTATTGACGGTGAAACTTTGACTAATAAATTTGAGGCTGCATTTCCCACCCAACTCAATTTAATGCCATAAGATAATTATGGTCCTTTCCTGGAAAACAGAGCGCTCCATGAAGAAGGTCAGCTGGCATGAACACTAGCAAGATTTACTTTCTTCAGAATACACAGGATAAATAACTCCTTCCTTTATTTGCTACCTGTGCTTGAACTGTGAGGTACAAAGCTTACTTGAATTAAACAAAGGGAACTATTTTTCACTGTTTCACCTCACTTTAATTCCTCACAGCAAATACCCAAAACTGAAAAATAGAAAGAGAGAAAAGAGAGAGAAAAAAAAGAAAAAAGCACCATAGCTCTTTGTAAGCCTCATGTGCCTGACTAGCATCACCACAATCCACCAGCCATACTTCAGGCACCACATTCAGAGGTTACTGTGAGCAGATGATACAAATCCCCTTGGCCACAACACAGTGATTTAAAAGGCATAAACTGGGAGCTTTTCCTCTAGGTATAGTGAATGCAGAAACTCCAGCTAGTATTCCAGAGCCCTTCTGTTAGGAGCTTGATTGATTCTAAGAACAGCTTGGTCTATAGGGAAACTCACTGCCCACATTCTGGAGGAGCAGCAGCTGCAGTAGGAATAGCTGGGCACAGAGAGCATCCCATCTGGAGCAGAGCTCCACACGGTAGTGCTCAGGGCAACAGTGTTCTTGGGGAGGCAGGAGAAGTGAGTTTGCTTTGGTAGAGCTGCCCAACAGCCGAAGCACTCACTACGAAGAGCAGACTTGTCAGACCTGTGTCGTGGCAGCCACAGCCTGGGCCACCACTGCCCCACTGGGGCCAGAGAGCGGGAGAGAACACAAACAAATGGATCTTGCTGCCCAGCAACATCCCAGCTATGCTGACAGAATGGACTTGAAGCCCCAGCTCCTCTTGGTGTTTCTACAATCAAATAAAATGCAAAAATATGCCCCGGAAATTGGACTTGAATCTAGGCTTTTCCTTTGCCCTGGTGTAAACAATCCCCCATGTCATTCACTCATGGTGAACATTCCCATCAAAAAGATCCTCAATATTATGCTTTGGTCATGCACTAGATAGGAAGATCCCAGCAGCTCAGCCTAAGGAAAATGTACAACGCCCAAAAGTATGCTCTAAAAAACCAGTATCCGTGCAGGAGAGGGACAAGAGCTCTGGTGCAGCTTTTAAGTCGTGTTTGAAGAAAGCAAGTATGATCCCGGTATCAGTGTTGAGTCCAGCAACTTAAAAGCAGGATTTGCCCTGGCTCCTGAATGGCAGTGGGGCTATCTCCAATTTCTCCTCAAGGTTGTACTTTTCAGCATGTGCTGGATCTGTAGCTAAGATCCATAGGGAATTTTGTATCTCAAAACAGATGAAGCTATTGATTCTAGGCTAGTTTGGGAGTTAAGTGGTGCCAAGGTGCAGACAGTGGAAACCCGAGTTCATACATAAGAGTATGGCCCTGATTTCTGTACATTAATATTGGTCCAAATCTATGAACCAGCTTTAAACACTGAGTTTCTGAAATGGATGCTTGTTTTGTGAGCAGATTCCTAAATAGCATCTTTGGCTTTGCTACTCATCAGCAGCTCTCTTTTAGGCAAGGGAACAAATCTCCCTCTTCCACTCCTAAAAGAGAACTGCTGTATTAACACAGGAGCACATGTGTTTGGTAACTGCTTGCTCTGGGAGGATATCGCTCCAGGTGGATATTGCACATCCCACAGGCGACTTGTGCTGTCACAACCCAAGTCAAATTCACTTAGAGGCAACTATACACAGCTGCATGGTGGTTGTGAGGTAGACTCTTGGTAGAAATATGACAAATTCTTAATGCATATTCCACGGTAGAAAAGAAGAGACAATTCATATCATACCAGGTCATGCAACTGGCTGCACTGGGGGATTATTGACAAATGCGCAATTCATCCTGTACTAAAAATCCTGCATCAAAATAGCAGAGTGAAATACTTGAGACAAGGGAGACAAGGCAAGACATAGGGAGGAATTTTGCATGGTTTTCAGAAAAAAGATGGGTTTGAGCATCTTGCTAAATTAAGCAACAAACTCATCAGAGAGAAGCGCAGGACTGAGAGGTAACACCAGATTTTGGAGTTATGTTGCTAACCCACCTCACCTCTGTCCACTGACCTTCCGCATTTCCACTGTCCAGCCCAGTGAGCTTGCTGTTGCTTCAGGCAGAGACCATACCCTGTCTCCAGTGGTGCATATTTAGTGATTCTTCCATCACAATTTTTTAGCAATACTTTTTAGCAATTAAAGCAAAAAATCTTGATCATGTGATCTGAGAGATCTCAGACTGAAGAAAACTGGTAAAACCAAGCTGGCATGTATTACTGTGTTTTTTATCTCCATGTGGCTTTTCAGCTCTGGGGGCTACTGATGCCACAGAGACGTGTTTGGAGATGTCAGACATGTCCTGACTTATCTCAGCCCCTAACTTCTCCCTTCAGCCACACATTTACAATGACAACAAACTTGAGACAGGCTTCTGAGAAATGCCTTTTATTGTATGACAGCAGTTGTTGCATGAACGTCCACAAAAGAAACCATTCCGTAGCAATACCAAAATCAAATTATTACAACAAATGGAAGAACTAAACCAAAACAAAACCAGAGTTTAAATGATGAAAAAGCAGTGCGCTGTTACACAATGTAAAACATACACAAAAAGCCACATCTTCTGCAAAACTGTCATGCTCATCACCATCACAGGAAAGAACTGATCTGAACTCTTTCTTCCCCCCTCCAAAAAAAAAAAAAAAAAAAAGAGGCAAATTTTGAAGTGAGATATTTCAATGGGTCAGTTTAACAAAAAAAAGCAGCATTTCTTCTGATTTTTTTGGTAATCTTATTTCACACATGTATTGGAAAGGCTAAAAGAAACCATCAACATTACTTAAGCAACCAGCATCACTGAGGCTGGTCAGAAAGTCCTCCGTCTTCCAAAGGGCAGTACAAATGGTATCACAGAAGATTATGCCCACCTGGCAAATGGTGCAGTTCACTAAAGAGAATTTTGTCCTTAAAACAAGCAAATAAGTAGAACATGAAACACCCTATCCTGGCAAACTGTGGCTTTGGAAATGCCAACATGCTCTGTTGGCTCACAGTGGTCTTCTGAGAAGGGGTGGAACAAAGAAATAACAAAACAACTGCGTGAAAAACAATTCTCAAGTTCAGGTGTAGAGGCTGTTTCTAGATTTTTACACCTAAGAAACAATAGTTCTGTAATTGATGATTTTCAGTATTACCGTATAAAAGGATATTTATTAGAAATAAGACTCTGGAATACTTTAAGGCACCTCATAGCAAAGAAATATTTTAAAGGCTTGAATAACTCAGGAGACTGACTTCTTTTTCCAAGATCCCCAGTAAGGTATGCAACTTAGAGTAACCTGCTTTGCTATTTCCAAATAAAGCACAACATTTTTCAAAATGGAAGTTTAAAACTATTTAAATTTTTCTTTATAACGAAAACATAAAACACCTAGTTGGAAAGAGAATGTCTTCATTTAACAGACCAAGACTTTCACCACATGAAGGCCTTTTTCTTCCCCTGATTTGAGTTCTGCCATTCAGGTACACTGCACCTTTTTTACCCAACTAAAATGAAATGGTCTTAATCAGTTGGTCTTAATCAACACCTGAACAAAACAGTTTTCAACAATACCAGCAAACCAGTTTCCTGAATAAAATATTTTTGCTGCTTTAAACCAAGCACATGAAATAATGCCAATGACAGACATGAATGGCTTGCTATCAGTTGTTCTACTCAGCAATTTATGGGTTTCAAGTGTGATTCTGTAAAAAATTTCTTTTGTCATATATTGATATTTGATACCTACAGCAAGCAGTGTCCTGCCAAAACATATGATGAAGCAGAATCAGCATTTTCAGAGATACCTAACATTTTTGTGCGCACTCAAAAAGCTAGAGGATCAAATTAATTCTAGCTTATAGACTGATAGCTAGATCTGTCAGGGTCTCATACCAGTGAGTCTGCAGCAGCCAGCATTTTGGAGTTCTGCTCTGAAATATAACTTACCATAGATTCATTTCAGAGCTGAAATGAACTAAAACTGTAATTATACCCTTGGTTTACGCGTGCAAATATCCTTGGGTCTGATAAAAAAAATATAAACTCGAGGTATGTATGGCAAGGAGAACTTACTATTCTCTTAGAGTATTCAAAAGTCTCTGTATTATACATCACACTTCCTCTTCTATAAGAACGAACTGTTTAGAAATAGTAAGAATTACATATTGTAGAACACAGACTCTGAATATATTCACACTGCTCAAAGAAAGAAGATAAACAAGGGAGCTCAGACTCCCAAATCGATGAAATGCACTGCATTACTGGTCAGCTCACCCTAGCTGTGTTTTGCACCACTCCAAGCAGGTCTTTCCATGGCAAAGCTTGAGCAGAATTTGGACATAGATCCATGGATCCTTGCCAAAAATGCAGTTTTCACAAGGCCACGAAGTTGAACTTTATGCTACACAGTCTCCCAGCATTATCTAATGTGACTTTATACATTTAAGCTTTACATCTTCAATGGAACCACTGCTCTCACTCAGCTGCAGAACAGCCTGATCCTTACTTCAGACAGCTTTAATGGAAAAGAAAACAGACACAGAACACACAGGATGATAACTGTGTGCTAGGACACTGTGTAAGTGGACTGCAGCAGCTCAGAGAAGGGCCAAGCATTACAAAAACTGGATGTGGCTGGTGTGTTTGCAGAAGGATCTACCATAAGCACTGCTTACATGAGCACATCTGTGACATGTGGTTTGGTGGCTGGTAGCTGCCCCTGGCTGGCTGGTATTTTATCATCAGCTGTAGCACCAGCCTCCTGCTGCACATTACTGTGTTAAGTTCCGCTCCACTGATCTCAGTGGAACTTGTTCTAGTGTGAGGCGCTACACACTGCAGAAGTGTTAGGACATGACAAAAAAAGGCTAGGGGCAAAAGCACCTCATTTTGTAACTCCCCCCTAATGATTTCTAACTGCGTAAAAGGATGTTACCAGCAAGCACAGATACCTTATATTTGTTCCACAAGCTCCAAAAGCCCCTGTCCCTCAGAAAGCTGGCTGGTGGCACTGCAGACACAAACCCCTCTCTCCTGGGATCTCAAAGCAGGACAGCAAGCCCCAGTGCAGGGAGGATGCTGCAACAGGGCAATGAGGATTCTGCCTCTCACCACTGGGCTAGCTCTGAACAGGAAAATGTCCAAGATAAGTTGTTGTGCTGAGGCACAGCCTTGCCCTCAATTTATTTCTCAGTAAGAAGTAACTTTGTATCTGACTAAATTATATTCCGGTAAAACTGCTTGAAATGAGAAACATTTGTGTTTGCCTTACTTTTAGACCACTGGATGAACATTGGGTAAATAACACTTGTTCAGCATTACAAAGGTAATAGCAAGCATCTTCAGTACTTTTAAAAAAGCACAATATTTTCCATGTCCTGAAGAAATCTGTAGCCTTTTAGTCTCTCCTGTGCCCTTTAAACAGCAAGATGAATAGATGCATTTTCCAACTGGACCTCCAAGAATAGCTCACTAAATTTCAAAAAATCTGAAGCAGCACAGCACTTGCTTGATTTATTTTTTAAACATGGGAATAGTGTCTTTGTGTTAAAGTGCTTTGCTGAATCAGGACATAACTTATGAATATTGAACCCCTCTCTCACTGCATTCCTCTCTATCAGCAACAGTCATTTGAAACTACAGCTTGTATTTTCCTACTTATTCTGGCAGGATGGTAACTTCAAACAGCTGAAGTTTAACAGAATCCCTGATGCAAAACTTTAAACATACTAAAGTTACATTTTTTTAACATATATCGAATGAATTTGTTGTGTACCCTGCAGTTACAGCTTTGGCTTGAAGGCACAAGTATTAAGGCACAATAAATGCACATAATGTATACATTTCAATGTGTTGTGTTGAAGATAACTTTGTACTACACAGTATTTAGGTATAATGACATGTCATTCAAACATTTCCTCAAGTTATTTTAATACCTTTTTTCTTTGATAACCTGGGTAAAAAGAGGAATGTATGTTAAATTATTTAAATATTTCTTCAGTGCAAATGTAATTTTCTTCTGAAGTACAGAAGATTGAGATTGATTTTTCAGCATTTGGATTTTAGCAAAATAAAACTAATATTTACATTCATCTTGAACAGCATTATTTGAACTGTTTATCGAAAAAAAAAAATATAGTACTTTTCTTTTATCAAAAAGAAAAAGTGGGTTTGGCTTCTTCAAGTTTTTTTTCCTACCAGCCTGCATAGGTACTTGTGACAGGTAGAAAGACAGTTGCTCTAGACGAGTAAGTTGCACACTACCAAATCTGCTGTTCAGACAGAGCTGTCATGCTAAAGTGACATTGAAAAAAATTTGGTTTTGCTTGCTCTAAAAACATTTGTAAAAGAAAAAAAAAGGACACATTCCAATTATTTTACTAAGCTCCAAATACGCACACTAGACTTGTTAGGTGTCCTGCACCTGTTTAAATAAAAGAGATCTCTACCACATAACTTTCAAATAAAACCTCAATCTGTCTAATTTCCTTAGCAATACAAACATAATTAGTTGGAAAGAAAAACATATTGCACTGAAATGAAAGAAACAGGGACATTAAAAATTTTCTTCTCAGTATTAAATAGGAAGGATGTCCAGTGCAAAGAATTGCGCCCTCCCTTTCCTCTCCCATTGACACTTGCAAACACTGTCACTGAGTTTAGATGATCTCAGGTTTACATTCTACAGAGAACAGTTAAGGCAATGAGGAATCATAGTGCAGTTTCAGTTATGCATAATCCTGAGGAAGGATCCAAGGAGGAGTCTGTGACAAGCTGACCATTCTGAAAAACTTCTGGGTAATTCTTACTGAAGTATACCTAGGAAAGATATTAGATTCTATGAGTAATTATGCACCAAAGTCCATTTAGCTTCAAATGATATTTCTGTAGATAAATATAGCAGAGATAAATACACATCCTTAAGAAATCCTAATAGGAACTTCAGGTTAGTGGCATTCAGTAAATGTATGTCACTGAAAAATTAGTAAAATTACTATATGAACTTACATTCAAACAAAAAGTTAGAAAAATCCCACACAACCTGTCTATCCCCTCAAATTTTGTTAATTCAGATGAATAGATATGTTTTATCACTTTACATTAAACTGATAAGTAAAATCATTTTACTAGCTCAAAACATGGAGATAAATTAAAAACAGGATGACAAAGAAGCTGTGAAATCTTGTGTCTGCACAAGGGTTTCTCATTTTCACACATTGAATGAACACAATGGATTTGGATGTTAAAATCAGGTTGTAATCCCTATATTTTACAAACTATGATTGACAACCATTGAATCTTCGAAGTATATGTATGAAATATCCTAGCCTTTAATTTGTGCTGCAGAGCAGTTATAGGGCCTATAGAAATGTGATCTCTGGATAGTGAACCACAATAATGAAAGAAGAAGCAAAACCTTTAACAATGACTCAACCAAGCAACTTCTCTAAAACGTAAGATGATACCAAATAATAGGACAGTTCTTTGCCAAGCCTTTGAGTTCCCGAATTCTACCAATTTCTAGCTCAACTAGAAGAGATACAGGTTTCCTGATAAATGTATAATCAGAACATAAAGGAAATGAAATGCTGTCAAGTTTCACTGTTCCACAATCATCAGTTTTTAGCAGCTGTATCATATCTCTGTTCCTTGACAGATGCGCATAACAAAATGAAATAATGTCAAGACTTGTGTGCTCTTATCTAAAAATGTGCTGGGTGAAAAAGGACTTCAAATGCAATTTTTTTTCAAAGAAGAATGTGAAAAGTTTTGTTTGCGTCTTTAAAAACAGAAAATACACTATCTTTCTGAAGCTGACACATGTCACGAGTTAGGTCTCATAGTCAGACTGCTTTGAGTACAGCTTACGAAACATTTCTGCAATTTATATTTAAGAGTGTTGTCAGCAAAGTTCGGTTTGTTTGATAATAATGTCCTTTTCATACACATGAATACATGTATAAGACACATGGGATAAAAAAGAAATAGTCACTCTACAAAAATGTTCCTGCAAGTACCACTGTCATCTTTTGTGCACTCAGTAATGCAAAGTATATGCATTTTTACAAGTTTCAAATAATATTAAAGCCTGATTTGAATCAATAGAAGAATTTGGAATCCTGTTAAGAGGCATTCCTCAGTAACCAGTCACAATCGGATGCAACAGAGGAAGGTTAATGAGGCTGCTGACAGCACACAGACTGCAGACGGCAGCCTCAGTATTCCCATCCCGTTCCTGGTTTAAAACATAAAACTTTGGCATACTTCTAATGCAGCTTTTGAATGTGATTTTTTTAATGGAAAGCTAATAGAAAACCTTGGCATATTACTAGAGATGTAATGAAATGGCAGCTGCTTTTCAACTGTCTCATTCCAATTTTTCCCCTGAGCCCAATCCCTCAAGATATTAAATGCCCAAGTCTTTATACAAGTTTCTTCCACTGCCAACAGAGCTGCAACCTTTTTAAAAATAATCACTGAGGTGAGATAACACCTAGTATTTTAATATTTACACATCTGTCATAGCTTTAAAGTAAAATAAAACAACCTTTATTTTTCCCTCAAAGTACTCAAACCTGACTGACAGAAACCCATCCCTATCCTGATGCCACCAAAGCCTGCAGAACCAAAGCCTCTCTCAACACTGCCAAGAGCAAAGAGAAGACACCAACTTCTGTTTATCTGAATAAGTGAGCACTTCTATTTTTTTCTTTTTTCACTGCTTGATGACTATTTCTCCCATAGGATTTTCTCCTAGCAGCTTCTTGTAAACTGAGCAAAGATAAAAACAGTCTCACAATGTCAAGCATAACTCAGTTGCCATCAGGCTCATGGGCTGTTTAATACATATTCAGTGGTCTCCAATTTGAGTTGTGCCTGTGTTGTTTTCTTCAACGTTTGCACAAAAGATGGGGACACTCAGTGACCAAGTGAGCCATGCAATAGCAACTGGATCAATATGGAAACCTTCACTAAGGTTCCAGCAATAGCTCAGTCTTGCAATGCTTCTCTAAGAGGCCCATGAGATTTCTTTTTTAATTATGTTTCTTAGAAATGTCCAAGTTTGCCTCCCCAATCTAAGACACGTAGTACCTCTTAATTGGCACGTAAAGGATATATGCGAAATCAATACTTTTCCAGAAAATGCATTTAAAGTTCCAGCTTACTGAACGAAGATCTTGGTACAAGTTTATGTTGTACAGGTCCAAACTGAAATAAATCAAGATTCAGGTCCAAAATGCCATAAATCAAATAATCATTGCTGAAGCATAGCCACATTCCAAACCATTTTACTTAGCAACCCACTGCAGTGCTTTTTGAAAAGTACGTATGTATGTCATATTACCATTCCTTTTTATGTGCAGCATGCTGTTTTTCAAAAAGAGAAAGAAAGCTGTTCTTCATAAAAACAGTTCTTAGTAACCACGGTAGGAATGTGGGAAACCAACAGCAATACATGCAACAGACTCAATAGTGTAAAAAAAAAGCCATTGGAATCAACTCTTCTGACTAAGTGACTTCTCTGAAAGTATGCATGAAGCACAAGGGACAGCAATAACAAAACTCCTGAATTGTCCAAGTCCTTCAAACAGAAAGAACTATAACTCTGCTTCTGGGTAGCTGCTGACTGAAGATACAGCCTCTTGATTCCCTTATTTTTGGTCCAAGTGTGGATAAGCACCATGCTTTGCATTCTTGGCAGATGCTAAAGCTTGTATCTGCCTTCTAGCTTGGGAGTTAGCAAACTTTTTCATCAAACCACATTTCAGCAGAAACTGGTTCCTGGATCTCTTCCCTTCCTGTACAAAATCACACAACATTGATGTGGTAACTGCAGATGACTATATGGGCAAGTAACATCAGGCAATTATTTTTATACATTTTGAATCATCTTTGAATGCAATTGTGCAATTGAGGAGGGCTCTGGGGAAAGAAGGAATGATAGCATGACATAGCTGAATTTCTACAGATGACAGCTGGACAGCCTCACCTCTTGCCTTTCCAAGGAGCAAGCATTGGGAAGCTGGCCTTCACTTTACAGGCAAGCAATGGTCACACGAATTTGAAGCTACCCTTTTAAATACCATTTATATAACCTCCAGATTGTCATGCACATACCACAGAAAACACGGCTAACTCACTCCCTTGTAATAATAAATGAAGCTACACCGCAGCAATGGAAGAGGACAGCAGAACTCATAACACAGCTTAGTTCAAGACAAAACTATTTGCTCAGTTCTGCAAGAATTTACAGTATATGCTCCTAGCTACAGTGCTTTACTTGAAAAACCCTTTAAAAAATAAAATCTGAGAATATGAAGAGACACAGAAATTTCTTCCCTAATCTTCAGAAAGTCCAGTAAAATAGCATCCAGACATGAGCGCACAGCCTCCATTACAGCACCACTTTTAATTTTTTTCCACCTTGCGGGAAATGGATCTATTCTTCTACTGGAAAACAGTCAAGCACTTGTCATTTTGTTTTATGTCTTTGTGTGTTGCTCCCTGTCTATTGGTCTTTTGTTTCCCCCAGTAACAGTTTAGACTTTGTGTTCCTCTAGCTCTGCTCCACACATCCAGCAACGTGAGGAAAGGAAAGCTAAAGAGCTTTGCCTCTTGCCTGTTGCCTTAGGTTGTTACCCGCTTAATACCAGCACCTTACTCGTGTGCTGAAAGCACAGCTACATGAGTTCCAAGCAAGCTGCTGCCAAACTGAGCACTGCCAGTCTCAGCTGAAGCAATGCTGAAACTTCGTTGGCACAGAGAGAATTAAAATCTTCCTCTGGACATCCTGTAGGGTAAATTATCAAGAAAAAAGAAAGCAAGCCAAAGCTAGTCAAAGAGATCCTTAATCACAGGTCATTCTTTTTTTATCTTCTTATCTCTGCTTCAGCTTTCCATCTGAGAAGTGGAGATGATACATCCTCACCTCACAGGCATATTATGAAAACGACTCCATTGATGTCTCTTAAACACTTTGATTGTCAGAGGAATGCCCACAATTACATTAATAATTCTCTACTCTGAGTAGGATTTGAATAGTTCACAGTAAATCAGGCACAGAGCCTTGCAGGGTACAAAAGAGGTGACAAAACATTCAACAGCTGTTTCTTAGCTGAGCCCTGCTCATCTTTGGTGCAGAACAGAGAGCCAGGGTACAACAAAGTAAAGGAATGTACAACAGAAGGAATGTGATCAAACCTAGGGACCATAGCATGGTCACAGACACTGACTGAGCCCCAACTAAAATCTAATGGACTCTTTAAAAAATATAGACGTAACAGATAAATGTTTGATTCTGCAGCCCTAGCATGTTTTTTACAACAAGTTAAGATCAATTCCCAGCACAAGCGAGTATGTCCTATAGTATTTACACTTACTGTTTTGTGTACACAGAAAAGGATGCAAGAAATCCAGTCTTTCCACTCAGGGTATATAAATACATGTATCATTTGAACGTCTGTGTATATCCCACAGAAAATTATGGCTTTGCATTGCAAAACTGACACATCCCTTAGTGGAACGCTTACTGCAACACTGCCTGTGCAGTTTGTGTATCTCAAGTTAGCCTATTCAAACTTAATTATCTCTTCTTCTAAAATTACCCGTTTTGCTGTTTCAATCAGAGAAGCCGCTTCAGTCTTGCCCACTTGTTGCACCATTTTGTAAAACAAGCTGTCTTGTTCTTGCAGCAAAACGTAAGGCTCACCATATTCTTTCAGTCTTCCTGCATCTAAAACCTGTTAAATCAGCAGAAACCAATGTATTAACATAAGAAAATTAAAAACTAAATGTTAGAGACTAGAAACCAAATGTAGGCGACTACAGGCAAGGGGGAAATGTACACATTTTTAGCACTAAGATGAATTTTGTACCCTGAAAATGAATTCTGTCCTCTTCAAACTAGTATAGCACTTTCTCAGTTTACAGACCTGTTGTACAATTTTAGAGTGCCCTACAGCCATTCCACCTATAGGAATCCAACATGGAGTTATGCAGAATATGGAAATACAATGTTTGTGCAGCCAACAAAGCAGATTATAAGATTCATTGTGTAAGAAGGAAACAAAGAGGTCCAAAATGGGCTCTGAAGTAAACAGCTGTGGGTAAAAACCACGCAATAACCACCAAGACGGTTCAAGGAGAGTAAGCAGGTCTTTTGAATTAGAAGTGAAGATGTAATTAAAGAAAATGAGGGTGTTGCTGAAAAGATAAACAATTTCTTGCATCAGGTTTTGCCAACTATGTATTAGAAAGATATTTAAACCTGACACTATTCTTTCCACATAAAGAAAAGATCAAATGCCACCATGGACACAGGTACCCAAAAAGAGAAGAAGGGAGAAAGAAAGAACAACAGAGAAATGAAATAAACATTAAGTCAATAATGCACAGAAAATATACACAGTCAAAAATATAAGAAAAAACTAAGAATAAGCTGATTGAACCTCTAAGAAACTGTTCTCAGACTAGAAACTTAATTTAAGGACTGCATGGCAGCAAACATTGAACTTATATTTTTAGAAGCCTTTACAAGATTAATTCAAGGAAATTTTAGACTAGCATATATTTTTTGATATAAGACACCAAATTAATTGAAACAGTCATTAAAATGAAAGAAGACACACAGATAACAGGTAGAGTTTCTTCTCCACAGTTTTAGCAATCACAAATCTGATACAATTTTTAATGGACCTGAAGAAAACTGAAGGAAAAATGGTTTATATGGATTTCCAGAAAGATATCTGGTGTAACCAAATAACCATGCTACAAAGAACAAAGTTTTTCAAAAGCCTGGACAGAAAACAAGGGATTTTAATTAAACAGTGCAGCCTTCTTTGTAGAAAACTTAACAGTTAGGAACTGGTGGGAACTATATTGTTTGACATAGGTGGTAGCTACTTATGTTAGTCATCAGAAAAAGGAGGTGTCAGAAAAGTGACAAACCTGTGAATGACACACAAATGTGCAGGTAAGTCTAAACCAGAGGTTCAGATACACCTAACTAACCTAAGAGAATGAGAAACACAAGAGCAGGGAAAAGCCAATATTGACAAATGCAATGCACTCAAATACTTAACTGGTTTATAAATTAATGGTATTGACTCAAGAAAGAGATTTGGGTTTTAGACTACAAGGTTCGTACTTTATGCCATGAGTAGGAGTAAGTAATGGAGTTTAAAAAAAGGAAAAGAATTTATGTGAGAAAACAATTCAGAAAATATTTTTGTTCTTATATAAATAAAAAACTGAATGCACAGGCATGCTATTGACAAAGATATTGCCACAACAAAAGGACTTCAAGGAAGGACTCATAACTGTGGTTTACATACTTGTGAGAAAAAAAGAAAGATCTAAAAAAATGGAGCTGTTGATTTCAGGAAATAAATTAATAAAAGGTATTGTGAGGACAACTTCCAAGGAAACAAAAATAGCGTGCAAACTTCTGTTTGAAAGAACCTCCAACAAGCTTGGAGATAAATTCAGAGTCCTGCGAGGAAACTTTCAAATGTATCCTTTGCCTGTGCAGCTCCACAAAACCAAGAATCCTGACAGCCAGGGGCCTGGCAGATCTCCAAGCAGCCTGGACCCCAGTAAAGGACAAAACCCACAGGGAAGGGGCACAGCTGAGCTGATCCCTTTGCCTGCACTGGTGTGAAAATCCCGCACTACCAAGATCACTGTCAACTTGTTTGACACCAGAGACCCAGCACCAGGGAAAAGGGACCCACTCCTTCCCATTCAGTTCAATTAAGTACATGGCATTTGAATGGAAAATAACTCAGACAACAAACAGCAGCATAATTACATCTAATTTTATGAACTGTATGCACAGAAATCTACAGGATATTTGCTCTTTTCAAAAGCTCTTAACTCAAAGAACCCAGCCTGTATTATGAAATTCCATTGCAAGTGATTTCCAGTATCATTTGGAATTGCAGCTGAAGAAAGTGCTCATAGAAAAATCTTAAATATTAGCAATATTGCACAGCACAACATATAGCCATTTAACAGATTCAGTATTTCACCTGCAGAAGTATACTTGTACACATGCTGACTTTTCAGTGTACTTAGTCCTATCCCATTTTCTCTGAATATTTAATGATTAATTATAAAACTATATATTATATAATATTTATTATATATAATATAAATATAATTTTATCACAATATTTTTAAGCCACTGTATGTCACAGTTAAGGACAGATTCCTTACAAATGCAATAAATTATTGTATACAATTCAACACTTAAATCAGGGTGTCACAGCATAGAACATCTCTATTGCCTTTAAGTAAAGCTTTTTTCAGCACAGAACTAGATTATGCAAGCACTCCTTAAGAAAGGAAAACAAAAAGCATCTTCATTAAATGTGTCTCTTGCTAGTAAAGAACTGCAATAGACAAGTAGAGGGTTTAAAAATTATATTACTGCAGTATTGCAATTTTAACATTCATTTTGCAAATATCTGAAACAACTACAAACACAGACAAATCTTTCTCCTACAGAGAACCTAGGGAAAGGGAAAAAAATTATTCTTCCTTGGCAAGGTCTAAATAGTCAAGTCCAGAAGATGAACGGACAGAGTGCACAATTTCTGTCTGGAGAAATTCCATCCACATTTTAAACAAATCATTAACCTATTCATAGCCTTTCTTTGGGAATAAAACCTAAACTTGCGTTATAAAGACAGACAGAACAGCCATAGGAAAAACAAGCTGTGTTACTTTTTAAAAACATCCGGAATGAAAAATGAAGAATGAAACTGGACAGACAATATAATTTCTATAAGTCAGGAACAGTATAAAAACATTGTCCACCAAGGAAAACCACTTTCTACTAACTGCTGTCATCTATGAGACAATGAAGAAAATTTAGGCTGGTTTATTTGGTAGCTATACACTTATATATCTATATATTTATTAAGAAGCGCTTAAACAAAGAGATAGGTACTCTTCTTTGAAGAAATGTGTGCTGATAAGATTTACATAAATAAATAGGTACTTTGGCTAAGGCTTTGCATACTCTTACTCACTGACTCCAAGCCAAATTAAAATCATTAGGACTTCAAAAAGCCAGCTAATCATTCAGGAAAGGTGGAATCTGGTGTTTACCAGCCACATATTTTCTGATCAACTTGCAACGCTTATCACTGCACAGTACAAGAGAATCGAACCCAGATGCGTTCCAAGGCAGTTGTACCAGTGGAACTTGATACAGAAGAGCCAGAGAAGCGTGTAGCTGGCGAAATCAGATCAGCAGGGAGATTCTGGAGGACACACACAGGAGCACTTGACTCTGAATCAGACTTGAATTTCATCACAGACTTCACTACAGACTTTGAGAGAGGGGGGCTTTGTGCAAATCACTCAACTTTTCAGCTCCTTGCCCTGACTCTTTGTAAATAAAATACACAAAATAAAGACTTGATCATTCTGTGGGAGCTAACTGCCTATGAAATACTTAGATAGCCCAGAGTGAAATAAAAACAAACACAAAAGAGTTCTATAAACCAAAAGTGGTCATATGTAAACCAGGGCCAGATTCTCCACCCTCTTGCACTGGCAGCTTCTTTTACCTTGCCTGCACTGTTCTTGCCTTTGTAGTACCACCTTTACGACTTCAACAGGATTTTCTCATATGAAAGAGTAATTCCAACAGTACAAAATTTACAAAATTGGCTGCTGGCAATCATATAAAAGAAAACATGCAGGAAAATTGCTGTTCAATGGAATTTGCTCACCTCCCCTAGTATGGAGAAAACACCTTTACTCACAGCTAGCCAAATCAGCATTACTCAAGCAGCAATCTAGAGACATGTTAAGTTCAAACAGGGCTCAAATGATGTATTATTCTTGAGTAAAATCCTTGCATGCCATCTAATTCTATTCCACCTTATGTTTTATCCTAGTTGAATAGTCTGGGGCAGTGACTGCTCATCTGAGTTGTGATCTGCCCAGAAGGTTAAGAACCATATTGGTAGAAGACAATGTAGTTTTGAATAGCACTTTGTTTGACATTTGGGGCACAGAATAACACAGAAAGGGGATGATTAAAATATGACAGGGAAGGACAGAGAAACAGAAAAGAAGTATTTGATCCTGACCTGCAATATCAAACATGAGAAGATTATTAGCTATTTAAAAGTGTTTATGTTAACTCTAACTAGCACAGGAGTATTTTCCTATGCCACAAACATGTTGTTGAACTAAATTTGGGTAAGATTTGAGCACTACATTTTGCCTCTGCTGTAACCTACCAGGGTACCTATCCCCACTTTGCCTAGGTCCCTCCCTAAACCCCTAAGCTTTGCAGTATCTCCATCCCATACCTTCCTAATTTTATGTATTAACCAAGACAAATAAGCAAGGGAAGGAAGACAAGAAGTACAAAATAAAATGGTGAAAAAGGAGTCAGGAAATCCACTTCAACATGAAAAGGGAAAAACTAAACAACAAACAACAGGGATACTACATCAACATAGTTGTGTTTCCAGCAGCAACCTAGGCAGCAGAGCCAGGAGAACACCTTTTCTCCTTCATGATTCCTCAAATAATCCATGTTGTTCTGTTGCACAGGACTTTGGAGAAGCCAAAACTCGTTTTGTAAGTGAATTTCACAATCTTTTAATAGATTGATATATGTAAAAGAAGTGTCATTAGCAACAGAGGGAGAAAGAACAAGGGTCTTTTAAAATACTGTAACAAACGCCATGTACTTACAGCTATCCATAGACACAAAAAACAAGGTTCTAAATCCTGTGTTTTCTAACTTTCAGCAACAAAAGCAGACAAATCAAGAGAACAATAGTTATAAAACATTCTGAGAAAAAAACAATCCAAGGTTCAAGTGTTCAGCAACAGAGGAGGGGGGTATGGGAATTTATTTCAATTATTATTGAGGAATGACTAGTATTCTTATTCACGTTCATATTCACCATTAAGCCAGAGGGGAAATGGGACATTTAAGAGTTGATCATAAATGTTTTTATTTCCTATTCAAAAAGAAAATAACTCAAGGAAATTATCTCCTTGGGAATACATCTGATTTAATTTAGACTTGGAGAAGAAATCACCAAACAACAAAATCATTATTAAAGTTCAAAACTCTGCTAGGAGTACAACTTTGAACAATGTTTTCCTCAGAGAGCATACATCAAGATGATCTTCAATAAAGTCCCGGGAAAAGGAGAATATTCAGGAGATGCTTCTGGTTACATCATATTATAAGAAATATATTCACCCAAGACAATACATAGTTTTGTGGGAAAGAGTCAACAGCCTGTACTCCAGTTGGCATAAAGTTCAGACGCAAGCATGTTCTGTCTCTTCTGTCTCATCATGGTTTGTCAAAACAGATCAGAAACATGCACAAACTTCTCTGAAGAATTATTTATAAATATCAACCTATCTAAACATGTTTGTGAACATCGAAGCACATTGAGAAGGCTGCAAATATAACTCAGAAACCATTTTAAAGGTTTTTTTTTTTGTTTTCTTTTGAAAGTTTCCTCTTGTTTTTTATTTTTAGTGGTGGAGTTTTGGCTGGTCATTTTTTGGTTTTTGTTTTAATTTTTCTTAAGCCTTCAGGTTTATTCAAAGCATTTCCCATGCTCGTTCAGGGTTCCTATACAAATTATTTTACCAGTAACTCCAGACAAATTTTGTGTCAAAAAATGTATATTTCATGTATCATGTGCATGAACAGAGCAGAACAGACCTGGGAATTCACTTTCTTATAATCTGAATTATTATTTTCAGATTTTCTAAATAACTCACCTCAGCAGAGTTTAACTTTGCTGTAACAATGCCAGACTTGCCACTAGTTCTTGGGATTTGACATGTACCCCCTTATTCCCTGCTTCACAGAACAGGCAGCTTTAGACATCTTATTCTGTAATCAGAAATAGTGGATTTCTTTAAACTGAAATTATTCTTCAGCTGTAACTTAGGGGAAATTGAGCATGCAGCACTGGCAAATTGGTTCACACAGGTTTTCTTTAGGCTTCTTGCAGAGATTAAAAAGATCTACCTTCTTTTCCTCCAACTGATGGCATGCCACTGTAAGCTGGATGGAATGTCGGGAAAAATACCAATGACATATGTAGTAATGAGACTTATTCTACTGATAATCACTCCATATGAACGCCTTCTGTGTCTCATTGAAGAAGTGTTAACCACACACTGCAAATCTCTCTTGTATTGCACAGTTTCCTCACCTCCAAACATCTGATATACCAGTGTAAGTTCAACCCTTGCTTCAGAGGGTATGAAGGGGCCTTGTGCCAGTGCTTACCAACAGCTGACAAAAACACGTACGTGCTGACAAAACTCTCCCTTGGTCAATCAGTAATGACTGCTTCCATCACTGTAAAGCCACATTTCTCAACTGGGATTGCAGAATGACTCAAATGTGGCCCTGAAGTGATATGAGATATACTTCAGTTTAAAAAAATCACACTCCTTAATAAGGCTTTTGAGGGTCTTAGGAAGGCAGATAAGCTACAAGGATATTTATCATTTCAAGAGGTTAAGGAATACTGTTGCAGATGACTGAGCATGTCTCCTGGTTTTATCATTTTCTGATGACAACGAACTTGTGGCTCAGCTGCCATGCAGAGTTTCACCTTATCAGAAGCTCTGCTCAGGGCATCAGCCACCAGTATGACCTGTGCTAATTTGCTTTTTAACAGTAATACAATATTTCTGAGCAAGCAAAAACCCATTCTCTAAAGATGTGTTAGTATTTCTAGTACAGTCTAGATTCCATACCACTGTCTTTAAAGAAACAGGATATGACCATCATGTTCTTACACTGATAAAACACATTCACACACAAATGCCTGACAGAATGTGAGATCAAGGTTCATCAAACATTGGCTTCACTTCCTGCAGAAATTCAAATTCAAATTCTTTGTTTGAATACATTCAGCTGAAGTACTGCCTCAATAATTAGTTGTTTTATCTAGGCAAAAGAAGAATCTTGTTGGGCAGCCCTCTTGAAATGGGAGTAGCTTCTAAAAACTAAAGATGCCAATGTTTTAGAGAAGTGTGGCTTAAAACTGGCAAAGAGTATTTTACACTATCTCTAGTGTATTTTCAAGGTCTTTGGGATTTTGACTTCATTTTAGAGGCAGATAGGCCAGGTGTGACGTTTACAACTGTCACAGACACTCCATTTCAGCTGACAAGACTTGCTCTGATACAAGACCATGGCAGGATCTTAGGCAAAAACTGGCCTAAACACCAATACAGAATCTTCTCTTAATGGTAAAGATGTATATATTACTCAGCTTTGAAAGCAATGTCTTCCCTGCTGGTATTTGTAGAATTCAATAAATTCCAAGAAAGAAAATGGAAAGATCTTGTTTTCTTTTCTGGTTTGGTAAACATCAACCCAGTTTCAGAAGATCTGGGAACAGTGCAAATTGCCTTTGCTCAGAATCAAAACAAAACCGACCATTTCTGAAAAATCATTTGCTAAATGCTCAGCTCTTGCAGAAATTCTAGAAGTCTTGAGTTAACAAAAGAAAGGAGAAACATAATCGTTTCCAGGCTCTCTGCTCTCCATGCAGGTCGCTTTCTATGAGTAGCCTTCATATTCTTGTCTTCACATTTCCTTACTCAAGAGACTTTGTCCCAGAACTCAGTGGGGATCATTCTTAGATTGAATAAAAATAACAATGAATTTAGTTCTAATATTCCTTAGTCCATATTTTCAAGACAGAGGCTGAGTCAAAAAAGGACCTTTATTAGTGTTTTTTCCTTTTGAATAATGACAGCAGGTGCATCAGTATGAATGCAGCAATTTTACTGTGGATTACTGGATTCAGATCCACAAGGTACTTTAAGGTATTTATGAAGAATTAGATGCTTAGCTGCAAAAATTCAGCATCCACTCTAGTACTATAATCCATTAAGCTCCTCTTACATTCTTTAACAGAACAGACTTCAATAGCACAAGTATAATATCCAATAATATTTCACCACACTCTAGATATTGGGCTAATAAATGGTCAAAGCCCCTTCTACCTTTCTGTTACAGAATGAAAAAAAAATACCCATTTTATACCCATCCAGTTGTCCTGCTTTAGGATTTTGAAGGAAGTCATAATTAATTATTTTCATAAATTTTCATATTCTATCGTTCCAGGCTTCAGTAATATTTATGTTCTCATCAACTGACTTCTCTTAGACATCCTGAGCCACTTGAGGGCCAGTGACAGCCGTCAGCTCTCCACCAGGTAAACACTTTGACACGGACACACTGAAGACCAGAGAGGCAACACCAATGGTGGAATACAGCTTTTACAAAGAACTGTTCTACAACCAGGACTGCATGTTCTGTGTCTTGTGACTTAACATAATACCCCCTGAACAGAATGTCAAGATTTGCTGTAAAACATTAATTTTCCAGCAGTGGTATTTAAATAAGTGGAAAAGAAAGCCACCTAAAGAAGAGTCAACAGACCATGGCTTTTCTGACTTTAACTCAGTATTGCTAATTTAAGTGTGCCACCACAACCTTCCTGTGCTGTCCACATCTCCATCTGAAGCTGGGCACTGCAGTGAAAGCTCACAAAAAGGTATCAGTCAGACAGATGGGGCTTCCCCACTGCTACAAGAGCTCTGCCTCTCACTGGGTTGCAGATTCAGACTCCCTTACATTATCCTCTGATGCCTCTTGCACTTCTGGCAACGCAATTCTTCAAAAGGAAGGGTTTAACCTGACTGCCCTGGGTACACAGAGGACACGAAGTTTTTCTGGGAATGGGGAGCATTGCATGCAGGCCTCTTCAGACAGAGCACAGATTTCTGTGCTTTCTGGAAGAATGTTGTCATCCCCATGGTAAGGCAGGGCAGTATGGCCATCACCATCATGTTCACTTCGATGTCTATCACCACTGTCTCATCTCCATTTGGATGGATGAAGGATATTAATGTGCAATATTGGGTCAGATATCAGAACTCCAGAGAGAGACAAGCGCTCAGACCTTGCCTGCTGCGTAGCATTTTCTATCTAGCTGTAGGTGACGCCCTTTTCACCACACACCACACTGCCTGGATCTCTCTCTCTTTGGTTCCAAGATGTTTATACTTACCCTTGGTGGACTGACTGTTCTGCTGAAATTAGACATCTACAGTGCAGGAAACACAGTTCTTGATTTATAAGGCCCAGATGTTCCACCATGGCAAACACAACATCAGAAAAATGAGAATAACCAAATAAACCGAGGGAGGTGTACCGAAAAGATGTGGGAAGTAGGGAGGCTTATCGGAAAGACATGGGAAGTCATTTTCTATTGACCAAAAAAAACAACTCAGGTCTGGCTGTGAAGCACATTGTATTGTTACCCTGAATATTAGTCATTTCAGAATGCAACCACAACAGGTTTTCCCATAAATAAATCTCTTCCCATGATTCTCTCATCAAAAACTTCCTATTTGAATGACGGTTTTTAATTACTAGATCAAGTTCTGCTTGCATAAAGAGTTTCCATTTCAAAGAAGTGTTGCTCTGATATGGAAACACTCTGGAGCAACATCCTTGCCATTGAAAAATGCAGAAGTTTTGACTCTGTGGCTTTCCTCTGGAGAGGCCATGGCATAGTGTATACAGCAAACAACTCCATTAGGTTCTTAACAGATGCATATACTTTATTTGTTACCGAACCACTATGTCCCTGGGTGAGCCTCAATTTCTGTATGCTTCTGTTTCCCTCTCTGTAAAAACAAAGTTTCTAAAAAGCATTTCTCAACCTGGAGAAGGAAGCAGAGAGGAGGGGGAGAAATGGATGACAGGGATTTTATAAAATCCCTCTGGAAGTCTTGGGAGTGGTGCCCTTTGGCTGCCACAAGCTGCAGATGTAGTTTACATAAAGGGCCTTTGCCCTCTGTGGTGAGGACGGGACAGGGAAGCAGCTGTTGCAGTGGTGGGGAAGCTACAGGGAATGAGGGGCGAGTGAAACAAGCCTGAGCTGAGCTTCTGCCAGGATTTGCCATGACAGAAGAGGTAACTGCAGCTTTCATCCTACCCTCCCCTTCTGCCAGGCAGCAGAGGGCCTACCTGTGCCAAAGAGCTAAAATGGGTACTGCTAGCACCTGATGGGAAGAGTTACAATTTGACTTCTCAAAGTAATGAAGGAAAAGGAATGAGAAAGTGTCCTATTAGATGCTGGAGCAGCACAGAGGGAAGACAAAAAAAGGAGCTTGAAAACCACTGGATTATAATTTTATGGTAGTATTATTTGATGGGCTGACTTAACAAGTCTTTCCAACTTTGGTTCCAAAGATTGTATGGATACTTCCCTATCTCACCCAGGTGTTTGAAGTTTAATTAATTAATGTTTATAAAGAGCGTTACAATTTCCAGATGAAAGGTCCTATGCAAGTGCAATGTAGTATTACTCATTGAGGTGATTGGGTTAGAGAGTATCACGTTACACAATACAGCTCTTCCCTCAATGATTTTAAGCGTTTGAAGTTCTGATAAAATGTGTTTATCACTAAGACAGATATAATGGAAATACTCTTAAGGCGTGACCTGGATTATGAAAGCAGAGGTATGGTTTTGGGAATGGAACAAACGAGAATTAAAACAACTCCTGAGGCCAGATTTGTCTACAGTTGTATAAAATATATTCTGTTCTTCCTTTTTTCCCTCCTTGAGTAGGCTTTTCTTCTGTTCTAAAATAGAACCGGTTATTACAACGGGTGTGAGCAGACATGCAGCAGTTCACGTTCAGTTCCTATTTCCATACTCATCCAACTTGACATTTTCTCATGACTTTCTCAAAATTATTTTCTGTTCTAATTTTTTTTTAATGTTTGGATTAACCCTAAAGGCGAACAGTTTCTTTTTGGAAAGTTCTGCTTTAACCAGTAATTAAATGGAATTAAATCAAAAGCTCACGGACAATGCCAAGCTGGAGACTGCAACCAACACACTCAAGACATGATGACCAGTTTTGACCCCCCAGTACAAGAAAAAGCAAGGTAAATTTGATCAAGCTTGAAATAGGGTTACCAGGGTGGTCAGTGAACTGGAGCACCTATGAGGAGAGTCTGATTGAGCAGGGCATGTTCAGCCTGGAGAACTGCTGGTTTCAGTGGATTTAACAGCAATGTCCCCATATCTACAAAGAAGTTACTGAGAAGACAGAAGGCTCTTTAGTGAGCTACACGATGGGAAAACAAGAAACAATTGCCATAAAAGGAAGAAAGGCTTACACTGGATATAAGGAGAAAAAAGATTTAACAGCAGATAATTAAGCATTGGAACAGGTAGCCCAGAGACTGTTGAATCTCCACATCTCAAAGTTTTCAAGATTCAAATGGAAAAAGTCCTGAGCAACCTGATGTGAAATTAGTGCTGACCCTGCTTTGAGCAGGAGGTTCCTTTCAATTTGACTCAATGGGAAGGGAGGAAAGCCCTAGACAATGTCCACTTGTTCAGGAATGGGCTTGAACATTCGTGACTGATTTAAGAGAGCTGAACAAGTTTGCCCAAAACTTGTTTGAAAAATAACTTACTCATTATTTGTCAAAAGAAAATTTTTGTTAATATTTTTACAGCCAGGTTCTATTTTTGCTCTTCTTCCTTCATTTTCTAGAACACTTATCACGATAGCAAACAAAAGAGATTTGGGATGGCTTATAAATAAGGCATCATTGCACCTAGAGGTCTTAATTAAAGGAGAAACAAAACCAGGATTTTTAGTAATACCAGGTAAATGAATAACAATGCACTTTCTTTGTGTATTTCTGACTCCTGAAAATGAATCTGCATCAAGTTAAATCTGTGAATTACTAAAACATACCACAGACTAACCAAATTACAGAACACACTAAAAGCCTTCTTTAGCTAAGTCTTCTCAATTTTTGTGATATTGAAGTAAATAACTAATTTTATTAATAGCCCTTATTGATTAATAGTTAGTCTTCTAGAGTAATAGTCTTATTCTTGGCTTTTTTAACATGTTTTTCTTGCAAAATTCTGCTTTATTCCCACTAGGAGTTACATACCCGAGTAAGCCAAGTAATTAAAGTGTAACAGAAGCACACCTGCCATAAATGATCGTACTAAATATGAGATGATAATTCTGATTTGCCCCTAAACAGAATCAATACTGAATAAGGATGTCAAAACAACAGGATTGTTACGAAGTTACGTGTCAGTTTCCTCCTTTTTTTAATCAGGCTTCTCACCCTCCTCACTCCCCCAGTTTAGATAAATCTGTAAGATCAAAATGGAGCAATGCAAAAAGCTGAGAAAGAAAAATATTTAAAAGACTTAAAAGTTACTACTGACTGCAGACTCAAAGACACATCCTCTTGCAAATGTCTTCCTTACGACTCTAAAGAGGCCAAAAGCATTAAAGACTATTAGACAACTAGGAAACTAGAAATCTTTACAGTGACTAAACTGAAAAAACGTAAGGGTAAGAATAATGTACAGACACTTAAAATGCAATAGAGTAGCTATGTTGTTGGCAATTATCCTGAGTAGTTTGGGGAAAAGGGCGGTTTTTATGCTTTGCTCCAACAATTTTTGGCAAAAAAGTAAATAAAACATGAAGTTTTCATTGCAACTTCATGACATTAAAGGTAAAACTAGGAAAACATATTTGTGGAGAGAGCATTCTGCGCCTAATATGTTAATAGTAGTTAATGAACCAAAACCCACAGAAATCCCTTTGGACAGCTAACAAACATACACAGCTATTAATTAGGTCACAGTTGTTTCCTCACAAATCTTTTGTTTATTTCAGGTGTAGAAAACACCAACATATCCATTAGACCTGTGGGGAGGTATTCACCAGAGAAGAAAATATTTTTTTATTATACATTAAATGCTTGCAATTACATGACTACTTATGGCAGTTCTGCTGGTTTCTCTCTTTGTAAGTAAACTATAATCACTGAGCTCACAATCTATTCTACTCCTCAGAACCCCACTCATCTCAGTAGATGGAACTGTTTAATTTTGTGTACTTCAGGCAACCACTGTAACTCAAAGATTTTAAAATGTTTTGAGCATCCAGTAAAAAAAAAAAAAAAACAAACCACATGGGGAGAATTATCATCTTTCACTTCCATAAGACAAAATTTGAGAGGTATTTTTTAAGGTTACCACCAAGAGGTGAAGGTTAATTTCTGCTTGAAGCCCAGTTAAATGTGAGTTCCACTTATGAACACAGTTTGCCCTCTATGCCAGTTATTTCACTAACCGGCTGTGAAGAAGATGTTTGCAAAGGGCTCATGTTCTTATTGCAGAAAATTGTAAAACTGCAGGCTGCACATCATGTCAAGGACACAAACCAGGCGGATTTCCTGAGAGCCCAGGGAACACCACAGCCTTTATGAAAATAATCAGCAAGTATTTCCTAATTTCTATGCAAGTGCAATGCACTGTGGGGCAGACAAGGTGGCAGATAGGGTATAACGTTCCTCTATTGGGAGCAAAGATGGGAGAGGCTGCTGCATTGGTAGTGCTTCATCTTCTCTGTTTGAACCTTGCTTTGGAAAGCTGGCCATGCTCATTATGACCTCACCAGTCTAGTCCTACTTCTCTCGTCACTACCTTTGCCTCAGGGCAGCTGCTGTCTTCCTACCTCCATGTCTCCTGCCCCAGAATCTCCACCACTTCCTCCTCACACATCCCACATCAACTAAAGTCACTGCCTTCCTCGGCCCACCAAGACTATATTAATGCACCTGATTGAACCCAACTGACTCTGTCCAGAACCTCATAGGTGCGACCTCACAGGCTCCCAGTACTGGCAGAGCCTATTTGCTCAGGTCTCCTACTGCACCTTGCCTGCAGTGGGTTTGTGCTTTGCGGGATGGAAAGCACAAGGCCAGAGAAAGCAAGAGTTCTTTCCAGGTCATTACATCTACAGTTTCATGAGTTGTGAGTTACAGTAGCTAGGATGATGAGGTTAACTTGGATAAGCCTAACATATGACTTACACTCCTACCAACTTTTGGATCAAAATTAAGAAGAGTCAAAAACATTATTCTTCAGGAAAGAAAATTTTAAGAAAGTGAAGCAGTTAACTGTCTTACCATAATCCTATCACTGTCAATAATGGTGTTCAAGCGGTGTGCAATGGTCAGCACTGTGCAGTGAGCAAAGGTTTCACGGATCGTCTTTTGAATGAACTCATCTGTTCTGAAACACAGCAAGAGCAATGCAGACAAAAATAAGATGTTTGCATGGATAACTGAATGGCAGGCAGGTTTTATGACTTCATCAAACATGACTGGATAGAAGGAAATATGCTTATAAAGTTATTAGAATGCTTCTTTCTCTTGCTACACCAGATGACTTGGAGATGTATCATGGAACATACTCCAAAGTCTACCCTTCCATACCTGATGAGGAAAGGGTTTCTTCTTGTGAGTAGAGCAATAGGCTTCATTTCAGGAGACTAAATTTCTCAGACTTTGATTACAGAAAAGGGAAGACTCTTAATTCAGATAGTTCTACTGATTTCTACGCAAAGAAACACTGTTATTTTCTTTCAAGATTTAGTTTGTGCAAGCAGTGAAGAAAAGTTGGCGAAAGCAAATATTGCAAATCATCTGAAGAAGAAACACAAGATATCCTAGAACTAAGGTTCTTGATTTCAAATGCAAAAGAAGGTCAATTAGAGGAGATGGTTGGTAAACTAAAATAGTACTGGAATAGCTCAAGAACTTGAATACCGAGAAAACCCCAAACTTGGCATACTCTGTAAATCAGAAGCATTAACTGGAACACACAACCCAAGGAAAGTGAGAAGATTTCAAGCTAAAAGTGAGCTTAGTGTATGAATTAATCACCTAAGAAAGGGACAACAGAAAGGAACATAAGACTTGTAAAGAATGAAAACTAAGCTAGAGCACAGACACCAAGGTATAGGGCCGAAGCGAAAACTGTCACAAATGAAGTTGGAACTGCAAAAAGGAAATAAAATTACACTGATATATTGGTAGTTATGACACTAGAATGTTCTTTAGCCATATAAACAAGCATTAAGGCAAAAGATGGGCAATAGTCATAGAACTGGAGCTTATTGAAGTAATTAACCATACAAGAGAAGCATTGACACCACCTAACTTAGAGGACATGAGTCAGGTTTATATGCGGAGATCTCTACAGTCCTCTCGAGTCAGTGAAAGGGAAGAATGGAAGGTGAATCTGAGAATGTGGATTAGGCAGCCGTCCGGTGCTGAATGCCCTCTAGAGGCACCTGACAGCCCACTGCACAGGCAGCCTTGGGTCCCACCAGCCGGGCCTTGTGAATGCTCATGTATTGCCCATCAGCCTTCAACAAAACCCCAAAAGACAAATGGCAACAATGGAAAAAAGGAACAGAAATCAAAATTCTTATGCAAGATAGAAGGATGACACAAAGAACTCAAAATACACTGACATTAGTCGAATAAAGGAAGCTCCAGCCTAGAAGTCAGACACTTGAAAGCACGGGCCTCATTTCCAGGATTTCTATTAAAACATGAACTTTATCTTTTGTATATATGATGACTGGAGAATAATAAAATGCTGCAGATTAGGTTAAAAAAAGACAAAGGAGATACCTGAATAAACTAGAATATTTAGCAGACAGTTGGCTGCAATCAGTTGCTTGCAAAGCCTTAATTGTTCAAATTTTTAAAAATAATGGGAAAATAAAATAAAATAGATAAAAGATTCATGAAACATATCTTCATCTGATTAAGTAGCTGTTTTTTAGACAGAAGGAGTACTCCACACTGAATTTGCCTGCACACGATTAATATCTGGTATCACTTCATGAACTGTGCAAAGAGAATTGTTCTGATGCCATCATGCCAGGAGGCACCAGCGATAAAAAGTGGGCAGACGACTTTGGAAGAACAGGATGACTTAGAGGAATTCAGTTAACTATTAAGTTTTCACAGTAGAAAGCAGGAGCTCACACACTGAAGGAGGAACACAGCTTCTCTTACAAGCTAAGTTGAAGCAATCAGCATGACAAAAGAAAAGACAGATCCTTGCTGATGACAGGAGAATCATCAGAGAGAAGGAAGACATAAACAGTTAAGTAAGAATTCAAAGCATTCTAACTGTTACCTTCACCTGGGGACAGAAACATTTAAGTTCTGTCATGAGCTTAAGAGAACTGGGTTCTGGACCACAGTCTGAGAGGCTTGGTCCTTCTGCTCCTACTTCCTAGAAGAAGCTCAAAAACAAAGTGGAAAGCAGGTGTTCCTCAACTCTTTTTGAGCAAAGGCCAGTAAGCAATCAGGGAAAGACAGGAGGAGAAGTCAGGACAGGGTCAGGTTCTTTAGTTCTGTGTTATCTCCTTAAGAAAAGGAAGCTGTTTATCATGTTTCACATCACAGCAATACCAGTCCTTTCACCCCAGTGCTAATGCATGTATATTTTTTTTCTCTTCTCAGCAACACCTTAATAACCTGACTACTCTTACTTCCAAAAGGAAAAAAAAGCAGGGTCATTCATGAAAACACTCACTATGGAAGAGCCTCATAGAGATAGCAGGATGTGTTCTCTGCAATGGTTGAAATTGCAAAACAGAAACAAAATATTCTATATTCAATACTTCCTAGAACTGTGTAAAGAAAGCCTTTTTCTTTCCTTACAGTCAAGCTCAAGGTGACATTTTCTGGGAAGTTACTACAGAACACGAGAATCATAGCTGGCTCAGGAACTTTGATAACAACTTTATAAAGGGCTTAAAATTATTTGTAACTCAAGTTATTCCTACTGTTTTTGGAGAATGCTTCAGCCTTGAACATCCCTGTCCTCTGCATTCATTTATTGCATTTTCTTTTATTACGTCTTCTTTATAGCACTACCTCTTCGAACATTTACAAGGAAAAAAACCTCTCATTCTTAGAGAGATACTATCAAACTATTAAACAGGTATTTCGTGAACACAAGCTTATCACTAACAAGAAACTGCTGTCCATATTGTGGGCGTGACAAATATTCTAAAATGAGAGTACAGAGTAATCAGGAACAGGCTTAATAGCTCCATCTTCAAATATCACAGTACAAGATCTCATGCAGATGTGTCTGCTGACTGACACTTGGCTAGATCCTCCCCAAGGTTCGTCTCCGAGCATAGTTTTTGGGACAGCAGGAAGAACCACTATCACTAACCTCCTGGACAATCTCAGGAAGAAGTTAGGGAAAGCAAGAAAATCTAAAAAGACTAAGAAAAGCATCTGTATACAGAATTCTGTGCTGACAGGGTGCAGAGGTTACCACATACCAGTTAGAGCTAGAAAAGTACCAAAGAAAGCATCATTTCTGTCCCCTTTCCAGGGCATAAATGGACTCGTAGTGGTGCGTATCCACACTGAGTAAGTGTCTAGGCAGGTGACAAATGATTTCAACCACTTCAGTAGATCAAACCCCATCACCTTTCAGGCACATTAAAAACCAAAGATGCAACCTGAATACCAAAACCAGGGCTGCTGGATGACAAAAACTCAATCCTAATCTGATTATACAAATGTGGGAACCATGATAATCCCTACTGCAAGGAACAATACAATAAGAAAGCACAAAATGGTGGTATAGCTGTCCCACAGGCACTGCAGGTTGAGGATCTAACACCAAGTTTCCCAGCAAGATCTGGTGTAACCTGAATTAGTTGACTGTGTCAAAAGAAAACTATCTAAAGAGGAAGAATAAATATGACCTGAATGAAAAGCAACCAAGCTGCTGAAAGGAAAACGGGGTAAGTCATTATCTTCTGTCTAATGTCCTCTTGGGATTGTCCTGAAAGTGTATCTTACACTACACAATTCCTGACAGGCTTAGATAATTTCTTCAAAAGAGAAAGAGTTACAGATAGCAGTTAGATGTAATAAAAGGTTAAACCTTACAAGGTTAAGATGGCTAATGAACTGAACATGTGCAATGGCTGTTTTTACCAGATTCAATGAACCACCAATGTAAAAAGGTGGCAGTGGTTTGCTTGCCAAAATTTTGTTCTCTATAAGCAAAAATATGAGTTAACACAATGAGAACAAATTCAGGATTTTTAAAAAGTCTCAGTTACTAATGATTTTGTTTCTGTGTATCACCAAAACAATTACATGAAGAATTTCAGCTCTTCTGCTCCAGATTTCACACAACTTTCCAGAACGGTTCAACTGCTTTAAAACCAGACTCTATTCTTCAGGGTGAGAAAGGACCAAGAAGATAAAATCATATTAAAGGTCTGTCAGTTATTGTATACATCATGCAGGTAGTCTGACTTAGGGCTTGCCTTCTTCATGGCAAGCTCCTCCTCCTCCCCACAAAAGCACTCACACCTCTGCCACATGCAGAGCAGGTGGCATCTGTGAGGAGCATGGGGGGGGAATAAAGGGACATATAGGAGCCAGAACATACAAGGAGGAGGAAGGAGAATGAACTTAGAATTCCTTCCCTTCACTCCCAGTAGCAGATAAGAATGGCCTAGCTGAACTGAAATGTGGTGGGGAGTCTCCTCAGTCCCCTGGGGAAGATACAGTGCACATGTCTCACCCTGTCTCCTCTGCCTCACATCACCTCACCCTTCCTTCTCTTCCTGCCACCCCTTTAACCCCTGCCTTCTAACACCTGCTTCCAGGTTGAACTGCAGAAGGGACATGGTGGCAGCAGCAGTTGAGGCTGCTGAGAGAGAGATCAAGAGCCAGAAAAACAAGCAAAAAAAAAAAAAA